>JBBMOI010000010.1:5950000-6285000 GCA_038088405.1 Porites divaricata | reverse complement strand
AAATCAAAACATATCTTGTAAAAAATAAATATTAGCTTACAAAACGTCGTTATAACGTCTAATTTATGATTTTTACGCGAAAGACTATAAAAATATCGAATGGCGAATCCTGTGATATCGATCGTCGCTCGCAGTATCGCTTAGAGTCAATGAGCCTAAATCTTTACTGGTTTTCGCTTGGTTCTTAACTTCCTATTCCCTTTCTGAAACATCTGTTGCAAAGCACCTTAGTTAAATAGAACGAGTGTGTTGTGATAAGAACGTTACCCCACTCAGAAATGTGATCATTCGGGAACGGCTGTGTATAAAAATGGACGGGGACAAGAGGACGGGGACATGGGATGCGTGTGTGGGGACTTGGGACTTGGGGACGCGAGACGAGGGACTTGACGACATCAAGTATGGGACGCGGGGACATGTGGGACGGAGACGCGGGGACGTCAAAAACAGGGACGCAGGCCAGGGACGCGGGATGTGAATGATTATAGCAAAAGTCGGAGGTAAATGCGATATCTCTTTCTTGGTGAAAATCTGTTATTAATGGTCAACATTAGATTCCATCTTCCAAAACCACCTTGGACACCTTATGATGTTTACACAAAATATTTCTTTATAATTGGAGTAAGCGCACTGACTATCGTGATTAGGGTATGATTAGGGCTGGGGTTGATTTCCACTGTCGCGTAATTTTTCCATGCGTACGTGCGTAAAATTACATTTGCAGATAAAATAGAGGCAACGTATGAAAGGTCGCACGTAAGTGTAAAAGTAGAATCTCGCTCAACTTCACGTTTCATCACAACAATTTACATCTTGCCTCTATCTTATTTACGTGATTAAAATTTACTTGCGTTAACGTGCACAGCCTAAAACGCGTCAGTGGAAATCAACCTTTAAGTACTGTTAGCAAGCATTTACTGTTAGGTTTGCCACCAAAAATATGGAAAACAAACTAAATAATACTACATTTGCACAATAGTTGATTCCCCCTTGGTTTAGTGGTACAGGCGATGGATTTCGGAGCTGGCACTTCGGGTTCGAAGCTCACCGATGCCACTTAATTTTTTATTTATTTTGAATCGAATGCTGTTATTCTACATAAATTTTGGCGACTGCAACCCACTCTACCCTGCTTTGGGTTCCAATATTCCAACAGCAAGAAGACTAGGACAACGGTTTAACTTTCTTCAATGCAGAGGATGTTCGCCGAGTCTTCGCTTTGTAAACAGGCATGGAGGAACCCTAAGGAGGGTAGGGTGGGTTGCCTTCACCAAAACATATTCACTAGGAAAGTGACTGATATCACATTTACCTCCGACTTTTTCAATAATCATTAACGTCCCCACGTTCCCTGCGTTCCTTTGTTTGAAGTCCCTGCGTCCCATACTTGATGTCCTCAAGTCCCTCGTCTCGCGTCCCCAAGTCCCAAGTCCCCACACACGCGTCTCCATGTCCCCGTCCCTTGTCCCCGTCCCTTGTCCCCGTCCCACTTTTATACACAGCCTTCGGGAACATATGTTCTAGTACATGAATCAAACGGCGCCGTAGTTGGAACAACAAATAAAACCAACGGCAATACAATCAGAGACAAAAAACACTAGTTAGGGAGTAGCCCCAGTTCAGCTAAGATCATCTTTATTAACAGATGTAGATAATTATTTGGGACTCTATGCAATGTGATAGGAAAAAAAATAGGTATTATTTGTCATAATCTTGTGAGCCCCGATCTACGGAACCATCAAGAGGAAATTGACATGCAATACGCTGCAGTTGAACCGTTGTTTTATTTGCATCACAATACCTCTGGGAGTATACTGTACAGCACCAGAAGGCTGTATTATTCCTGCTATTGATAATTTCTTCTTAGAAAAGCTTACCGGGATTGGAACGTCGACTGACATGTCTATGGCTCATAAAAATAGATTCCACTCTCAATTCCTCTGTGTGGGCGCGTCACCATAAATACATCTTGCTTCATTTTCCCACTCTTAGACGGTTACCTGACATCACAAATACGATTGACAGGGGCCAAAAGTTAACAGAAACGATATGCAACGAACTGGTCTGCCTTAACACCAATCATTTTCCTGTGTAAAGCCAATATCCTTCTACTGTTGCGACCGAATCGTCCACGACGGTTAATCGAAGCCGTGTACATGTGATACGCGCTATCATTGTGGATAGTTACTTGTTAATTCAATTGAAGACCAATAGGAACAGGTTTTCTATAAGTATTCTTTATTTTGGCCATTGTTAAAGTGCAACAGATTGTGGTAGCTTAGATTTTTCTCACGAGACGCGGAAGAATACAAAAACGTGTCCGCCATCTTGGCTGGGTAATCTGAAACTTATTAAATTCTTCTTAAGGAAGGTCCTGGGGGGCACCTTTTTATACCGAATCCCCGCTTTTAAGAATTTTCACTACCAAAATGTTACATAAACAGTGTAAATCGTAAATCGGCCTTGTATGATTGGCACTGTTCTGGGGCCTGTACTTTTTACCATCATGGTTAATGACATAAGCCCCACCTCTCATAATACCTTAATGACTAAATACGCTGATGACATTACATGTATTATACCCGTTGGGCTTAATGTTAACGATAGTGCCTCTGAAGAGGTAGAGAACATTAAAGTCTGGGCTGAGGAGAATTTGATGAAACTTAATTTAAGTAAGACCAAGGAACTAGTCATAAGAGGAAGAACGACTTTACCCCCTCCTGAGCCAATCCCTACTACTGAACATGTGTCATATTTGAAGCTTTTAAGAGTGACTTTCCAGGATAGTCCTACCAACTGGAATAAGCATTTTGATGATTTGATGGAAAGAGCTGTAAAACGTATGCATATCCTTAGAGTGTGTAAAAGAAATGGTTATAGTGTATCTGATCTTGATTACCTCTTCAATTGCCTCATTATGTCACTTTTTACTTACTGTATTAGAGTTTGGGGTGTTGCTGCTTATACTAAATACTTTATTCAAATTGATAGGTTATTGAGGAGGGCCTTTCGATTTGGGTATATTTAACATGAATTATCGATTCAACAGGTTATTAAAGACAGGCATCTGAGGCTTTGGAAAAGTATTATGGGTACTTCCTCAAATCCCCTGCAGGATCTTCTCCCCCCACTTAAGAACCGCGCTCTACGCGGTAGATCGCATCCTTACCAGATACCACGTGTTACTACAGAGAGGTTTAAGAAGTGCTATGTAAACAGATGTCTTTTTTATTCTAAATAGATTGTAATTGATGCTTGAATGGTTCTATTTTCGAAATGAACATTGTAAGTTTTAACGTTTGTTTAAAATCTTGAATAAAGACTTTTATTATTATTATTATTAAATGTCATTTATCCTATTAGCTATTTAACTAATTAATAAGTCACGTGACCCTTTCCCTTTATTTACCGATTCCTATTGCTGGTTTTCAGTGTCACGCCATTCAAAATAGATTAAAATCAAAATCAAAACCATTCGACAGATAAAGTCCAGAATCTTGGAAATGAAAGGAGGTAAATATACAAAGACCCTCGCCAAGATTTGGGTCGAAGGAATAATTCGTATACGAGATATCCGAAGAAATGTTTTACCCAAATTTATAGAGATTTGTATGGAGACGCCTTGCTGGTGCTCACCTGGATGAGCTCCAACATGGCGGACGGAAACCAACAGAAACATCTGTTACCGAGTTTTGCTACAAAAGCGTGAATTTATTCCTCGAGAAACTCATAAACATTAAAGTAATACTTTTTCTAATACATGAACTGTTTAGATAGCAAAATTTCCTAAAATAAGTCATTTTTTTAACCTACATGACAGCTAGCTTGGCCGTCATGTAAATGCCGCGTCACGCAAAAGCTTAGAAATTCAAGCGTACTCTATCACAAAACCAAGAATCCTTTTGAAGCGAAAATTTGTATGAAAATTAGTTTTCAGCTGCTCTAATGCATCGTGAAAGTAAAATCTCCGCAGGATCGATAGTTTTTTAGTTTGCATTTTGGTGACGTCATGTGAAAACCAGCAATATAGCGTAAACACGGATACAAGGCGAACTTTTCAGAACCTTTCAACCCTCGGACGTACAAGGGGTGTGTGTGTGTGGGGGAGGGGGGAGGGGGTGGATGCCACCCCCCCTTCCCAGAAGGTTTTTCTGAGTTTTTTTGGTAAAGGATAAAACATCAGCACCTGACGTTTGCACTACCTGTTTGTTCATCCATAGCGGAGATTTTAAGACAAGTTTAGTGATGGTCAGATACTATGGTTACGAGGTATGACGTCATAAGTAGCAGGTGGTCATGCCAATTTTGGGTGAAAATACATGTTTTTTCAACTTCTTTCAACAATAAAAGCACACCTTGTGGCTAAAATCATGCATAGTGCTTAGACCAGTCATAATTTAAGTTGGAGGAGGGGGGATGGAGGAGAAATTGGGGGGCCTTCAATTTTTTTTGGATGGAATATGGGGGGCCTTAAAATGCCAAAAGATGACCTTGGGGGGGCCTTTACATTTCTTTTAAGTAGCATCCCTACTGAGTAGCATGATGCTTGAGTATTAAAGGACCTGATTTTGATTCAGTTTTACACAAAGTCGTATATTGTGTAATACTAAAACAATTTAATCAGCATTTTGACAAAAAGATTTAATGCTCAAATAGTAAGTGCATCAACACAACATCCATAATTGTGTAACATTGACACAATTTCATCGGCATTTTAACAAATGATTCCATGCATAAAGTCATGTTATGCAATCTCACTATCCGAATCATGATTTGTAGATGAGGTTGATGTGGACTCACTGTCTTTGTCACTGTCAAGTTTTTTGCTATTAGAGCATGTACTGCTCATATAAAAAGCAGTAAGCTTTGGCTGATTATCTTCTTTCTTCCTTGAAGCGGTCCTGTCGGCCTTGGCTAACCTTTCGATGGCTTGTCTTATCTCAATTATAACACAATCACTGATTTATCCTTGCTCTATAAGCTGTTTGAGAGGCTCTCAGTTTAGTGTGAAGTGCTTCTCTGTTGAGGTTATTACTGTCAATCATAGGAATACTGGCTTTTTGAGTGATATCTATTTCTTCCTTCCCAGTCAAAAGTTTACACACCTCTTTAGCCTGCCTTGACAATACTTTCCGCTTCTTGGTCTTGTTCTTTCTTTTTTGTTCTTTCATTCTTCTCTTCCTTCTCACTTCTTCAGCCTTAGTGTAAGTATTTTGGTTATATCTTCTACGTAAGGCAAGAAGTACGGTATTGACATTGTCCAGCATGTGAAAAAGTGTTCCCTTTATTTCTTCTAAGGCTTGAAGCTTTACTTCAACATACCTTACTGTGTGCTCTTTCCCCCTGGAACTAAATAAAGGGAGGGAAGATAAAAATTTTTCCTTTTCTCTGACAGTCTGTTTGTAATATCTTGAGAGGAATTCATCATTTTCTCCAGGGCACTTATAGCTCTTTCACACGAAAAACATCTTCAGAACCACTCTCAGATAATGATTATGTAGTTGGCACATTCGGAAGTGACAGTGAGTAAGAACGGTAAAGTAAAGAAAATGTTATTTGTTATTACTATTTGGGTGTTATGTAAGAAAGGAGGGCCCTTAAATCTTTTCACATGATTGAAGCGGGGTACCTAAAAAGCATCATTGGGTGCTATTGAGTAGGGGTCTGGAAATAATTTGGGATAAAAAACAATTTCTCCTCCACCCCCCGCTCCAACTTAAATTATGACTGGTCCCTTATTTATGTGTTACGTTTTATGTAAAGAACAAAAAATTACCATTTTTCGCTGTTTTAACCTGATTTCTAATTCTTGGTAAAATCCAGCTTGGCGACCACTGTTGGACACGTCACAGGCATCCAGCAGCGCCACCATACATAAAATATACCTCATCCTGTTAAGAAGATCAAGGCTTTTCACTAAAGGTAAAATCGCTTCAAAATACTGCAACATATCAAAACCTTCTGGGAGGGGTTCTATTCACCCCCCCCCCCCTCCCCCTTGTACCACGGTGGGGGTATAAATTTGCTTGTACGTCCGAGGGTTAATAGCCTCTGTACCTAAAAGAACTTGTTCCTCTTTCATTTTCCTTTCCCCATTTTAGAGTAAACGTTTTGACCGTTAATATTATTATCAGTCACGTGACGAAAAAATTGAGCTTCTAAAATGTCTCATATTGCTAAGTGCTTTGTATTGAATTCATTAACCATTTCTTATTTAGTAGAATATAGCACAACCCTTTATATGATATTGAAATATGTCGTGAGGGTAGTGAACTAAGCGAGTAGATCAGTCAAGCTCTATCGCAGTATTGTTCCCATTGTTAGCGCTCTATATTGTTTCCCGTGAATGCCACAAAACTGTAATACTGCCAAAAAGTCTCCTGTATACAAGATTGTTAAGTTGATGAACTATTTTATATATCCTTGCCCACTTTTAATGTTGAATAAATTTTCCCCCTCCAATAATAGACGAAGATATTAGCACTTGAGTTCTACACTGTAAATTCGAGGGTAAATAAAGTTTATTGATTGATTTGATAGACCACACAAACATTTTACCACGGTTGAGGCACCACATGACATCGTCTTTATTATTGTCCTGGGGTCGATCCTTGAAAGGCCTATTACGTAGTGCTAATCCAGGATTATAGCTTTCAATTGACGATTCCTATTTATTTTCCTATAGACTGTTAGAGTATCATTTTGTGTTATCATAAGCTCTGGTCGCATATTCTAGGAAGAGGAAACTTTGCCTAAACTCTGGGTTAATACTTAACCATCTTTAGAGGAATGTGCATGAACCCTGGAGATCGAACCAACTTCCTGAAAACCTTGGTATTTGGCACAACGTCGATGTCCGAAGCTTGTGATATCATGATCAACCACTACATTAGGGTGTAAATATAGCATAACCCATCTATTTTTGGTACGCTTAATGGTTCGCCTTATCTGTTTTTCTGCTTCTCTCCTTGCACCTTCCTCTAGTGAGCGGAATGAAAATCGGAGGAAAAAAACCTAACCGACACTTTAATGTCCGAGACGAGTCACTTAGACACTTAGCTTTCTCTATAGTGGTGCAACTGTTTGTTAACCGCTACTTTAAGGTGCCCAATGTGATCATTGTCTTTCGAAGAATTAAGATGAGAAGTTCTCATATTTTTCAGATATCAAATTATGATGAACTGTTGCAAAAAAAAATGGGAAGCTAGGCCGTCATTTGATGCTTTAAGAACCCAACTGAAAGACATGGAAAATCAGCATAAGTTAAACTAGGGTATCTATTAATTATAACGGAATTTATCCTATTGCATCCTATTCACCTTTGTAACTGTCTGATTGTTTTACACTACTGAATAACACATGACCGACTTAGTTTTTGAATTTTTCTATCTTCAGAAACTGATCAACATGGATATTTGGGCGAATTGATTTAAAAGCCTTCAACGCGTTTCAAATTAAGCTTGGAGAATATTGGCTGTTTCTGCAGGATTTCCAAGTGCACCGTAATCAAGTGCTCACTTGAAACATACTTAGCTTCAAGCGTGAAACCAAGTAATCTCTCCGTTCATTAGAATCTTGGAACCGCTGCACATCGTGCAGCCGCCACATGATTTCCATTTCTTATTGGTCAAGTTTATGCTCAACAGTGGTGCAGCCAATACTTGGCGGCGAACTTCGGCCTCTTTGAACTACGAACTTTTCCGTGGTCACCAAGTAAAGTTGAAGTAGGTTCCAAGTACATTAAGGCCAAAGCTCTAGTGTGAAGTCAACAAATACTAAGTTCAAGCTTAATTTTCTAGTTCCATTGTTTTCTTAAATTATTCATAAATTGTGTATCTCATTAAATTTGAAACTTCATAAATACTTTTTAATAAACAGGACAAGTAGATCTACTAGGCGTCTGAGGTTATCATTTATAGGACAAGGGGAATAGTTCTGTAACAAAATTTTCTCAGGAGAAAGGTATGCAAGGACTATTGGACACATGAAACAATGATAAAATTTCATGATAAAATTTAATATTTGTAGGGCATTCTAAAAAGGTATGTTCCAGCGAATCAGGAATCTTAAACTGAGTACAAACTAAGGTCATCATTTCTGATTTTGAATTTCTTAAGTTCTTCATTGGTTACTACAATTTTCTAAAGAATTTTTTAACCAAATTCTCTAAATTCATGGTCTTTTGTCGATCCAAGGATAGAAGCTAGACCAGCGTTTAACAGCGGACTAGGCGCAGTAGTTTTGTTTCCCTGGGAACAAATGGAAATAATCTTACATCTCCATTTAGTCAAAGGAAAACAGTGCTCTATTATCACACAAGTAGAACACCACCTGTTCATTCTTGAGTTTTTTTCTTCTAGTAAAAAGGTATCGCAGCAATAAGTTTAACGAAAATTAAGATGACCAAATTATGCAACTGACACGTGTTTATTATATTCAATTCCTTATAGCTCGGTTTGCCAAGTAATAGTAAGCCACAACAAAGCAGATAAGCTAGCTGAAAAACCATGGAAGCCAGTAGTTAATAAAATGTTGCATCAACATATAGTTACACTGAAATAGTATTACCTTGTTAGGTACAAATTAAATGTAAATATAATTTCGATTCGTAATTTGAATAACTTACAGTAAATTCAGTTATAGTACAATTAGTACAGCATTGGTGATTAAAATAAAGGCATCTCAATACTTTCTTTCTAATATGTCAACGTTAAAATATATTTCGGCTGTTTGTTAAGCTTACGATTTCTACGCCAACTCATTCATTTAGACCCTACTCATTTTATTTCAAGCAATTATTGTTTTCTCTTTGTAGTATCCACACTTGAAATGCATACAAGTGACCTTGTGAGGTTTCAGTTTTCACAATCTTTGAGCAAAATCAGTCAAACCTAAATGAAAGATATCATTTATCTTGTTGTGTGCATGATAGGCTCGTTTACGTTTATTTTTTCACGATACTGAGTTACTTTGTCATTTTTAAAAAGGGTTCTGTCACGACTGTCTAGAGTCATTTTGCTATTATTGCCAATTACAAGTCCTTATTTGCAGTGGACCTTGAATTTAGCAAAGAAATTACTTACAAATGACAAAAATCACTTACCCAAGTATTACATCAAGAAAGTAACAGACAAAAAAAAATGATCTTTGAAAAACTATAACGCTAACAAGTTTTCAAAAATTCACATCTGCCATCCGTCTCAGTCGTCATCCCTGTCTCCTATATTTTATGTGCTGTGTTGTTTATATCTTCTTTTAATATTCTGAGGAGTTATTTAATGTTTCACTCAATTTGGTGACTGTTCCCAATGTTCAAATTTTGATATATCTCGTGACACAGCTCCTTTCTTAGCCTCCGCCGCCGCCTGCTGCTGGTCTTTATCAGGAAATGGTGCCGATTCGTTAACTGGGCTGGACTATTATTGAGTACCACCGTTTTAGTCTTTGATTGTTGTATCACGAACCGTAGTCGCGGCTGGTAGATTTTGATCCTAAAAATTGTTAGCAGTGTGATAGCCAGTAACTATACGACGCTTATGACTCACGCTACTCTCAATGCAAAACGTTTAACATGGTATTTGTTTAAAAGGGCTTAAACTAGCAATCGAAACAGCACATTACTAAAATATCCATTACATCTAAGCAAAAGAGGAATTTATCCTCTGTTGTTGTCTCTAAAGGATTTCCTTATTCATTAGTAGTAAACGTCACGAAATCCAAGAAACAGGCATCTGATAAAGAACCAAGCCTTGAAATTAAATCTACGGCTGTTCTGCCTTAGCACGAATGATTATTTGAGCCCGCTCTTCGTCATTTCCTACAAGGACATGGCATACCTCCAATTCCAACACAACGCTTGGATGACGCTATTAAAGTGTTACCTAAGGATGCTATTGACCATCGAAAACAAGATTAACTAGGTTATAAGTTTCAGAATGCGGTAAAGTATTCCGCTCTGGGACAAGGTACATTAATTTTATTTTCCGACACTATCCCTCCCTGATACTCTCGTAAGGCAAGAGGAAATCAACAAAAGACCCAACCCTACATCGATAAGGACACTTGGAATTGGGATTCTAGGACCGTAGTTGTCTAAGATCAGCCAATACCGCAGCCGATCAGTATGACAGACTGCTGAGGGAATAATTTCTAACACAAACAATGCTAATAATGTAAAGAATCGAAACCCACCAAACGATAGTTGGGTTCGCAATACTACAAGCAAAAGAAACTCAACGGTACTTCTAATAGCGGCCATATCTATTTAATTTGGTGTTCCAAAACAATGGAGCGGAGGCCTTGTTGCATTGTTGCTCATTGACGGGAGTTAAACCCTGTTTATTTGGTTCTAATAAATTTGCATAGATGCTGGCCACATGAGTGAAACCGTTGTATAGTCTGTTTAGTAAATCAACCAAGAGATTATAGGATTATAGGATTATAGGACTATTAATAGGACCTCTTGGTTGACGTTATCACCTCATAAAGACCAGTGGTGCAAAGGTTTGCCCAATACTGTCAACGAGACTCTAGTCGTATACCCTTGCTTTCCACTAGAAAACTGGAAGTCTACTGATAAAAAAGGAGGAAAGTCCTTCCTAGACACGCACATATTCCACTGGGCAATCACATTTTCTATTCGTGCGATTCTTAGAAAAATCCCAATCACGTTGTATGGGATGCTTAACATGGTTTCCTTGGACGCGAGTTCATTCCACTAGAGATCTACATTTTCTATTCCTGAGAGGAAAAAAAAACACAAATCCCCTGAAGATGGGTAAACGCCTAGTCAAAGTAAAACCTACGACCAAAGCTGGTATTTTTAGCCAATTCAGACAGATAAAGCAAAGCAAAGCCAAGCTTCTTGTCAGTTCAAATTCACTATGACATTTTTATAGTGTCTTGAAATTGCTATTCACGAAGCTATTCATTTATAGCCGCAATGTCTAACCAATTTTGCCAGTTTATTTACTGCCTTTTGGTTTTACTTCATCGTCATTTCTGAGTGAAACTTTGTGGCAGACATTTCCTGTATACGTTACCATGACAAATTTTCCTTTGTCCTCTTGAATTGTAAGCTTTAACTTCATATTACATTCTTTACGCTTGCACTCCCCAGCTCCTCGGAAAAATGGGGCTGAGTTGATTTTGCGGGAGTTTGCTGCCCGCACGTGATTATTCTTGAAGCGCAAGCTGCACCAGGGGTTGCTGTTTCTTATCCCACGCTTAAATATCGTGGTCCAGGCCCCACCCAACAGACGACCGCCACTTGGGAATTCTTTGATGTCTATGAGTTCCCAGTCTCTTTTCGTTAGCTTGAATTTTGCCTTTTGGCCATCGAGGTCAAATCGAAAAAAGCGTTCGTCCTCGTCGTCAGAAATAACCACCTGCGACAAAGAGAAAAAAGAAAACAAACAGTGAAGCTGCGTGAATTATCAAATTACGCCACTCCCGAGACTTTGTGGTAACATCAGACTTAAAGAGCTCTTCAGGAAGAAGCAATCAGGTTAAGTTTTTGTTTGTTGTTGTTTTTTTTTTTTTCCTACAATGCTTTCAGATTTCGACTTGTTACTCTTTCACTTTCCTTAACAGCTTCTCTGTTCACAGGTTCTAGCTGGTCGACCAAAAACGTACAAACTTCAGAAGGATGAAACTATGTTATTGCAAGTTGTAGAGCGGTCACCCGTTGTGGTGGTCATCGCAGTTTACAGAATATTTTATTTAAAGACATTTTTGAAGGGAGAGGAAAAGCGGAGCGGAAAGAATAGCTAAAAAAAATATTGTCATCATATTAAACGTTCCAATTTATTCTCACCTATCGTATTAGTTTTCAAACAAGAGCCATAATATGGCTCTTTCTTTTAAAGGATAAACGAGACGCAAGTACAGTCACTAAGACCATATACACTGAGGTGTCGATAAAGGTGACACCATCTGGCCCTAGCTGGGAAATTCTTACTTTAACAGGATATTAGTAACGTGAACGGTTGCCAAGGACGTGGTCCAGTGGGCGGGATCAGTGGGTGTGTCCGACAAAGATCTAGAGTAATGTGAATGGTAAGAGGGGATCAATCTCTCATATGTAGCTTACACCATACAATGACAAAACATGTAAAAATATTGTATAAGGACTGGTTTTGCCTAACGCTTTCTAAAATTGATCCCAGAATTTCTTTTAGAGTAAAATCATTTCGAGTGACTCAGCCTTAGAAATCAAAATAGACGATTCATGTGTGCACGTTTCCTATTAAACGTTTATCGAGTTACAACAGTGAGAGAATAACACTTTTTTTTGTCAGGCATTTCAAAGAGCATTTATAGCCGTAAGTTCAATAGAGATCACACGAGACAGTGGATTGCCCTGAACATTGCACAGAATGCCTGACATTATAAACTATCCATAATCAGTGAAGGGGAAAAATTGAATGCGAAGAATTAGAAGAGAAAGGGCTAAGTAGATAGGGCTATAAAACACGCGTTCCGAATTTCCTTCAACCTGATTGGCAGATAAACAATGGCTTTTTAACAGGCCAATCATGGCGCGAACTCACAGGAACAGAACAAGGAATTGGGCGCTGTTTCGCAGACAGACTTAACCAGAAGTGTATTTCTGTCTTAGCTCAGGCTAAGCAACATTAGTTGAGTCAAAGAGTAGTTCACTTCGACCTAATTACTGATTATTTTTAGAGCCAATCTTAGCAGTCCATGAACCTCTTTGAGCTGAACAGAGCAACTCTTTGTGGTAGTTCAGAGCAACTCCGAGAAATCGATGAGCAGTTCAGAGCAACTTGGAGTAAACTGTGCGCGTTCCTGAGCAGCTCAGAGCACCTCAACGAATCCCAGAGCAAATCTGAATAATTTGCGCTATTTTTTTTCGTTAACGTCCATCAAGATTTCGATCCATTTTGGGTTGGTGTTTCCGGTAAACGTTCATCGCGTTTTGAACTCGTTTTTCTGGTAAGCGAACAAACGGTTTAACTCCGTTGAGCTTTCACCAACATATCTGGCCACCTTAGGAATTTTGTAATGAGTATAGCCATGGCAAGCTTAAGTGTACTTTTACTCAAGTAGAAAGTGAGTAAAATTATGGACTATTCGAATACTGCGAATTGCTGGTAACCAAAATTTGCCATTTCTATTCCCTCTTTGTCCGTAACTAAAGAGAATTTGACAACGACGTGGACCCCGCCTATTTGGTCCATGATTTTGATGTGGTACGGTGGAGTCCTTCCACCACAAGATCTATTCTGTCCCTTGCTTCCATACCGAGAGGGGGGCAAACTGACCTTTCCGTTGTGCGTCGCCTTAGTTCAAGATCAATTGACCCAACCTTTGGTGGACAAACCGTATTCGTATAATCATATGGCCCTCGAGAGATGATGTATCCCGGAAACTCAGAAGGCTGTGGTCAAGGCCTGTGAGATTCTTCACATCAATAAACTCTGGAACGTCCCTCATTCCAAGTGGAGCTCTTCGAAGATTACCTCGATAGGTGGTTAAAAAACATAAGAAGATACCAGCTGGAAAGGAAAGGAAACGAAAGGAAGGCATTCGTTTGGAGTTTCAGACCATGAAGTACAATCTAGGTCTCAGACAATAGCCAAGATCATGCTCAACTCCTTGTGGGGCAACATTCAGGGAGGAAAGGGGAGAGTGTATCACAAACAGCAAAAGGGGAAGAAATTTGTTGCTTCTCTTACCAATTTGCTAGGCCCGACTACCCTTATACGAAGCCTTGGAGCTCTTGAGAGAACGCTGTCTGTATTCAGGCACAGACTCCGTCATTTCAATCAGTCGTTCGTGCGAGATCAACCAACCACTGGGAAATTTTCTCGGCCAATTCAAAGATGAGCGACGCGGGTGACCACACATCGTCGATTTCGTATCGTTTGGTCATAAGAACTATAGGTACAAGACCTGCGCGGCAAAACTTGTTGCAACAGTGAAGGAGTGGCCCAAACAAAATTACCAAGTGACGGAAGGAAAGTCGTCAACGAACGCAGAAACCGCTAAAAATTACGCTGAAATTCAAGTTATTAAAAGCTTCTAAATATAAATGCAAATCCCTGTAACTAATGGTAATCTCTCCACCTTTCCAGAGTAAAGTTCGTTTACACGAAAAGAGTTTTGGATCAACTGACCTTTATCACATACCCATAAGGATACAAAGACGTAGATATATAGATGAGTGGAGCATCTACAATTTGTTGAATTTGTGTAGGACGAGTGGTCACTAGGCTCCTCACACTTTTCCGCGTATAAACCAGGTCATGTTTTTCGTTAAAATACAATCTCATGTTCTAGTTTTTTATTGCGTGACATCTTGAGTTTCGTTAAACTATATCGTCATGGTCACGTTGGTCTCTCCTTACCAATCACATTGCTTCTTGTCGACCAGACCCACTAACCCAGCCCGCTGGACCACGCCCTTGTGAACTAATTCACATTACTACCTACGATGGCTATTAAAGCTGGAGAATTATGAAGGTTATCATGTTCACAAAAACCACCGAGGTGTCAAATTTATCAATAATGATCCTAGTCGTGACAAAACACAGTTATTTTTGAAAGCTCCGTATTTTGACAATAAAAAATTAAAACAGCAGTTAATGAAAATAGCGTGAACTGACTATATACGTACAACGCTGTTGGCGTATTCCTTTCCTTGGATGTTACTGGAAGGCTTGTCGCTTTCTTTTACTGTCTACCGAAAAAAGAGGCGGAAACAAATTCATTTAATTTATTACAAAAGGTTCTATAGACATTAACTCCCATTTTTCCTGGTTAATTTGTTTTATCTGTTATCATTGACCGCAATGGTATCATCCCCTTATGATTATCATCGTCCACCACTTTACACGGGGGATTTAAACATTCACGCCGGGCATTTCACTCGATGTGTAGTATTGAGGTGGGGAATTGAAAAAACACATGGGTAGGGTAAAAGGTTTGAAAAAATTGTCCCAATTCCTAGCCTTACAAGCTTGTGGGGAACCGGGAAATAGGACAAACCTAAAACACCTGTTTGGGAGGCTACACAATTCCATAAGAAGAATTAAAGGTAATCAAAAACTTGAAGGAATTAAAAAGGATAATGAACTACGTTCTTCGTAGAAGAGCAGAGGCCGTGTCCTCCTAAAGCGGACGTTTGCTGTCATGGTAATTATTCTGCTTTCTTTCGAACTACTTAACTTCTCGGCGCTATGAACTATGTGGGTACCAGGTGTCGGGGTATTTGACCAGCTATTTTGACCATGAGGTACAGCAATCCCAACTGAATCAGTTTCTCACCATACTCGGCTCCACGGATAAGAATTTAAATAATGGATTTTTAAAAATTCACCGAGTTACACGAGGGGGCCCGTAGTGGATGTCACGAATCGACTGGTACATTACCTCAAACTGGACTGGCGTATGTGTCACATTTGATGCTTGATAGTTTCTATTCGACACGGGAGCCATGATAACAGGAGGTCGTTCCAAATTGTAGACTGGGTCCAGACATGGTTGATGACACATACACGGGCAAGTTGTAGGACAGGGCTACAAGACATTGAATGGTTACAAATAGGCCACGTGCACAAGGAGGTCACGTGACCGATACTTTCTTTAAACAATGAGTTGGAATCTTGCTGATGCAAAAAACTGAAAGAGCACATAAGATTCTTACGCCCGGAATTTGGGAGGAAACGCATTTAAGGGAGATATTTTATGGCACTTTGATTTTTCGACAAAGTAGTATGATTTGTATTGGCTGCCATGTTGGAAGGCATACTCTCGCCCTCCAAAATGGTGGCCAAAACTACTTTTTGCTTATATCTTGTTAAACGTTTGATAGTTGCGCTGCGATGTGCTATAAACGTTACGACCTCATCTTTTCAACATTTTCCTTGAAGTCTTAGTGCAAAATTGTGTTCAGAAAGAGGTAATTAATAATTTTAAAAATCACATTTGGTCACGTGACCAGCCACGAACCTACTCATTTTGAGGAAATGGTACAGGTTTAATTGAAAAACCAAATCATTATTATTTTGTTTAAGATATGACCCACTAATCGTTGCTCGAAGGCAAAATCATTTAACTTTCATTTTCACAAAATGATGTCACATGACCTCTTAGCGCGAATGGCCTATTGCAAATCATGAATCTGGGTAAAAACCCTGATTTCGGGCTCTCTCTCTATATATGAAATGGTTGAATTGCATTTGTAATATCTTTGAAAAAGAAGACTATGAACAAATCTCTGTGATAATGTCTGACACGTTAAATAATTCTACTTATTGTCATTCATTAAAAATATTAAGCCGCATCTGAATAACTTTAACGTCCGGCTTAATTATTCCATCTGAATGGGGGGGAGGGGGAGGGGCGGCTGCAGGTGTAGGTGAATTCAACAAGATGATAAAAACGCAATGTAAGTGGGGTTCGTCGTGCTCCATTAAACGAAAAAATGCTGCTGAAGAACACGACCATTTAGAGCCTTTTGAAAAAAAATTGTGCGCAGCCCAAAACTAAACAAATAGGAGCGATTTTTTCCATGATGTATGTGATGTCGCACAGAATTTGACTTGAATGCCCTTTTTTTATATTTTACCCTCCAAAGTAGATTTAATTTTGGATACCCGCTTCGATTTTTCACCGGTGTTATAATTAGCCCAATCCGTACAATGGTTATTGCCTTTTTTTTTTCTCATTGAAAGGAAGCGCTTTTCTTGTGAAGATTAATATATAGATTTAGCCAGGGCTGAAAGCGAAGCTCCAGTTAATAAATTTTTAATTTAAAACAAACAATAAATTTGTAATGTCATGTGACACTGGTCAAACAACCGCAACGGAAAATCTAATAACGTCTCTCTTTTATCAACTTCATTTTTATAATGTTTCTTCAGACGCTTTAATTTAATTATTCGATTGCACTTAGCCTGCGAGCAAGCTCTCCAATTTGGGTAAGCGAAGTGAGCCTCGCGAGAACGCGCCGGCCCCTCGCGGCTTCGCCGCTCGCTCGCGCGTTCTCGCGAGACTCGCTTCACTCGCCCAAATAGGAGAGCTTGCTCGCAGGCTAGATTACACTTAAATCTCTGACAATTAATATAAGACTGGTTTGCGTTTGCAAGATTTTTAAGTTCAACTTTGTAAATAAGTACCGATAAGCACTACGTATTTTCTTGGTTCGTGGATTTGTTTTCCCGCCGATTTCAAAGGCATCAAAGGTAACAAACTAGAGAGGGTAATCGAAGAGAACGAGAAGGAAACGCCCGATCTACTGTCTTTTGGGAAACGTATAGTATATACTATGGTAAAGTTCCCGAGAAGACGCCGATCTTTGACATTTTGTACTCGTGCTTTTACTATGAGATGTTTTGGTTTGTTGTTTACTGGCCTTTTTGTAATTTTGTTTGTCTGATTTTGATTTTTATTCTTTGCCAACAGCATATGCTTGCATATTATTTTGTGGCACATTCTAATAAAAGCACTGCCAATTATAGGAGGCAGTCAGGAATACGAATATATGAATACAATCGTGAATATCATTTCAGGGATGAATTCTATTTAAAGAAACCCTCAAGAGGGACGAAGAACCGCAGAATTTCAAATATCTGGAGTTACATTGTAATCATGATGACTGCCCTATGCAAGTTAGGCATCTTCTGCCATGAACCGTCAAAGAATAGCAATGTGTTCGGAAAAGGGTTACTGAGGGGTTGATCCAATCCAGGTTTCCTTGACGGGGACTGCTCTTCTTTTCTAGTTTTAAATCTCAGAAATGAATTAATTTAGCATTGAACGACCCTCATTGATTTGAAGCATGATGTAATGACGAGTGTGTGACGTGAGGAAGCCGGTGGCGCAGTCTGTTCTAAATAGCGCATTTGGCTATTTTGATGGAACCGCGTTGACCCTGCGCCCTGCGGTTTCCTACCCCGATTATTGCTCCTGTTATCGCAGATTGAACTTAGAATTAGATAACACTAAACAAGTATGTTGTCAGCCATCGCACATGACATGATAGAATTCATAGGATCAGTGCTGTCTGGATATTTTGGATGCTTGTTATTTAAGACGAAAGACGAGAGATGAAGTGTTGTTTTGCCCTTCCCGGTGACCCGAAGTGAACTATATGGTTTGGAAAAGTGCCATCCGATTCACTCGTCAACACTGAGTACCGTAAATCCTCTATTAAGTCCCCCCTCTCAAATGACCTCCCCCCCCCGATCTAATAAGCCGCCACCTTTTCAGGGGAGGATACTAAATAAGGCCTCCTTTCTTTTTTTAGTCAATTAGAATGATTGTAATTCAACAGGATTCATATATCCACGAAAATGACCGTAAATTGAATTATCCGAGTATTCAATTTAGGCGGAAAACTCTGTGCTATTAAACGAGTAGTGGTTACAGCAAGTGAATAAAGAGATTGATCAACAACGCGTCTCCTGTCCAGTCGCTAATAATTCGGCCCTTGAACACTAAAGCGGTGAATCATTGCTTGCAAGCCAAAGAATAAAGGTCTTAGATGAAACAATAAAGAAAGAGATACGAGAAGCACGCGAGAACGGCAATGTCGCTTATGAGATGATATCTTCCACCTCCATGATAACCTTAATTTTCATATCGCATGCAAAGTAAAACAATTTTATTTTAGAGGAGTTCGCATGC
This sequence comes from Porites divaricata, assembly GCA_038088405.1. Lineage (NCBI taxonomy): Eukaryota > Metazoa > Cnidaria > Anthozoa > Scleractinia > Poritidae > Porites > Porites divaricata. The sequence goes on along the minus strand of JBBMOI010000010.1, from coordinate 6,266,346 downwards.
AGTGAGTACCAAAATTCCTGTGTTTTTTCTAACTTCTCCTGTGTGGCAAACCAGTCAGTGATATAATTATGGATCATCGTACTAAAAAATAGCAAGCTATGTTGAGATTTCTGACTCTAAAAACAAATTTATGATATGATACAGACCCTTCTTTTCTTTGTGCCCCTCTGTACCACCTACACCTCTATTACGGACAGTTCTGTTGGGCCCAAAGATATCAATTACTTCTTTCATACATTATCCCTACCTCGGTGATAAGGACGTCTCGTTATTGGGAATACTTAATTAGATTAATCCCTTTCATGTTCGTATTGGAGGAGGGGGGGGGGGGGGGGGGGTTCATTTTAACTGAAAAGCCACTGATGTAGGCCTTTTATCTTCGATCATGCCGAGATATTTGCATAATTCCAAAGATTTGTATTTATAGACGTCTAAGCTTGAAATCAAATACACTAAACACATACCACTGCTTGTACGGCTTAAAGGAATCAATTGCTTACCCTGATTTTTGAGTGTGATCGCGTTTGAAATAACTGGGAAATTTTAGTAACTGACCATGCTTATTTATCGTCAAGGAGTGAATCGAACAGCTTGAGAACACCCTCACCGTCAAATTCGATTGCTTGTAGATTTGAAAAAGTTGTTAGTTGAGGACAGGGTGATTATTTTTGTGAAATCTTGTGAAAATCACTCCCCATGAACAATGTTGAATCACGGTAAGTCTCCAATCACAGTGCTTTTTGTATCTCTATGCAGTTTAACTGAATCACACGATCAGACACATTGCTATCGGAACGATTATAGTGATTCATTCAAGAGTTTAGGATCTAAACAATAATATGGATAGTAAGATCGCTTGAAAGTGTAGTAAGTTTGAATAAAAAGTGTTGCGTTAATTTGTCCTTCTGGTTCTGTACGATTTAAATATGTGTTTGATACAGTAACCCCACATATTCGAAAAATTAGCTAAACAGGCTTACGAACTTCACTTTCAACCCGTAATCTTCGTTGTTACTGTTCTAAATTGAGACTAATATTCGAAGAAATGCTATACTTATAATCACAGACAAGTGACCTCTACAACAAAGTGGTCAAACATCATCTTCATAAAGTCACCTTTTTGAAGCTCTCTATAATTTATCATGATTATAGCTTACTTCATTAAACGAACTGCCATATTACACTTTTCCTAGTTCCATCTTGGCAAGTAATCTTGTTGAAATGATTTTGTTTTTAGTTTTGCTAAGCAGAATCTTTGATCAACATAGTGAAGCAATGTTTTCGATAGGTGGTTTAAGAACAAAAAGATCATTCCTCAGCGCAAACAAAACCAAGTCTAAGGCATCGTGCACTCGTATTCACCCTCAGTCTACTAATGTAATGCTAGGACGGTAGCACTTTGTTATGTACGCAACGCTTGCACGGAAAGGCGGGCTCAGTAACAGATCACCTTGCCGCAAGTTACTCTTTAATTCCCTCGTGTTTTTGGCGCAAGTAAAAAATGGCAAACGTCTATTGAAGGCTTTTTATGTGTTTTTTATGGGTGGTTTATAGATCCACTGTTCCTGAGTACTACATGTATTTGAGTCATGAACCACAAGCGGTAAAGAAATCAACTGAGTGAGTTTTTGACTGGCTTTGCGTTATTTGAATCTGAGATCCGGGCGTAGTCTTTAGCCCTGACATCTCTGTTTATTACATGATTCAATAAATGTGGTGCTAAGCCTGAACATTTGTCATAACAATTTCACATATCGTCTATTCTGGTTGGGTAGCAAACTACAAGTTTTTAAGAGATGGTTGGATCATGCAATCAACCTAAAACATTCATTTTTGTGGTCGTGAAATAATGTTGTTCCTCGACATGACACATCCCATGCATGAGTCGTTATGTACTTCAGTGGGTGAGTTTTATAAGGCTTTACTTGATATAAAATCGAAACGACAACTAACTTGACTGGTTCTTTTCTGTACTGCTCAGTATTTGTGTCACAATTAAGGCTCAACTGGCACCCTTACGCCGCCTGTCTCACTCAGTACAATTTCGATTTCGGCCAGTTGCCCTTTGACTTCCATACTTGTCCAATACTTCGACAAATTTATGCATTGCCATGTTAAATTTCTCATTGTTTTGCTTCGTTCTTTATTGTTATGCTTTTGTACAGTATTGTAATGTGAAGACAATACAATACAATGCCGACTTCTTGAAGGCTGAATTGTGCAGCTTTAATATGCTATCACTAATGGCTGCTTAAACGTATTAAAATCTATTTTTTCTGCCTACTAAAATAATGAGCATTCATTTCAGTTTGTTCAGCATTTTCCAAGGTCTAATTCAAAGACACTCGGAGTGATTCATACGAAAACAGTTTTTCTTGGCTTTATTTGTCCCCAAAATTTGAATAGCGAATCACAGTTTCCCCCCTAGATTAATGTACATTCTAGAACAGGAATGGAAGGATACTTTATCTCTTACCTGAGACTTGACATGCGAAATATTAACTTCCATGAAACTGGTTATTTGCGTTCTCTTTCTCGTTCCTCAGATGTTCTAAATCTGTGCGTGTTCAATCGTAAGTTATGACACATGAAGCGCTCGTCATTTGATCGCTTACCATGATTTGTTTTCCTTTTTTTTTTCGCGTTCTTTCTGTCGATGAATCTGTTTTAGGTCACTGTCAGTTGTCCTTGTTTTGCTATGGTGATGAAACAGCTCGAGCGTGTGGGGGTGAAAAGGAGTTAGATCGAGACTAGCAGGATTCGCTTGAAATTTTTATTTCTTTTGGATGTATCCTTTCTTGTTTGATAGCAATCTGTTATTTACCACATCAGTGACCTTAACTGTCACAATTCAGACATTACCTGCGGTTGGCTATGGCTCAAGTTCACGCCATTCCCCTTCGAGTTCGACAAAATACTGGGCCAAGAAGTCCAGTAGTTCAGATCTTTCGAGCGTCACGCGAAACAATGTCGTAATGAAGGATATTTTTCAGTTGTCCTCATGCATTGATTTATTTATCTGTTAGCGCCAGAGTGCAAGGAGAAAACTGTGTGAATTACTCAACCCGCTATGAAGTCCTGGCCCGAGGACTTATTTTATTTCAAGCATAGCACGTTCGAGAGGAGGGGAGATGAAGCTAAATTGAGAGGGGCTACCGTAAACACGTAAAACCGTTGCGGAAACCTGACGGCAAGCACATGTTTCCGTCAGAGGATACTTTACGTTTACCCGTGTTTCCGTCGCTGCGTTTTCGGCGGAATCGTTCCACTTTTTGTACGTTTCCGTCAAAATTCCGTCTAAGGAAACAGGTGTTTCCGCAAGCGTAAATGCGTGGCATCCTTGCGTAAACACGGGAAAACGTTCCGGAAACGAGTCAATTTCATGTTTCCGTCAACGTAATCGGATGTAACTATTGCGGAATTACGAGTTTACGAGTGGGAAACCGGTGTTTTCAAGTTATTTCCAGTTATAAAAAAGCGTTTTTCACCATCTTGGGGTGGTTTTCCCGCCATCTATAGTAACAAAAACCCATTCTCTCCACATTTTTATGACACAAAATAATACCAAAACAATCTTTCCAAGTACTTTCTTTATTCTCCTTGCTTCCTACATTGACAATCAGGTCTTCTTATAGTATTTATTCCTTACATTAGTTAAGTTAAATTACATTTTAAGTTTGAGTGCCTATTCACACTAGCAATGAACAAGAACAGTAAGAAGTTTCCTTTAAGAAGTCCACTAGAAATTTTTTGTAGGACAACGTACTGTTCGTTTGTTTTGCTTTAGCTTTTTTTCTAAATAAACTGTCAAATCTGTAAACAAATTAATATCCTTTATAGCAGATAGTGATAAACACTTTCATGCGCAGCTAATGGCTAGTAACAGTTTTGGTTGTCTATAATATTTCAACAAAGTAGAATATGATTTGTTGGGTGAGTGTACATTGTAGTCCTGAGTAGGACTGTTGTTGACAGCAACTAATGTTTTGACAACAATGTGATGATCATTTTTTATGGGCATTGTCAAAACATCAGTTCCTGTCAACAGTCCCAATACTATACTAACCTGTATGATCATACACCCTACTTGCTTATATGACCATTCTAATTCAGGATAGTATAACATATTGTGTCAGGAAATATTCTAACTCTTCTGACATGCCGTTCTAACGGACACAATTTTGTATGACCAGTGCAAAGATTCAAATACAAAAAAAATAGATCAACAATTATTATCATTGTTATAACCAGGTGACTGTGATGTCACTGCGGGGGCCTGGGGAAAGAAATTTTAATGCCGTATTCCATAAACCAAAGCTGACGGGAACAGATTGAATTGAATTGAACTGGTGCGCGCGTTGGTTTATGGGATACGGCATTAAAATTTCTTTCCCCAGGCCCCCGCAATGACGTCACAGATCACCTGGAAATGATTATGCGTTATTGACCAACATTCGGCCAAAATGGCTGGATATTGGTCAAGCTCTTTTTTGCACGGCCAATACCCAGCTATCTTCACCAAACAAGCCTGGTTGGTTTGCCCACTCGAGTGGCCAATCAGAACACAGAATTTACTTCATCTTGCCGGCTCGCAGATTCAACCATAAAACTGCAATAAAATAATATGCTTTATTGAACAGGTGTGAGGTTAAGATGGCTGGATATTTGCGTTTTTATTGACCTTGCCTTCCTCTTGCTCAATAAAAATGCAAAAAAGAATGAGGCCAATATTCAGCAATCTTGAACGAACAAACCTGGGCCGGGTTGTTCAAGGCTTGGTTAAGATAACCCAGGGTTGTCGCCAAATTTGAATTTAGATATGAAAGCTGAAAGAGCAAATTCAGTTAAATACTTTTTGTCTATAATTAAATGAGTGGATGCTCTTAAAAGTAAGAAAAGGTTTATCCAAGAAAATGCTTTTAAACAAAAGAGAGAGGAACCCAGGTTAAAATTTAACCCTGGGTTAATGCTAATTGGCCTTCAAACAACTGGGCCCTGGTCAATAAATGATCTATTACATGGCCTAGAAGACAACTTTTACTTGCGGGACCAACATGGGAAATCCCATGGGTAGCCAATAAGAATGCAGGGTTCGCTTCATCTTGCCCATTCGAGGTAACAGTTGGACATTTTTTGTCTTTAGCATGGAAGTAGTATTTCAAGATTTACACTTGACTTGTTTGACTAGGCATACAGCACCATAACTTGAGACTGAAATTAAGTTCCATGATCCAGCTTGCTTTGAGAGAACATTCTGCACCAACAACACATAACAAGGTGATCTGCCTGTTGTATGAAAAACAAAACAAAGCGTTGTATAAGTAAAGCACAGAGGCTATTCTCCAGGTTATCATGGGTGTGGGGGAAACCTTTTAGATGTAGATATTCTCATAAGAATAAAACATACTAAATAAGTAATATACAAATCATAATTTATCACATTACATTTACATATATACAGTTGTGTTTCATAGTAATAGCCCGTACATTATGTTACCTGCACACTGCAAAGTTAAGACTGTGGACCAGGGGTGAAATGCAAACAAAGGCTGTCTATGATTCCCGGTATCAGTAACAAAAAGCCTATTTTCCAGGGCACAATCTCCCTCAGGTTGCACATTATCATCTACATGTACAGGGTCAATACCAGGGGAGACAGGGGAAGGTAACAAGGTCTGGGAGCAAGAAATGATGTTCTCAAAATTGGAAAGTGATTACCCCAGTGGGCAGCAGATAATTTATTGCAGTAAATGTATACTTGTGGTGTATAACGTATTACACAAACCAAATTGCCATCAAACTCTTCCGAACAAAACAGTTTAGCCATCAAACAATATCAAACCAGCTTTTTGAGAGTTTGATGCCTGAACAAAATTGAAACAAACCAAATTGTATTGAAAAAAAAAATCAAAATGTGAAAACTGAGTTAACTTTGAGAAAGCAACAAGCCAGGCAAATCTGACGAGTGCTGGATTCAGGAAGAATATGCTACAATTGAGGCCAAATAAGAAGCAAAGAGCAATAATTGAGATGATTCCCAAGATGATTTCAACTTGGAGATTTTAATACTTTTTCTTTGGTAAACAAAATTAATAAATAATGTATTGACATTTTCACAGAGAAAAGAGGCAGGACCTTACATGTACATCACCTTGACTGCTTTGACTCAAGATCAATAATCATCACACTTTGATTATTTTTGTTCCATTCACAAATTCCTTATGTGAGTTCCACTTTGTTTGATAACCCAACTGAATGTTTGATTGACTTCGAAAATCAAATGGCCAAATTCAATTTTTTTCTGTGAGTTGGGTTTTGTTGAACGGCTGAGCTGCGTCAAACTCTTTCATTTGAAAGAGTTTGATCTACACTGCAGTTTGAGAACTAAACATTCAATGTGATATGCTGGATATACATGTACATGTATTTCCTTAAATAAATATTTTAGCAGTGAGAGGCGAACCGACAGAGAAAATAAATCAATATTTGACAAAAATATCATGCCTCTTTGTTTTTCTCACATGTTGTATTTGTTTCTTGGTATTGAAGTTGCAAGGGAAACTAAAAAACAAAAGGCACTCACCGCAACAATGTAATGTCTTAACTGACAAAAATGTATGCTGAGCTACAAGTATGGATATGAGATTACTATAGTTATGATGCTGATAAAAAACACCAGAGAAAGTGTCAAATTTAGTCAAGTCTATTCTATAAAGCTTATATGAGCTTATATATGTGACCCTTCACGCGAAAAGGGGGCTTATGGATTTCACCAAAAACCGTGAATTTTTTTTCACGGTCACGGTGCGTGAATTGGAGTTTTCACGCCGTGAATTTCAAATTCCACGCCTAATTCACTCCATTTTTCACTCTTGGCGTGAAACTAATCAAATCACGCCGTGCATTTTTTTAACCGGTGTAAACCTTTCACGCCGTGAAATTAAGCGTGAAAATTAAGAGTCAACATTTTCACGCCGTGAAGTTGACAGTGCACATTTTCACGCCGTGAAAAACATAGTCGAAGGTGAATAGCAATTACATGTCACGAAATCTGACCCGGGGTTTTTTGTTTTTTCTCTCCCATCCCGCTGCCTTTCGAACTCGGAAGAAAAATGGGCCTAATCACGTCAGGGAAAATTTGTGGAAGTTGATCCATGCAAGACATTATCTTTCTTTGAGAAAATTCAAGCTCTGGCTAGCCTTTGATGCGCGATGGGAACGGCGTGCGTTTCATGCCAATTTGTTTACATTATCTATAATAATTGCAACAGTCAGTCACTTTTCCGCCTTTTTTTTTTTCTGGTGACGTTTTCTTCCCCGCAACGTGCCAATTTTCCCAATGTCAGAGACGCAAGGCAAGGTTTTCAGTCAAGAAACTTAACAGAATTCTTTGCAGTAAGACTTTATTGGGGTATTGTCGTCTGTGTAGGACAAGCATTGCAGTGAATTGACTGATCTTATCTGCTGTTGTACCCGCCTTTCACATGTGCTGTTAAACTCTACTTAATTTATCATGCTCCGTTTCAAGTTCTTCTCTCATTGCTAAATGTTTTACCCAAAAGTTCGCTATGAAGTTAATCTTATTACTTGTTTCTCTAAAACATTTATCAAAAAGTACTTCATTGATAAAAATTAAATAATTTGTTTATAGACCTTTACATGCTGGTTGTAGCAACTGATGAAATTTTTAAACACGGTATTTCTTTTCCTTTCATCATGGAAGAAATCCTCATCACGATTATCTTATCCCGATAGTTAGAAGGCGGTCAGCGAAAAGGATCTTTCCGTATGCATGTCACGAAAAGTACAATAGATAGCAATTTTAAAACCTGCAAGGTATACCCAAAATAAAACAAAGCAGTGTTGAAGAGATGCTATAGCTTCTCTTCTCTTCTATTTGAACGGTCGCTTTTGACGGCAAATTTTATTGCAACAGTTTTTATTGAAAAAGGAACGCTTCGATCAGGTCAAGCTTCTTGCATTCTGCTGGTTCATGCCTTCGCGCTAACCCGACGGTATGTCAGATCTTGCTTTTTATGATGTCCTGAACACCTTCGGTACACCGGGAGTTTCAAAACGTTTTTCGAGTGGCCCGTTTATAGCATTTCGTCACGCTTTTCGGGGATCAAGCGTGACGAAGCCCTGAGGTTTCCTCGTTTTGAATAATCAAGTTGGTATGACATTTCATTCAAAAAGCACAACTAAAGAATCATTTAGCTTTTCTATTTTCTCATTTGTTACGTGATGCCTTTCCAATATCCTTACAAATTCTTAATTTTAAACGATATTTTGATTGTACATTTAGACAATACAAAGACGGAATCGTTTGCATTTCTTGATTATCTTCGGTGCCTCACTTTTTAAGCGATTTCATTTGTTCAGCCGAAAATCAAAAATTACATGTTACATTCATCTGGGCAAAATTAATAAAGGTTTGCATGACATCTAAACAATACACTTTTAACAATGTTTCATTTCATTGTGACAGAAAACTGTTTTACAACACGAAAAAAAAACTGTACTTGCGTGTTCGGAAGAAAAAGGTAGCAATTAGATTTAAACAATGTATAGCTTTCAACGCTGGTAATTGGATCTGGGATGACTTTTATACACGCTTGCACTAAATCTCTGAAATTTGCATGGGAAAGACAAGTAAAAAATGTTTACTCTGCATGAGTGTGGATTTTCTCCACAGAGACAGTGACCTTTTTCACGGGGTGAAATATTTTCACGGCGTGAATTAAATTTCACGGTGACTGAAATTTTTCACGGCGTGAAATATTTTCACGGCGATTACAACCTTTTTCACTACGTGAAATTTTCACGGTAGCCTTGAATTTTTCACGGCGTGTTCACGGCGTGAAAGAGAAATTTCACTCACATTCCAAAAATTTTTCTTACTTTCACGGCCTGGACCGTGAAAATAGGCATAGCGTGAAATTTAGATAAGCCCCCAAGTCGCGTGAAGGGTCACATATTTGAATAAACAAATTCACTTCTCAACATTTCACTCTGTTTATTACGGTCAGTTCAACACCTTACAGCAGTTACCACTATCACATGGCCTTGAAGGGTTTTTTCTGTCTGTTTAAACCTGAGTTTCCGTGGACGTCAATCAACTATTTCCATGGTTTTCTACCCACTCTGACAGGGAAGGTTCCCTCACCGCTGAAAAAAGGGCGACGACTTACAAGATCGAACAACGGCAGCTTTTTAAATTATTTTTCATAAGATGAAGGAATACATTGTTAAAATGAGTTCTCCGCGAGCTGAGTGAAGTAACCGAAACATTCTCTAAAGATTACGTAATGGTCAGTCAGGTTGTTTATTTATTTGACTGTATGAAAACATGGGAGCCGTGGATGAATTGCCAAGAAGCTAAGTATAAATTCATAGAAAAGAAAGATATTACACCGAAAAGGGAAAAAGTTTCCTCTGAATGGAGGCTGTTTTTTAAAATGATTTTACTACTTATCATTCTTCATGTTATCGAATAGAATCTAGAACTAGCAAGAACTCAGACGACTTGTGAGCGTGTATTGAGAAGCTTATGTGGTTGTAAGTTAATAACTTACAGTGTGTAAATATGTCAATACTTTGAGTTTCCTCCGATAAACACTCAACAATTTTATACTCCTCGTAGTCTTGACATAAAGCGATGTCAGATCCTGTAGCAAAATATTGCGAAACTGGCTGAAACACTGACATATTCTTCCGAGTGCTCGAGAAACGAAGAAAGAATCTTCTCTAGGTCAACGTGTGAAAACCATGGTAACAGTTGATTGACGTCTACCAAAACGCAGGTTTGAACCAAAGAAAAAACCCTTTGAGGGCGCATGTTAGTGGTAAACGCTGTAAATTCAAAGTTAAAATTCAACACCCCTAATAAACAAAGCAAAACTATTCCTGAAAGCTCAGTTCCTTGAATTATTGAAATGACCTTAAAGTGCCCCTGTCACAGTTGTGTACCAGACTAAATTAAACTGACTAAACTGTTTTTCAATTGTCTATATTGCCAATAATGTGTCCTTATGTGGTACTATGCTATGTCTGAAAAATGACATTAAATCAATACACTTGTGAATAAACTATGGCGTACATTTACAGACAAAAAATAATAATTGAAAATAGAATACAATTTGAAGTTCAAAAATTAGACTATCCATGTCGAAATCTCGTCATATGAATTTGAAACCGCAATGAACGTAGTCGAAATAGCGTCATTCGAACTTGAAGTTACTTTGAACAAGTTGAAACTAAAAAAGGAAAACTCGACATCGCGGATGTTGAAGTTCAAATCACATTCCAACTAAAAATGCAAATTACATGATTTGAACTTCAATTCACCTTCTCCACTCTAATAAGTCACTTAATCGTCAACAATGCAACCATAATCTTCCACAAAATTCCAAATGAAACCTTTAATTTGAACTTGAAGTCACGTCACATAATTCGAATTTTCAATTCGAAAGGAAGCGGAAGTAAAAAGAGACAGGAACCGGAAATGATAAGAGTTTCGCTACACTACATAATTATATTCTGTACATACCGGATGATTGCATAACTGCATTTTGGTGGGAAAAGATTTCCCTTCACTCAAACTCTCTGGTCAATATGGCGGACAATGCGGATGATAAGGGTGACTCTAGGACAATCCAAGAGATTGGATGGCTCCAATCACAAGGAGCTCAATCCTTAAGCAAATACAACCTGAATGTTCAAATCAAGAATTCTTAGAAATGGAATTAATGTCTCAAAATGGCATACATATTTATTATCAAATATTAAATATTTTATTTATTTTATTGGATATTAAATATTTCATTAAATATTAATTATTTATAGAGTTTATTATGGGTTTTACAATAGTCTGAGAACAGGGCCTAATACTCGGGCTATTTTTACACAAATCTCCCCTCTGTAGATATATATATAGAGGATATTACACAGTGGCGCGAAGATATGAATTTTATTTTCGAGTGGCAAAACAATAATTATTTTACGCACGAACGCAGTGAGTGAGCAAAATATTGTTTTTGCCACGAGAAAATAAAATTCATATCTTAAGCCGCTGTGTAATTTTCTTTTTATTATATAGACAAAAAGACATCGATAAAGTAATAGAGGGAAATGACCGAAATTACGTTATCGATAAACTCACGTGTGAGATTATGGAAAATAAACCACTCGGGTCCCGGATGTAGTTTTTATGAATTTTACGAGTGGTATATTTTCCAGTAAAACACTCGTGTCTATATAATAAATGGTATTCTTATTCACTCCCTGAAGAGTGAATTGATTCCCTTGTTGGGAAAAGTGTAGTTTCTTGTCTTTTTACAATAATATTTGTACATTCAGCTAATTGCTTTGGCTCCTTGTGGTCAAATGTGTGCATGCTCTAACTTAATTGTGATAGTTATTATTTAAAGATAACAAATGCACTTTCCTCTACATTATTAGCTTTGAATTTGTAAGGGCAATAGGAACAGAAGTGCTGCCAATTACCTTGCAACCCAATCAAGAGCTCAGAGGAAAAGTATTAAAGCATGTAATGGGAAATGGCCCAATTTATGTAAGGGCACTTGCTGACATACAGAATTATTCCTCAAAAAGTAAGTTTTATTTTTTCCCCCGTTATTAAAGATTATTTAAGAAAAGATCATAGGTTTAGTATTATGCAAGGTAAAATTTTAGTAATGGATATGCATACTAACATTTACCAGTTTCAACTTTGCCCAAATGTCATTGAGCCTCATATAAATTTTTTTTATTTTTTGAAAATACGCTTTTTTAATTTCTATCAATTTTTTGTATTTTCTTACAAGGAAGTTTAATAATGAAATCTCAGAACATTGTAGGTTGCTACAATGCATTGGAATTTTGACAGTTTAAAAAAATTAGGCTGCCCGTGGCAATGAGAAGATTATGAGGAATGGTATAAAATGCTTTAGACAGGTCCATTGATACTACGGAGTAGAGATGATCGATTCGCAGCTGTATTTCTTGCTGTATGCTGAGATGAAGTCAGATAAAAGGATTGGATAGAAATTCTCTACTTCATCTGCAAGTAATTTTAGCAACAGTTTTTTCAATCCTTTGGACTTTACCATTGAATTGTACATTCCTTTTTGTGCAAAGACTGTACGTTTTAAGTACCTTTTTCTTTGCAGGAACATGAAGAAGATGAAAATGATCAAGCACATTTGGATTCAGACAATGAAGATAATCCAGCAGATCATGAATGGTCTTTACAGACTCAAGTGAGTATTATTATTTACACCCTTAATAGTTTGTTTGCACATCAGTTTAATGCAAGTAACAAAATGTGAAAAGAAAAAAAACAAGATAGAAGGGTAATTATGTATGACTGACTTTGTTGTAGACCAAAATTGTAAACAAATACAATTACATGCAAAATATGTATCTTAGTTTTGGTTACACTAATTCCCACACAGTTCCAATATAAAAAAATATGTAAGTCAAATGTGCATTGTAATTGTCCGTTAATTTTTTATTAGCCAAAAAGTGCAAAGATTGCAAAGGTTGACATCACCGAACCTCAGCATGACCTTTCTGGGCCATCATCATCATCCACCTCCCAACATGACCGTGACATTCGGGGTCCATCATCATCCATTGGCCAATCTGACCATGATGTTCCTGGAAAAATTCCTACCCATGTGATGATTCCCAAACCATGAGACGCCATTTATCAGTCATGTTTCCAGATCTAAAAGATGTAATTACTAGGGTTGTTTCATCCGCATTGACAACAGAGGAAGCAGTAGACATGGTGTTGAAGATTCAAACCTGCATGAGAATGAGTGAATCAGATGAAGGTGAAAAAAGTGCTGTCAACGATGATGTGCAGTCACACCATCAGTTGCCACAAATTTTAACAGCACGGTTGAGTGCTGTTTTTTCGACACTCATGTACTTACATTAATATTCATAACTATAAACAGTATAGTATATTGATACATAATACTATCAAAATTGAAGGTTATTTATCCAGGCATTGTGCCCTAGTTATTGGGAGACCTTCTCTCGCACTCATTACCCCTACATTTACTGTTTTTCACACATGTTTGAGGGAGGAAAACTGGAGTGTACATAGAGAAAAACCCTTGTGGCAAAGGACAGAACAATACTTCAAACAAACTCAGTTGACATAAATCACCTTGGCTGATCTGGAAATGAAATTGGGGTCCTGCTGATTCCACTGAACAAAAGGTTGTAATTTTCAAAATGTCTTGAATCTTGTCAAAAAGCTCAAAGACAAAAGATAAATAATTTACATGTTTAGTTTTAATTAATATACATTTATTATTTAATATTATTGACTTAATTGATATTATTACTTTTGTAGAAGCTGAGGAAATTGTTGGTCACGTTTCAAACTCAGAATAGATGAAGATGACATTCTCAATGATGCTATTGCATACTACAAAAGCCCATCATTTGATCCTACAAGACCTTTACAAAAACAATTTACTGGGCAGCCTGCTGTTGACACTGGAGGGGTGAAGAGAGAGTTTTTTACTCAGTTGAAAGAGCAGTTCATTTCTGGTGAGCACTTCAGTATGTTTGAAGGGCCTGCAAATAGGCTTCATTTCAAATATAATCAACAATGCCTTGGAGTTGGAATTCCCAAGATACTTGGGACAATCATAAATCACAGTCTTGTGCACCTGTGTGGTGGATTTCTCCATCTGGCACCATCTCACTATTATTACTTGGCAACTGGAGATGTGGAGAGGGCTTCTGCATATACCTCAGTTTTGGATGTATATGATGTGGAAAAGAGAGATTTGATTGACAAGGTACATATAATTAAGAAATAATTTTTAATAGTACAAACTAAAACTCATTTCAGTGACTGATGATGAGGTATGACATTCTTCAGGGTAACCTTTCTATCAAATTAAGTTGTTTTTTTATGCCAAAAGTCTGTTTCAGTGAATGGCTGCCCCAAATGACATTTATTATTTCTGTGAGATATCAATGTCAATATATGAGATTAATTTTGTTTTCCTCTCAAAATTAAGTGAACTAAAATTATTATTATTAATACTTTATTTCTTAAAAAACACATTTCTAAAAACTCAATGCTTTTAATTTACAATAAAGCCAGTAAGTCAACGTAAGTTTTCGAATTATCCCACCAGTTGCTGTCAGCCTCAACAAATAAAGATTTTAAAGAAATCAACAATGCAGAACAGTTTCTCTCACTGCTTCAAGAAAGTGGCAAGACTTGTATAGCATCTGTAAGTAAGCTTCATATCCTATTTATACCATGTTAATTTACACCACATTACCATTTATTTACAGCATATTTGAAATATTAAACACCAAATCACAAGTGATCTCATTATAGTGATCAAGACTCTCGATTAGAGTTGAAAGCTCTATATTATTGAGAACTTGTGAACACTTCTACCAAGTATAAGGAGTTTAAATTTGCAGAAAACTTATCCTACCAGTGCAGATGAATCTGTTTACTCAAATATATTTTACTTTTATTATAACCAGTGATATGTTCTTCAACATTCCTCAGATTGAAACAAGTTCATGCTTGCCGAGGCAATTGTGGCATATCATGTTTTGATTAAAAGGACAGCAGTGCTGGATAACTTTGGAAAAGGTTTGGCTACACTAGATGTACTGAAAGCCATTCAAGAAAACCCTTCACACAGTTTAATTGTTGATAAAGAGCAAAAAAGCTTCTTACTTTATTTATTTGACCAAGATGTACTGATAATAGCAAGTGTTAGCATATGCACCTGTACCAGTTTTCAGAACATGTGAGCTGGGAAATGACTTGCAGCAGTCTAAAGCAACCAGTTTGATGATGAAATTAATGGCAAGGTACTGTAGGCAGTGGATTAGGTTGTCATCATGTACATGTATGCTCACAAACCATTTCAAACAGACAATCTTACAAAAATGAACTTACTAGTCATTTTGGAAAAAGATATACAAAACATACATTTTTGAAAAGTTTATATCATGTAGAATATGATGGTAAAGCATATTACTTTATGGCTAAAGTAACCAAAAGAAATGCTGATAACAAAAATTGCAGAAAAAAACCGACGTTTTAAAAAAGTCAATAAAATGGCTTCTAGTTTCCTATCACATTTATACAGTTACATTCTTGAAAGTGGAGAATGATCATCACAGTAAATTTTCAATTTAAGCAATTGGAAAGAAGAAGCCTGAAAAAAATAAAATCAGGGCTTCAATGGGATTCGAACCCGTGACCTCCACGTTGCCGGTGCGTTGCTCTACCAACTGAGCTATGAAGCCACACATTGGGAGCGAGGTCAATTTATTGAGTTCATATCTCCCGTGAGGAGTGAAATTATGTAAAGTATATGAAATAATTCATTGAACTGCGGTTGTAGATGAAAGTGGAGAATGATCATTGCAGTAAATTTTTTTTTTTTTAATTTAAGCAATTGGAAAGAAGAAGCCTGAAAAAAATCAGGGCTTCAACGGGATTCGAACCCGTGACCTCCGGGTTGCTGGTGCGTTGCTCTACCAACTGAGCTATGAAGCCACACAAAAAAAATTTACTGCGATGATCATTCTCCACTTTCATCTACAACCGCAGTTCAATGAATTATTTCATATACTTTACATCATTTCACTCCTCACGGGAGATATGAACTCAATAAATTGACCTCGCTCCCAATGTGTGGCTTCATAGCTCAGTTGGTAGAGCAACGCACCGGCAACGCAGAGGTCAAGGGTTCGAATCCCATTGAAGCCCTGATTTTTTTTCAGGCTTCTTCTTTCCAATTGCTTAAATTGAAAATTTACTGCGATGATCATTCTCCACTTTCATCTACAACCGCAGTTCAATGAATTATTTCATATACTTTACATCAGTTACATTCTTGTCTCAAAAACATTGGTAAGCTTCTGCAAAATCTTTCTTTTTTATCTCTTCTGGGTACTGTTTTGTAAACTGGAACCAATTAATTCCAAAGTGCAAAATAAATCATGTTGCAATGATATGCTGGGTGCATATGCTAATATTCCCTAATGTTCCTATTTATATTACGACAATGGATTATGAAGAGGAGGTATCCACTTTGAGTTAACACATTTGATAAAGCTAACCACAAAAAGCATACATTGAGGGTGCCAAAACCCTGAGATAACTGTAGTTTGCATTTTAGTTATTTTTCAATAATTTGTGCTTGAAGGAACTTATACCAGTTTATGATAATCAATTTTGTTGTTTTAGTTACAAGTTGCATCCAATTCCTTGCCACACAGTGTTGAGCAAAACCTAATTCATACGCACACTGTTTGAAATAACATCTCAATGAAGCAGATACACTTAAGGGTGGCATTATGTAATATGTATACTTTAGGGTAACATAGCATGGGGAATAAACGTGTTTGTTTGCTACTGTTCGTAAGTGTGTTATGTTATAGCTCAAATAAGGTTGCCTAACTTCACACAAAATTAAGTTTAAGGATATCCCAAATACAGGGTAATTGTAAATCTATATCAGCTTATAATGTTTACATTTTATTAACATTTTCACTTTCCCATATGTTAACTATACAGGTATGATCTGTTCAACAGGGTATGCTTTTTTCCAGCTTCTTGTCACAAACAGGGCATCCAATGTGACTCTGTTTCAAATTCTTTTCGGATATTTCTGTCAAACTCAGGTATTTACTTTTTTTTTTTCGGGCAAAAGATGGTTTCTATCTGTCCTCAAAAAATTATTTACGTAAAGCAACATCTGGCATCAAACAGCATAGAATTGAAAATTATGAAGACTGGTCATTGCAAGCAGCAGACAAAAGCTCCAAAGCCAGAACAAACGAGTGAAATCCATTTTCATCTCCATTTTCAAGAGATAACTTCACAACACTTCTGATGTTGGCAAGCTGCACATCATCCACATTAATTTTATGGATGTAACTGGTACATTTACCAATCTTGAATCATCTTCAGGGACTGGGCCATCCACATCAATGCCATAATTTGCCATATCTTGCACGACAGATTCCACAGCACTGTAACCAGAGTTTTGCAGTAATACCATGCCTCTTATCCATAACTGTTGTGGAGAAAGATTATTTTCAGTAGTGACTGGGTGATTGTTCCACTGCCCAACACATTCTCTAAGTGCAGCATTGATAAGATCAAGATAAACTATGTGGAGGGCAAATAGATTCACCTCATTGTGTGGATCTAAAACTCCTTCGCCTTCCAAAAATAAAAATATGTTGAGAAAACATGAAACTATAGTGCAGTTGACATCCCTCCATGGTCTCTCTAGTCTTTGGTTATGGACTGATGTACTAGTAATTACATTAGGGACTTTAAGATCCGAGACGCGACGGCTGTAAGACGCGACCAGAAGTAAATTTTCAAAGAGGAGACATGTTGCGCATGCTCACGCCGTCGTCCTGGTGTCACCATGTCGCGTCGAGAACGTGGGTTTTGCGTGTTTGACGTTCTGTACAAAATGTGAGTATATTTGTTCCTGTGCTTAAATTAAATGTTGATATATTCCTCTAAACATGTAAAATCAGCACTCTACGATCATTGGGCGTAATTTCTGGCGACATTTTAGATCTCAGAGATGAAAGGATTTTAATTATTTTAAAATTTTTTTCAGGTGTACGAAGCTTATAAAATGGCAGCGCCTTCGAATTCGACTTCGAGCATAGCCTGAATTTCATCCGATTACTTCGAGTCGTTATTACTCCCTCGGTTGTTGACTGAGAGGAGAAAACGACTCGAAGCAATCGGATGAATTTTAGGCTACTTCGAGCAAGGCTTGCAAGTAAGTCACGAGCTAAAACTACAAATAGTGAATGCAGGAGTCTTCTGGATTCTCTTCTCGTCTCTTGTACCGTTGCAATTCTCGATTTATTGCGTTTATCTGCCGCTAAAAGCCAATTTTAAGCCTGTATTATTTAATTTTATTTTATTAAACTGCGTGTGTTTTTATGCTTCCCTTTAGTTCAGTAATGTTTTGGACACAAGATCATGAAGCCATTCTATGCAGAGAATTCGTCAATGTAAATCCCTACACAACGATGAGCCAACGGAACTAGAAAACCTATTGGATATGATCATCGCGTTGGAGGAAAGTGGCGAAGCGGAATTACAGGAAACACAGGGAACAGCTAGCAAAAAACGTCAATATTAGATCGGGCTAAAGCGAAAGATGTTAGACTAAAAGCGATGGAGAAGCTGTCAGAGACGAAGAAAAGAGGTTCCTGAGTGGATGAAAGCGATGACAAACCAATGCGTCAACGAAGAAGTGGAGGTGATGCTATCGAACAAAGCACAACAAAGCATTTCTTGGACTTTCTTAAATGATGCCATGGCTATTTCTGCGAAAGAATTACCGAAGAATACGTGAAGAATCAAACTGATAAAGAGCGGTTTGCAGCCGCGTCGTCTTGCATCGTGACGGAGATCTTAACTTTACTTCTCGCGCGCAAACGACGGCGTTCTAGTTCCAGTCCTTAATCAGTCACCGCGTTCTAGAAGTCTTCGCGTCCCAGATCTTAAAGTCCCTATTGCCTCTGTTAAGCCCTCATTGTTCCAGCATATATCTTCCAACTTCCAGGTTTTCAAATCCAAGATCACAATGTACCATAGAAGGAAGGTTATATTGTTGAACAGCTTCCTGGAAGCAGCCAAATACAGTTGTGGCTCTGTTGTTTGTTGATGCATTCAGATAAACAGCCAATCAGGAGAAGCCACCTATGCCACCATGTATAACTATTCGGTACGGTTCTATCAATTTGTGATGTCCGTCTATGTGCCTGCAATTAAATAATGAACGCAAGAGGGAATAATTAATTTATCTCACTGTTAAGGATGCTCCCAAAAACTGTGTTAAATATTCACGAAGAAGAGCAAATTTGTGATGCTCTATAGCTCATAGTCTCAACCGATTTCTATGGAAATACATATAAGTAGGAGGGCCATACTAGATAATATTTTGCTCAAGGGGATGGACCTACCAGGTTGGATCCCATCAGAAATGGGAGGCATTTTTTTCCAAATTCTCATGATAGAAAAATGTACCCCAATAATAAGTCATCTAATGTTTGGAAAATGTACCCCTTCTAAAAACACAGCCTCCCTCTGTGATGTAAGAATTGATCAGTCCATAATGTAGAATTTCACATATTTTCAAGAGTGTGAGACAGGAAGTCTTCTCAATCCAGACCTTTTTCGCCTGTTCTTAACCACTAATGAAGGAATGAAGTACCAATTAACCCACCCTAAAAGGTAACAGATAGCTGATTTCAACCCTTCCCCACTCTCTTATCATATACACTGTATAACAGAGGACCTACCAACAGGTTCTTCAAATGGAAAGGTGTTGATGTGGAATTAAAGGTGCTTATCCATGCATCTAAAGCTTACGTACCATAGTGCATTGGGGCATGGAACATTGTACGTTCTTCTAATAATCCGTCTACCATTTCGCAATGAACTTGTCACAGGGTAAACCCTGCATAGTGACTGGAGAACACGATCCCTCTGTACTTCTAGACTGCGTTGCTTTAATGCTCCTTGGACCATCCTCAGGCCTGCACAGGTGTCACCGTTAGTATTTGACAAACATAATCATCTAATTCATTGTCAGAAAGATTGGAGAACACCCTTCCTTCTGGACAGACATTCAGACATACGAAGTTCATGGCGCCTTCTACGCAAATTATATCCTTTCCAAAATTCCCAAAGTTCTTGCAATTTTGCTCCAATTAAACCCCGCATCTTCATTAAGTGCCTGGAGCTGATCACGAGATGCATGATGTTTTGATCTTCCACGACCTCCATATTGATATCTTTGTAGGTTTGTAGTTAATGGCATGAATTCATTCCTTTCTGTTTCAACACTAAGGAAAAATCGTCTTTGGAAATCGCTTCTAAAGGTTGATGTTCGATTCAATAAGGTTTGTAAGTCATGAATAACATTCACTGCTTCGGGGACTCCTTGATAAGTATATTCAATTCTACTAAGCAGAGTTGACAAAGTTCTCTCGTGACCATCAAGTCGACGAAATAAAAATTCACAATTATATGATGCTGAGTTTAGAATAGTTTCTGACGCTTCTAACAGTCTAACCAGTCCAACGAAAAACTCCTTGTTGTTCGGTAGCCATCGAGCAGCCATGACGATGATCACATCAGAGATGAGGAAAGCTCAGGTTCTAAGCCTCCTATCTGTAGACTCGTACCTAGTCATTACTCGGTTCCTGTATATTTTTACTTCCACTTCCTTTCGAATTGAAATTTTGGTTTTTCGAATTCGAATTATGTACCGTGACTTCAAGTTCAAATTAAAGGTTTCATTTGGAATTTTGTGGAAGATTTTGTGTTGATGATTAAGTGGCTTATTAGAAGTTATGGAGAAGGTGAATTGAAGTTCAAATCATGTAATTTGCATTTTTAGTTGCAATGGTGATTTGAACTTCAACATCCGCGATGTCGAGTTTTCCCTTTATAGTTTCAACTTGTTCAAAGTAACTTCAAGTCCGAATGACGCTATTTCGACTGCGTTCATTGCGGTTTAAAATTCATATGACAAGATTTCGACATAGATAGTCTAATTTTTGAACTTCAAATTGTATTTTATTTTCAATTATTTTTGTCCGTAAATGTACGCCATAATAACTATAATATAAAGAAATTGTCCCACCTTCAATTTCCCTTTTTCAGTTTTTATCTCAAAACCACCAATCTTTGGTTATTTAATGAAAGATCAGTAAACAAATCTGCTGGTTGCTTTGCAAGTTGTGGGAACACTGTTTGGATTTCATTTAAGAGAACGTATAAGGAGTACCCCCCTTCCCCCCTTCCCGTTGGTCAATATGATGCTTGCATAGAACCGCAGAGTAGTACAGGATAAATAAAAGTAGTTTTACTAGTTTAACTCTGCACTGCTGGTATTGCTGTCCACAAAAATGAAGACTAAAAGGGGCTGTGTCACAATATTTACATACATAGTATTGTCTGGATCACTCTGTTACAGTCGATTTCACATTATTTACTGCGCCACTTTGAGAAGTTAGTTGGGAAATTGGGTACTTTGTTACAAAGTAGCCAATTACATAGTTAGTTGTAAACTTTAGTGCAACTGAACTTCATAAGTTTGCTCAACAGTAACTTCTTTTTCCGGTTGCTTTTTTCACTGAGCTCTCGTCGGGACTCGGATCACAGTTACTGCAAACATGTAAAAATCTTCAAGTTTTTCTTGAGCGTTCTCAGTCAATCATTACTATATTATTATTATACGCTCTCTTTTGGAACTAATGTCAACTAATTGTACGAGTAACCCAAATCACGTGTCAAAACACAACTTATTGAGCCTTTGCAGGTCAACAACCTGATTTTCGATTAAATGTCTTTGTATTTCTGTAGCATACATACTTGGTCTTTGCTGTTTGCCTAACTCTATGTAGGGGCTTCCTGGATGTAGAAACCAATCGGCAATACTTGTTACCATCTTCCTCAGTAAATTAAAGTGATGCACTTTTTGGAATGGTTTCGAACCCCCTATTTATTTTAGTCTTTTTGTGCTTTAAAAATATAGAAGGACTGTAAATAAAGAGTTTTGGTGTTTGTCTCCAGATTAACTGTCTGGTTAAAAGGCCCATACCAGGCATTTTCAATTTAGGACTCTCTGTTTTTTTTTTAACTGGGACTCACTGGTTATGGACAGGTACTTGTGACTATTCACAAGATGAGTCCCAGGACTAACCATATACTATTTCAAAAGCAGGTTGAGTTTGATCGTCCGGGTGAACGTAGTCCTGAATAGGACTGTTGTTGTTGACAGTGACTGACGTTTCGACAACCTGTGCGGTAGTCATCTTCAGAGTCAAAGTGAGTTGTATCACGTCAGTAGATGGTATTATATACTCTGGTTATTGATCTGATTGGTCAACGTTTTTAGTAAGAACAATTACAACACGAACTTTGTTAGACGGAACACCCACAGCAACACTGACACTCAGACGAACGTCAACTCTGGCCCTGTTACAACAGCTACTGTACCGTACATCAGAGGTACCTCTGAAACTATTGCACGTATATTACAACCTTACAATATACGTGTTGCACACAAACCCATAACCACTTTACGACGCCTGCTTACTAATGTCAAGGACAAAGACAAACCGGAGGACAGACAGGGAGCAGTATACAAGATCAAATGCTGCGACTGCCAGGCTTCTTACATTGGTGAAACCGGCAGAAACCTTAGCACGCGACTGACCGAACACAAACGAGCAACGAGGAATGGTGACGTCAATAATCACATTGCTGAGCATCATTTACAGACGAAACATCAAATTGACTGGGACTCTGCGACATGTATAACGTATTCTACAGACTACCATCAACGTCTTACTTTGGAAAGCTGGTTCACTAACTTAGAACAAACGCGACTGAATCGTAGCCAACAGTTACCAGCGCCGTACAAACGACTTATTGACGGGATGAAGCGAAACTAACTACGAGAGATCGACTGGAGAACTGACAATTTGACTAACAATAGACGACTGCTTAACTGTGACAATTGCTGGTTTTCAGTGTCACGCCATTCAAAATAGATCAAAATAAAAATCAAAACCATTCGGCAGATAAAGTCCAGAATCTTGGAAATGAAAGGAGGTAAATATAAAAAGACCCTCGCCAAGATTTGGGTCGAAGGAATAATTCGTATACGAGATATCCGAAGAAATGTTTTACCCAAATTTATAGAGATTTGTATGGAGACGCCATGCTGGAGCTCATCCATATGAGCTCCAACATGGCGGACGGAAACCAACAGAAACATCTGTTAGCGAGTTTTGCTACAAAAGCGTGAGTTTATTCTTCGAGAAACTCATTAACATTAAAGTAATACTTTTTCTAATACATGAACTGTTTAGATAGCAAAATTTCCTGAAATAAGTCATTTTTTTAACCTACATGACAGCTAGCTTGGCCGTCATGTAAATGCCGCGTCACGCAAAAGCTTAGAAATTCAAGCGTACTCTATCACAAGACCAAGAATCCTTTTGAATCGAAAATTTGTATGAAAATTAGTTTTCGGCTGCTCTAATGCATCGTGTAAGTAAAATCTCGGTAGTATCGATAGCTTTTTAGTTTGCATTTTGGTGACGTCATGTGAAAACCAACAATAGACGGATCGAAACGCACCAATTAGTGATTACGAGTCTTCATAGCCAATAACACCGCGGCTTAACTGACAGACGACCAATAACATCTTGACTTTATTGACCAATCAGATCAATAACCAGAGTATACAATACGATCTACTGACGTGATACAACTCACTTTGACTCTGAAGATGACTACCGCACAGGTTATCGAAACGTCAGTCACTGTCAACAACAACAGTCCTATTCAGGACTACGTTCACCCGGACGATCAAACTCAACCTACTTTTGAAATGACTCCTGGGTTCAAACCTTTCACATATACTATTTGTTACAAAATCACTGGAACTCTCTAACCATTTTTCTACAATCATTTCACAGACATCACAGAGCAGTGCCTTGCCCTGTTTAGTAAAAGGATCCGGGTTCATCATGTTGCAGTTTCCTGCTTTCAAACAAAGATATGAAGTTCAGTAGCACCAAAGTTGACAACTACATCTTGAAGTTCACAATTTGATTCCCTAACTCAACACGGTGTTGGCTACTTTCTGCTACAGTGCAGTGCAGAGATAAGTGACCAACGCACACGCAACACGCACACACACGCACAATTTTTGCATATATGCGTCAGCACACACGCGTGCGACATGCGTCGTGTTTACCTTTGTTATTCATAGCCATTAATTTTCTTTGTGTGTCGTTGTTTGGCTGAACAAATTAATGACTACTCTTTTCTAACCAAAACGAATATCTGTTTTTCTGCCAGAATGTACACCATGCCTTGAGTTTCAGACGGATCAATAAACTCACGGCGAATGAAATTCACTGCAATCTCGACTCGATTCTTGAATCTTGGCTGACAGTATTTGAGTTAACATATTTCTGAAATAAGTCACAGCAGTTTTTTACTATCAGTTTTAGATAAGAAAATTGAAAGCCGTACAGTGGTGGCTTGAATTTATCAAAGTTTAGTATTTGCTTCAGTTGCTTAAAGCTCCCTAATAACTTTGAAGTCCTAAAGTCCCGTGGAATTTGCATATTCCGATGACAATAACCATAACCAGTCAACTCTACTCTCAAAGCGACCACTTCTCGTAAGCAACCACTTTGTAAATAACCGACTTGTTTCTCGGTCAAATACATTTGTACTATTTCAAAAACTCTCTCATAAGCGAAATTTCCGAAAGAAGTCACAGCATACTTTTAATATCGGTTTAGAGATGAGACTTTAATGCCGTGCAGTGGCGTCGTTGTCGAAGTCCCATGGTGCCCAAACAAGAGAGAATTTGCATATTTTGCTGGTAACGCAATGCTTTGATTGCAAAATTAGCCATTGTCTAAACATGGCCTTGAAACACTTTTAAGAAGTCAGCTGATTGTATGCCTTTGCAACTTTTTACGCTTGTCCGTGTTGTAAATAACGAGCTAGGCTGACAACATGAAATTTGAGAATCATGTTACATGGGTGGCGCGGCAAAGCAAAGTTTGTAGTGTTTGGGGGCTTTGTGAGACTGTTTGCTTGATTGTGAACATCTTACATATTTCTCTTTTTGTTTTTTTTCATATGGAAAACCTACAAATTTAGAAAACGTGCTTAAGCGATTTAATTGGATGATGCATTTTTGCCTGGCGTTTCTTCACTGATAATGTTTACCGTAAATCCTCTATTAAGCCCCCCGGGGGGCTTATTTTTTTCAAGCAGTTTTGAGGGGGGGGCTTAATAGAGAGGGGGGGCTTAAAAGAGAGGGGGGGCTTATTTAATTTAGCGAAACGCATCACCTGTAGCAAAAATACCGTGGTATGAGCGAGAGTAGACTTACGCGTTGTACAATTAAAGTCACTGTCAAAAGTATTTAATTCACTTGTGGGAGCCTAAAAGTAACAAAAACAAAATTCTTATTTTTCAAAAATGCACTTTCGGCCTCATGTTCTTCGGTAATTTTCATGAGAATGGTTACTTGTATTGATTTGAGAAAGTTAAGCATATGAAGTTGGAGGTCATGCCGCTGAAGACCAAAAACAATATGAACTTCCAGCCTGAATAAATCATAACTGATCAGTCCACGTTAACCGTTAATTTTTTTGTGAAGAATAAGGATTGGAGGAGGGGGAGGGTGGGGGCTTAATAGAGAGGGGCGGCTTATTAGAGAGGGGGGGCTTATTTGAGAGTGGGGGGCTTAATAGAGGATTTACGGTATTTAGATCTCCGATTCTAAAAAAATAAAAAAAGTGATTAAAATGGAAAAGTATTATGTTCATACTCAAACCAAACTTTGCATGATAATTTGTTCTTCCATCTGTGTTTGATTTCAGTGTAACATGACTCCGACACTTTTGAATCTCACGATGGTAGCTCAAACTTTATAAGATCTTATGAGGGAGGCGAATCAAATAATTTAAAAACAACAGAAGATTTGTTTGTATAAAATAGCCATTTGTTTTCCGAGTCTCGTGACGGTAGCTTGATCTTCTTGAGGGAGGCGAAACAAATAATTAAAAGGAAACAAGCAATTTGTCGAGATGTTTATCGAGTATCGAGGCGCCACATATTCTGCAGGTCGAATCTTGTCTATACATTCAAGTTTTGGCTAACTTCAATGTAGCCATACGACTGACAGTTATTGCGCCTCGTAAATTTATGTCATTGACATTCCTTGAGATAAGTGGAGGAATCAATTTGCTTTCCGATATATGAGTTCATTCTAGAACCGTTTCTTTAAATTAAAACATTTCAGTTTTAATTTAGAGAACTAAGAAATAACGGATGTGAAAATATTTAACCGAAGCTTCATTTAGTGCCAATTAAGATGATCGAGTCACGCTGTCGGTAGATAAACGTATGTTTACTTGAATACATTTCCCTGGTTGCACACGCTTGTCGCACGCAAATTTTGGGACGCTTATCTCTGCATTGCACTGTACTTTGTAATGTACTGTAGTACCCAGTTTGCCAACAAATTTCGCAATGCAGCATAGTAAAGCAATGTGAAATCAACTGTAAAAGTAATGTCAATTGCACGAATATGTCCGTATCATATTTGCTATGAAACTTGGGAAATTATTTATCAATCACAGCTTTGTGTCAACAAATATGTCTCCCAAGCATTATATCAAATGGTACAGACCACAAAAATGAAATATGGAAGACTGTTAAGCTTACCTCATCTTACTATCTGTATTCTCCATCACAATCCTCCGTCTTGGATAGCCTTACCACAATCAAACACTCCAAATTCCAAATTATACTTGCGCATCAAGAAGCTTTTTGTCTCACATTCTGCTTAACTGTGTCAGAAAAGGGTCGCTTTACGAGGGAAGCGATCGATTACTGAAGGCCGATGGGTCGATTAATATACATAACAACCCTCAGATGTCTTGTGGTGCCATCAGAAAGCAAAAATATACCGACGTCGACTCCATGCTCTCTGAACCTGCAGAAAATCACTTTCAAAATGGACGCCAAAAAGAATGATCACAATGAGCATGAGCAAAAGAAAAGTCCGCTGACCAGCGCTTCTCTCTTTTCTAGGCCCCAACCTCTCTTGTTTCTCCGTCTAAGATCATTTTATTGATACGCCAGTACTGATTGAGATCAATCTGGCAAATATCAAAAGCTGTTGGTATTCTCTGCGATTTTTATCACTTAGAATCAAAAGCAATGGAAACCTCGCACACGTCAATGCCTTTGCATCAATGCAACGTGCGCGAAAAATGCATGAGAACCATTTAATGGTCCGATCTCGAGAGTAAATTTACCTTTATTCACCTTTATTGTACGCAAAGGCAAAGTTTCTGAAACATTGATCATGCGAAATTGGACATTTTTATTCATTTTTATTATAGGTTTATAAGCAAACATGATATGTATTAAAACGAATAAAAATTAAACATGTCGGTCCTACAAGTAAATTGACTGGCCCGCCAAGATTAGCTCTATCTACCTGCAGGTTGGCCAGTGTACCTTTGTAAAACTTGAATAAGGAACATAAAAATTGCTGTTGTCCTTGTTGTTGATATTGTTGACTTTTCTCACCAAAAAGATGCGGTAACTGACCTATAGCTTGTAATACGAATTTCCTTTGTAGCATATAATTTAATCCGAAGATCTAGGGGTACTCAAGGAAAATTGGGAAGAGGTGTGCAGCTAAGGCCTTCAAACATTGACCTCTTGAAGTAAAAAAAAATATAATAATTGATCATAAATGTAAGTCAATCACAAATATTTAATCAATCAATCAATCAATCACAATATTCTACTGCATTTAATCGCCAAATGACTTTTTAACTTTCAAGTAGAAACTCACTTAACTCCGCGGCTCTAGCTCTTTCCATTTTCTCTTTCGGATTTAATCGAAAGGGCGCCGCCTATAAGTAGGAGTCGCACATTAAATGCAAAAAAACAATAAAGCACCGCGGCGCTCTTTCGAATTAAGAGATGGAAGTCGTTCGCATTGATTGTCAGTCGCGTAGTTGGTTTGTTTTATAGGCAACAATCCAACTACGCGACCGTCAAGCGACTCGAACGACTTCGTAAATGCTGAAAGCCATGCAAAAGAGCCGAAACCTCCGCATTTCCCAGCAATGCGGCAGGATATATAATATTGTTGATATATAGTTTAAGCCAGGGCTAAAAGCAAAATCTCCGTTTCCATTCTTATAAAATCAATCAAATTTAATCTAATACCATGAACTCTAAGCCAAAAAAAAAAAAAGAAATAAGGAGCCTTCGGTATCAGTTCACCTTTAGAGGGAGGGGACAAATGATTAAGAAAAACTGTCCCGTAAACAACCCTGAATATTGAAAAGATTGTGATATTGTCGATCTCTTCAGAAGCAGCAATTTACAGCTGAGGTTACGATTTCTAGGGTCAGTATTTCTGACTCAGTAAAGGGAAGACCTAAATGGAAAATTAGGCCGACTTACAGACTTATGTGTTCCCATTATATTTTCTTTTCTTTTCTACTCAAACTGTGCTGTTCGTGTTGAAAGAGTTCTCCTCTATTCTAACGTCAGACTTGTCGGCTTTGGAGCCCGAGTTTGTCTTCTTCTCTTTTTTTAAAAAAAGAGTAAGGTTCTGTATTATTAACGTTTATGCAATTTGTAGTGTAAGTTGATTACAACACTTTGAATTCATATGTTAGATAAGCTCACTTTTTCACCGAGAATATAAAGCCGTAAACAATCAACTGAAAACAAACTTCATTCAAGCGGTTTCAAGTGTAATAAGGGCACGAGTTATGAAAAAATAGCAGCACACTGCAAAATTCTTGGAGGGCAAGTAATGAATAAGAAAATGATTAGCAATTCAATGGAACATGTACAAAAACAACACTTAAGTTTTAATTCCAGAATGGGGAGTAGCTCTGTCTGAAGTGTTTCTAAAAATCTCACGATCTGCAGTCTAGCAATCGTGTTTTGAGCTAATTATAATGTTATGAATGAACGATGACAGATAAATAACTTCATTTCTCGAAATTTTTTATTTAAAAACCCATAAGTTAATCGCAAAAAGCAATTCGCGTAACACTATAAACTGGATCGTGGATCCGTTCACGCAAGTTACATCGGCTGAGCACATAGCAAAAGATCAATTTCAAATGCACGTTTTGTGGTTTTTCTTTCACGACGATGTCAAAATGTAGAAAACGTCAATGGAACCTTTATAAATACAAAAATTCCCTTTTGAAGACATACTTTTGTTGACCACATAGTACAGAATGTACCTCAAGTTCAGAAACCCCGGCCCGTGAAGAAAACCAGGTTGAATTCCTCGAAAGACAATTTCATAGCGAAAAGGCTGTCTTTTGTCCACAAAAAGAAAACTGGGTATTCTTTAGAACTTTCTCTTTCCATTTGTGTCTTTTATCAGCGTATTTTCAATCTTGAAATGAAAAACTTTAGTCTTGAAAACCACCACATGAGGAACGCGCGCCAGCCATTTATTTGATGGATGCAGATAGGGGGGGGGGGGGGGGGGGAGGTAACTCTATTGTTTTCCACCTAAGTTTCTTGACCCACTCCGCCTGTCAGTATGACGTCACATAGTAACGGGCAAGAGCCTCGGGTGGCTTGTGCAAATTAGCAAGGGATACGACGGCTCTTTGGACGAGCGAGGTCGAGGGAAAGCTAAGAAGCTAGCAAATATCGCTAAATATCGCTTATTTGATCGAATGTGTGTGAACTTTGGTGTTGCTATAATCTGCTTTTGTAAACTGTTT
Source organism: Porites divaricata (assembly GCA_038088405.1). Lineage (NCBI taxonomy): Eukaryota > Metazoa > Cnidaria > Anthozoa > Scleractinia > Poritidae > Porites > Porites divaricata. The sequence continues at coordinate 6,236,958 of JBBMOI010000010.1, read as the reverse complement.
TGATATTCTGTGTCCGTGATTGTGGGATCGCCATCTATGTCACGAGAACGGCAAGGTCATCAAAACTTAAATTTTCTGTTTCTTTGTACGGTTTTTTGTTTTCCTGTTTGGTCTCTTTTTTTAACACTATTTTTCCTTCTGGCCTTCTTACTGCTGACCCTGCTGGACATGCACTTGGATCAATATATATTTTAAGCTTAAGTCCGGAGTTTTATCAGTTTGGAAAAGCTTTTGGTCTGCATACTGGCCAAGCTTACGACCAGATATAAACACCATAAGCTGTCATTAGGCATGTCCCTCCTCTGAAACTGCTGAAACATCATGACAAACAACGCGCGCAAAGCTCACCACAAACTGTACTAATTTACACCCAACACCCACCGGTAACCCACTGGCGAAAGTTAACTTGCCTTTTGTACATTGTCTTAATTATCAATATTATTACCCTAAAATCTCCACTGGGTTTGCCCCAAAAAAATAGTTCAACGAAACCGCCAACTTTGAAAGGAATGATACGGGGTTCCACTAGCTCTGAAGAGCTGAAAATACGCACGATGTAAAGTATAATACATCCTTTGATGAACCTCCTATTGCTGTGTCTAAACTACTCAATCTTGCTATGCACTGGCCCTCAAAAGTGTGACCGGTCGGTATGATTGCCCGTAAAATTTTCTCGATTATTCATTACACCACTGAACATTTCATTCCAAGAAAGTACTTAAGTCTAGTTTTCTATATATGACAATGCTGGAAACCTTAAAATCTCCAAATCCAAGAAATTGGAACAGTATTTCCGTGATAAAATCAAGATTTTTATCTGTCTCTTCGATGAACACTTTGCTCGCCATTTTGAAAGTCACTAGCGCGAGACGTGACGTCATACTGGAAAGGACTGTAACACAGATTTCCTTGGAGACACCTTCCTCCCTGAATGGATGGCATTTACTAAGGTGTCAAATGCGCTTCTTCCCCCACCCCCTATGTGGTTGAGCATTTGACTTTTGTGGGGAAGGGGCCGGGGGTATGGGTGATCTATACGGTGGCCCACAAGGGTCACTACATAAAAAAGATCAACTTTGTATGAAACACTACACCCCATACAAATAAAAAATGTTGATGCGAATAAAAAAAAAAGATGTTGCTGTAAATAAAAATGATGTTGCTACAAATAAAACTGTTGCTACTACCCAGATTTCCTCTCGTGTTGCGTACAATAAAAATGGCGGACGACAGATCGGAAAAGCAAATAATCGAGGGTTATTTTCATCAAGGGTATCAAAATGATGTTATTCTAGAACTTTTAAGTGTATACCATAACATTACAACCAGTTTAAGTATTCTAGACCTAAACTCTCTGATTTATATACCCTATCCTGGAGAGTAAGCGGCTTGAAAACCATACCCTTCACAGTGGCACATACCTATATAGCCCATATATGGCAGTACCCACCCCCCCCCCCCCCCCCCCGAGCGTAAGGGTCAACCTCTTTAGCAATCCGTGCAACTAGTAGGTGTCTCGGCACGCACAAATGGTATTCTAATCGAAGAAGGTGCGATATTGCTCTGTAGCCGAGAGATCCACACCCGTTGTTAACTTTACGCGTGATAATATATTTCACTTCCTGCTCATTCACCTTGTTCCCTACCCTCCGAAGACCATAAGGACTTTTCCCTTTCTGAGTTCACTAAAAATTACAATCATTTTGCCATGGAAGATATAATGGTGACTTAGTTGATGGCTTGAAATTTTATACGAGTTTAAGGAAAGACCTTGGAAAAGAAACCCATAAAATCTTGTTAACGTATCACAGAAGGAAAATTAGTGTTTGCGTTCCAAGTGAAAATATGCAAATGGTCAATGCTAACCCCAATAACGTGTACAGCACTGCTCAAAGGTAAGTTGACACTCGATACTCAAACTTAGATTCACTCGAACTTCGAGTCTCGCGTCTTGAGTCTCAGGTATCAGTGTCTCGGATTTTTCTTTTGTTGCTGCATTATAAAGGAGTTTTTAGTGCCTTTTGAAGTTTAAAAATTAATTTAAAACTAATGGAGCAACAAAAGAAAATCTGAGACACCGGCTGATTGTGGGCGTTTATTTGAGTTTGAGTGGAAAGGGGAGGGGGTGGGCGTTTATTTACTTTTTCTGCCTTTAGGATGGGTGCTTATTCGAGGTGGGCGCTTATGCGAGGTTGGGCGCTTATTCTAATAAATGAAAGCTATATTTTTCACTACGGGCTGCTGCGGAATATTATTTTTCCAAGCTTTTCCCCACGAAATCAGTCTGCGGGATATTTTTTTTCTAAATCAACCCTAACCCCCTTAAAAGTTAAATGGTCGGCCCCTAAATTCCACCAAACATTTGCTCAGTTGACAGATTCTGATTTGCCAAACATTTTTAAAGCCTTCTGAAACAACAGGGACAAAACTCTCTAGGGGAGAGGGGAGGAATTCGTTTCTACTAACCTCTACCCGGAGAGTCCTTACGGACGGTCGCTCTGGTGCGCAACGTCATGACCAAATTTCCTCTTTTTTTAAATTTTGGAAAAAAAGAAAAAAAAAACATATCATGGCTTTCAAGTTTTGATTAACATAATATGAACGTCATTGTTGATGAGAACTGGTCAAGTTTTTTCGGTCATAGCTTAAACGGTTTTGAAGTTATTCACCTTTGTAACGAGGGGAGGCCGTACTGAAGTTCCCTGCCGGTCTGAATGGGATTTATAGGGCTTAAAATGCAATAAGCGTGTCATAAATTTAGGCACTCTGCGAGTAGTATAGACATTCGTATTACTATAGATTTACTAGAAAGAATGCCGGATTCCGTAACGTATGCCAAATATTCCTCCAAATTTAAACTCTTTTTTTCACCTCGAAGCAATTGTACATGGAATTAAGGACATTTCAAATTAAAAATGATTATGGATTACCGTAAATCCTCTATTAAGCCCCCCCTCTCAAATAAGCCCCCTCCCTCTAATAAGCCCCCCTTTTCAGGGGAAGAAAGTTAATAAGCCCCCCCTCTCTATTAAGCCCCCCTCCCCACCAACAATTATTCTTCACTAATAAATGATAGGCTGTATTAATCAATCACGACCGCAAAACTTAGTGTGGACTGATCCAGGATGGTTTATTACCAACTGGAAGTTCGGATTTCATTCTGATCCTTGGCTGCATGACTTAAAACTTCTTGTACTTGAGCTTCTCCACTTTCTAGTTCTTTATGGAGAACTGATACCATCGTCGTTTCTAAATTAAATAAGCCCCCCCCTCTCAAATAAGCCCCCCGGGGGGTTTAATAGAGGATTTATGGTATGTTACCTTTATACGTAAACACCGTATCCATATCCAAATTTAAAATGGTCACATTAGCTCAGAAAAGCCACCCTATCCCTGACACTCAGGGTATCACCCAATTTCAAGTTCAAGGCCAGAGAAAAATCAATTTGGATCATGTTACATGTACATCATCTGTTAGCAATGATCATTTTATTGAAGGAAGCAAAATCAATTTTAATTTAAATTATGTTATCCATAATGTTTCAATGTAATCCCGGTCGGATCATTTTCTTCTGATACAGAAGTCATTCGCTATCTACATTTGGCAAGATTAGTAACAAGATGATATTTTGCCCTAATATTGAAATTAGCAGAATTAAAATATCTTAATTCTAGTAGGTTCGCGATATCTCACGCACCTCGCTTACTGTGTCATGTCTACTCGGCGGACGCATTGGAATATTAAAGCGTAGGATAAGCGACGCGCGTTGTCGCCCAATCCGCAGAGAGGTCTCTTTGTGTCGAGGGGGGAAGGGGAAATGAGTAGAGACACACCAAACGGGAGCACTCTGCGGAGGAGCGATCGACGAGGGAAGCCGTAGACGCGCAACTGTACGTATGTTAGTTATGCGGGAGGACGTAAAAAAGCCCAGTCGACCAGCCCAGGAGGCACGGTGAATTACACTGAGTGCCGTAGGTTTATAACATAACCAAAGTCATGGGAAGGTTCATATTCAATCATTAGGGATCATGTTTTCTATGTAGACACCTATAACTGCGACCTAGAGGACCAACTCCAGGAAAACCATGTCCGTTATGTACCGTTTCACGTAATGTCTGTCCATCTTAGTAGTTGTTTCTAATAGTTATAAGTAGCTTTACTGTTTCTGACATATCTAAACTCTGGGACCACTGTAATTGGCTTACCGTTGTGGTGGTATCCCTGCCTATTTATTATCCTTTATTTTTTTTCTTTTTCTCTCTGTATCGTGTAATAGGAGAATCTAATAAATTACTGATAAATGGAGGTATGTTTTTTGGGCTCCACTTCCAAATGTTTCGATCTTATGCCACTCATCCTCCCAGCGTTACGTTGAAGGGGTTCGTTATTTAGGGAAACAATGGTTTTTCATCTGAAAGCTGTGGTCATATGCCCAACAGCAGGGAGGAGTCTCCAAAAATTAATGAAATCCCCAGCTGTCATAAAGTTTTGTAGAATTTCTACGCTACCACTTAACTTCTTTAAAGTATTCTAACTTCAGCCTGCTTTAGTTAGAATTATAGTACAGTTTAGGCAAGCGAATCAAGAAAACAAGATTGGCTTTGCCTTCTTGGACATGAGGGGGGAAAGTGGACGCCGTATCGGCATTTCGTGGGTAGCAGGGATTTCAACTGAAAACCGGCTGTCTGAGACCATGTTCACCTTGAAAGTAACAAAACCTTCTTTTAGGCTAAATAATACACATGATACTAGCCTCGATTAAATTCTCAAATGATGGCCAAAATACAGCGCTTTAACTTCAAAACTTAATTTTGCAACCTCCAGCGGCCTCTATAGCCTGCTTCGCAGAAGTAATAATTTAAAGTCGGTGAGTAACATCTGCGAAGCAGCGCCGCGATCCTTGTCCTGGGCCACCAACCGACTCAACGAATCACTGGAAGTGCGTTTCGAATTTCCTTTTGTCGACTGGCAAATTAAATCGACAATGGCGTTTTTAACGGGCCAATCATAACACGAACTCCAATCCTGGTACGCAGATGGTTGCCCAGAAAAAGGTTGCGGCGCTGTTTCGCAGACGGACGCAATTTAACCAGCGAGCTAGATATACACAGCTTGATATACTTTAAGCGCCCTGAATCTTATGGGATCTTATGTAATTACTGTACTGTCCATGCTGCGGTCCCTCGAGCGGTCGTCCTTTTTTCCTCAGCTGGGCCTTCGCGGGTTCAGCGAAAAAGTAAAATAATATACGGAACACTCGTGAGTAGAGAACCACGCTCATACGTGCTCTTAATTGTGACTCAAAAGAAAAATTAAAGACTGTCTGCAGTCAAATGTTGTGGTTGACTCTCTCAGGCGGGTGCGGGCACGGGAAATTACGGGCACAAACGAAAAAAACCCAGATATTTCGAGGGCTCAAGGCCTTAAGGGCAAAGATTCCGTCGAGCAAAATGATCGGCGGTCCGTATGTCTTTAAAAGTCTCACGGCGCTATCGTGACAGTCTATCGTCCGCCTGTTCACGATTTAACTAGTCGGCTTTTTTAGCTACATTCTATATCTATCTGTCTACATGTATCTATCTATCTATCTGTCTATCTATCTATCTTTAGTAAAATCCAACTAGTGGTCTATTATCAATCCTGCGTTCTGATCGGTTGAGCTACTAGTAGGCTATATGTTATAGCCTACTAGTAGCGAAAAGCGCGGGCTTTTTGGCGGCAAAAAAGGATTAAAGACTAGCCTAAACTAGCTAAACTTTATTTATTCTCGATATTTTTGACCAACTAGTTGGATTTTACTAAAACAATTATTCCTCTCGCCCTCATGGCCTCTGAGTCAATAGCCCACTCGGCCTTCGGCCTCATGGGCTATTGACTCAGAGACCATTCGGGCTCGAGGAATAATTGTTAAATATACACCCGTTTTCAAAAAGGTTTTCATATAGACAGATATATAGGTGAAATGAAAAAAGAATTGTTTTCGAAACCAGGGGCTGCAGAAACATCAATTTGATTCTTAAGGAGACCATGAAGAGGTCAAAAATCTCAAGTGACAGCTAATAATGATAAAGATAAAGAAGCAGTTGAAAAAATTATCCAACTGGAAAGCTCTTGGACCAGATAATCTACAAGGATTCTGGCTGAAACAAAAATAAGAAGCTCATGCATGGAAGAATAGATAGTCAATTGCGGGACTGTCTTATTGAGGGGCAGGTGCTCTGAGTCGATGGCACTAGGCCGAACTGTACTGGTGATCAAGGAACCGGGTACGGGAAATTTAGCAGGAAACTACCCCTGAATGTGGAAGCTACTCACTGGGATAACAGCGGAAGAGCTCTATGACCACTTAGAACGAAGGGATTTATTCCCAAAGGAATAAAAGGGATGTCGTAAGAACTTAACAGTAGGGGGACCAAGGATCAACTAATGACAGACAACAACAACAACAACAACAACAACAACAATGTATTTATTTAAAGAAATATACAGTTTACAATACTTTATGTCCTGCAAATAGCTATAATGCTAATCTAGGCAGGACAATCAATCAGGACAAGATTTTAAATAAAGACAAAGCAGCACTACAGGACTCTAAGAAAAGACGAATCAATCTTGCTATGTTGCTATGGCTTCGCTAGATGATAAAAAGGCATATGACTCAGTTTCTCATTCTTGGATAATCAGGATCTGATGCACAGCGGGTGCCTTGGAACGGCGGCCCCAAATGTTTGTCTACAGGCCTTTTCGCTTTTCCCTCTCCTCAGTTCCCCGCTCGACCAAAGGCCTGTACACAGGCTAGGAGTAGGTATATTTTATGGTTGGTGGCGCTACTGGAGGCCTGTGGCGTCAAAAACAATGGTCGCGATCTTGGCCGTCATCTTGGATTTTACCAAGAATTAGAAATTAGGCTAAAAAAGCAAGAAATGGTATTTTTGTTCTTGACATGTAAAATAACGCATAAATATGCTATTTGCATCATTTTATCCATAATCTTTACTTTTATTGTTTAAAGAAGTTGACAAAACATGCATTCTCACTAAAAAATGGCTTGACCACTTACTTCTTATGACGTCATATCTCGCAACCATAGTAACTGACTATTATTAAACTTGTCTCAAAATGCGCGCGGATGATAAACGGACAGCTACTGAAAACGTCAGGTTAAGAAAACTCGCCAAGTTTGGTGTTCATAGCTTAAACACTTTAACTTTTAGCACCTCCACCCCCCAGTCTGAATAGAGTTAAATGTTAATAGTAGTCTTAACACTAGGTCGTTAAGTAAGAATTAAGAGCTGCTAAGTTTTACTTACAAAAGATACGTGTGTGAAGGCCTAAGTAAAAGCTCAATTTGTTTTACTTTGCATCTCATTTAAGTCGGAAAGTTGAAACGATTCAAGAAAAGTTCAGGTGACATGAAAACCATCCTTGAGACCGACGTTGCGAACTTGCGGTTTCTTGAGCTTTGAAAAAAGGTGAAGCATGCCAATCAATCTAATTTATGTTGCGTTGGAAACTAGCCTTAAGTTAGCCTGAAGTAAAAAAGATAGGTTGTGTGTGAAGCTTCCTTTTACTTGAAGAATTTAAAATTTACTTGTCTTGAAACATTTCTTAGCTTATTTAGGCTCTAGTGTAAAGACTACATTGTCTCGGTCAATTTAAAAATAGTCCTGAGCCGATACCAATTATCGTTTCCTTTCAGGTTTCTGCCTTTTTACATCAGCTTATGTCGTTTAGAAATTATACCTTATTATTTAGTCTATATTTTATAGTTAATCTAAGTAGATCGTATTCTTTCGTATTCTTTTGCTTTCAATTGGAGCCTACGTGTACTACTACCAAAAACTACGATGTAGCAACTAACATCGCTACTAGTAATGAACTCTAAGGATCTATCGTTAATCTGCTTTAAATCTATCAGGGGAGAGCAAATTGCATTTTGGCACTCGTGAAAGTCGCAAATTGAATCAGATATATATATCATTATTATTCATTCAAAATATTTTCTCGATTCTGTTTGGCTAAAAGCACACGCACAATTTACCATAACCAGCTACTGATGACCAAGTTTGGAAGAATTTTGCGATTAATCAACCGATGACGTCGAAAGTGCGCCTTCCTTGCAGGTTAATGCACTCTTAACCGAGAAGACTTGGGGACAAGGTTGAGCTGTTTTGGTTGTGAAAACAAAAATGGCGGACATTTCACTCGTTTCGAGAATAAGAACTATGCGAATAATAGCTTAAAACATGGCAAGAACAGCAAGAAGACAACTGAAAGGGCGACATCTGACGGCCTCGATGGAGAACACCTTCCTCGATCTCCATAATTTTTCATAAGATACTCAGCCTCATTCATTAATTGTTAATTATAACACCGGCACCCAAATTGTCGGGAGTCAAAGAATAGGAAATTCGCCACTTTAGAAACGAGAAGGGAACTGCAACCAAAATGCATCGCGCAATAGTTTATCGCCGGAAAGTTAACTGGGCCCAGTTTCCTTCTGGTCTCCAAAGTGTCGAATGGAATTTTTACACCAAGGCTAACTACAAAACGAAACTTTGTCTAAAACAGTAGACGTTATGGTCCAAATATAGTGAAAGGGTCAAAAAGGACTGATTTTCTTCGTCTCCCTTTTATACTTATAATGAAATATGAGGAGCATTCTGATCATAAAGAAAGCTATTACGTAAGTAATTATATCGTTTGGCTAGAATGTAGGTTTGATTTACAGATGTCAGGACTGAAGTTGCCTGTTTCAAGCAGCTTGCATCCTGTCTTTTTCTCTAACTTAACTCTTCCTTTTAGCCTTCTTAATGAATCACGCAAAGAAGAGAGCTAAAAAGACGTGTGTATGCAATGCAAATTAACTCTTTGAACTACAAGCAAATCGGCGTCCCTCACCATTATACTAGAGAGAGGAGGTCTTGCAAGCTTACTTGAGGATAGATTGATATAGGACTTATGGGATCTGTGCATAAAGTTTAATACTGATATTTCCATTCTACAAAATTCCAACCTCTTCTCCACAGAATGAGATAGGAAGAGACAATACAGATCGTCCAAGTAACACTGTCGGACAGGAATTTTCTTCGTCTGAACCTTCGCGCATGAAAATGGAACTACAAAATATAAGTCGAAATAGATACAGCTCCACACATCAAATGAGCAGACGAGACCCCCAAATGCAAAATCCACCAAAAGATGCTGATTACACAATTCCTCATCAATCAACTAGTTCTTGGGAAGTTGCAAGAATTTAGGTGAATGTAGAGAAGGCTATCAGTAAGGTTGCTTTTGGTCAGGTAGCCAAGGGAACTGCAACGGATCTTCCAAGCAGGCCTGGACAGACTACAGTTGCTGTTAAAATGCTCAAATGTAAGGAATTCCATATACAATGTCCCATCTTACTAAAGTTCTTACCTATGTTTTATTAAATTCTTTTAATTTATTAACACTTATTTTAACCCAATGCTAACCTTAGAACCATGGATTTATAATATCTCTCTTTTATGGTTGGTCTAAGTACTGATTCATTAATAGGCTGATGCAATCAACAATGACTGTATTGTATTATAGTTGCCTGGTGCAATATTATATTCTTGCAATATTTAAGCACGTGTGGTAGTTCCCAGTAGAAATAGCACCTTGATGAGGGGGCAAGGGGATGTAAATGAACAGGATCCCATCTGCGAATACCAAATAAGTGTGTTCATTAATAATGAGGCCTGATAAGAACAGTTTTCCAATATTTTTTTATTATTATTTGTTAACAAAAAATTTACAAGGGTAACATAATCGTGGCATTTTTTAGCATAATGATAATGTGGAAATATGCAACATTATTCAGTTTCGACGAATGGACCATTGACGTCTGCTCCCTGCTAAGGTGTAAAAACTTTTCGAAACAATTTTCCGTAGTATGTTTTCTTATCGACCATTGAAATGACGTCTTTCAAAACTTTGCACTGAAAAAACCCATCTGCGGCTAGAGGTTTCACTTGAGTTGTTTTTTTCTTTGTTTATTTGTTTGTTTTCTTTGTAGATTTGTATTAATAGTAGAACTATCTCACAGGCCTGTTTCATCTGAGCTCTGATTCAGAGTAGATTAGAATCCCAGGATCCAATTTGAAGTTTGAAGCGACTCTCGACAGCGAGAAGCAATACGGATATGCACTGTAGCTGTAGTATAACTATGAGCCAAAACTGCTGAATATTCGAGAATATCGAAAGGTATCAGTCAGTCTGGTTTTCAAACATTAAAAAAAAGGCGCTGAGAAAACTTGATTCCCAAGAAACGAGTTCGTGGCTTTTTTTTTTTTTTTGCATCAGAGCAATATACGTTTTGAAAATTCCAAAACACGTATAACATTAATTCGGAAGGAATTGCTAGCTTTGGGCGAAATTTTTCACTGGACGCCATTCTTTAGCAAAAGCGGGGTGCATTAAGAGGGCTTCGATTTCGCATTTAGTTTTATGAAAACTGGTAACATTATTGCTAAATGATTGCTGAAGGATTTCCCAGAGTTTCGCAGCCGTCACGTTGAAGCCGAAAATGTTCTCCATAGATTACTGCGCCGTTTACTGCACCTATATTTTAAAAAGCAACAGGCTTCCCTGAGCAGCCATCCATTGTCATCATATGCTTGACTGTTTTCTTATTAATATATTTTCCTTTTTTTAGCTAACGCTCTCGAGTCTGACAGGGAGGACTTGGAAAAGGAACTAGAGATAATGAAGTCACTTGAACCTCACAAGCATGTCATCAGCCTTTTAGGATGTGTCACTGAAACGGGTACTACATGTTTTGATCCAGCTGTAATAAACGTAACTAAATCATGATACCACATGGAACTTTATAGAGTATGTGCCCGGCGGCCATGTTGGAGGAGAAAAACAATAAAACTATTTTCCTTTGGGAAAAAGTTTAATTCTCATGCAAAAATATTTTTATTGTTTACTCCCCCAACATGGCCGCCGCGTCACTCACCGTTACGGCTTATAGACGCCTGAATGAAGAAAAAACAATTATAAATTATTAATCAATTGTTAAAATTAATTATCAATACATATATAAGTTTCACTGGTTATTCCTCTAAAAAATAAGAAGGCTGAGATAGGGTCTATCTTCAACAAAAGAACAAACGTGAATTCCAAACTCTTTGGGAAAAAAATTGTGGCGAACGTTTTTACGACTAGAGGTTGAAAATTAACAGTTTTCTTAGCCTAACACTAGACTATTTGGCTTTTTACAGCTAACAGTTATATGTTACCCCATAAAGGTAACGGGGGATACCTAAGGCTCACTGTTATGCATTTATCTAAAGCGTATGCAGGAAGTGCAACGAGTGATATCGACAGGCCTAGGCTTACGAGATATTTTTAACTGAATAAAAAATGAGCGCATAATTTAAAGTGTTCACGTGCACATGTCGCACGCAGATTGCGAACAATATGTTTACTCAAAAGTAACAATCGGGCTGTGAATCAAACGTTGTTTCAGTGATTTTTGATAATATGTAATTAAATGAAAGGGAATTTCTAGAAATTTCAACCACATTTAAAACCAAAACTCTTTATACGTTTTATTTTTCGCCTTAAAAGTTCTTGAAAATAAAATGAAAAAAAAAAATGAAAGCGTGGAATATGATTAACCATAATTGCCATTATAATTGCATATCTTGCTTGGAGCATGTGCTTTAGTCGGGACACTTTTCGCGAGTCTCAAAATTTGACTTTTCCGACAAGGGGTAAACTCCATCTGGTAGTCTGTAGTGTGTTATATACTGAGCGAAATCCTAAAAGAGCGCTTTTATAAAAAGATATATAAAGCGTTGATTTCAGGAATGACAAATCCTGCTCATTTAAACGATTATATTTTGCAGACAAACTTTAATTTTCAAAATCTTCTCAATACATAACTCACTAGAGGTTTTGACCGATCATTTACTTATAAAATTACAGAGTGCTGTCTCCTATTCTTTCGGCAAACCTGGACAGAAAATCACGATTTCCTAATTTAGTACAACTGTGGCTTAAAGGATCACTGTAAAGAGCGATCTACCAAATAAAAAACCACCCTCCTAAACTTCCATCATTTCAAAACGTCTTTACAAAGTTTTATCTAAATTGCCTCTAGCCGAGATACAAGCGTTTTAAAAGATGTAAATATAGTCATAGATTGGTGACGTGTTCCCCGCAGCCTTTTAAAAGACCCTCTATATTTCTTCTCTCGCTTTGTTTCGAAAGGTACTTTTGCGACTAAGAAAACGACTACGGTCTGCTGCCGTGATAAAGGGCTATTTATCCACGCCCCCTTAGTTAATAGTCACGAATATAGACTGGCTCTTAAACCGTCCAAAACATTGATTCAAAGATAAAGTGGTTCTCCAACCTAATTTTAATTTTGCAGAACCACCGTTGGTATTGATCGAATATGTTCCTTATGGCGATCTCCTGGGTTTTCTGAGAAAGAGCCGTGGATTAAATGACACTTATTACAATGACCCAGATATCAAGCCACAAACAAATCTGACGTCACAACAACTGATGAGATTTGCTTGGCAAATTGCCGACGGAATGACTTATCTTTCATCGCGATCGGTAAGGATCTTAAAGAACTTGCAAGATAGAGCGGATTTAGCATCTGGACACCAAACATCTCCTTAATTGTGTCAATAACAAAATGTTGGAATCTGATTTGTGACAGCCCATATTTACGGCTTAATTTTGCTATTGCAACTCCAAAACTGTCCGATTTGACCTCTCCGATTTCCAGGGGCTTGTAATCGGACAGGTCAAATGGAACAGTAAAAAACCAAAGAAATTTAACCGAATCTACCTAATGAAATTTAATGACATAGTTTATGATAACCAATCAAAATCAATGAAAAATAATGGCTTCTGTAGGCAGGCTTTCCGGCTTATAATTTCAAATCGGCCTTATGTGAAATTACACGCCCAGTTACTCCCTGAATTGTACCCCACTCAGTCGTTTTACCTTTACTAATCCTTCGTTTTACTGCCAACAAACCCACAGAGATAGTCTTATTCAACTGAATCTTTTTCCACTAACTTACTGGTATGAATCTCTCAACCGATGCCTACAGTAGTTGAGTTTAGCGTTCTTTGTTTTGGGCGGCCCGTGGTAACAAGGGCTCGCTGTTGCGGTGTCCCCGCCTGTACTTATATGTATTATTTATTATTTTCTCCTTAGCTTAAAACCACTGAATGTTTCATTCTACGGTCATTGCAGTATTACTTACTTTGTAGTCTTGGCGAGGTTAATAAAAAAAATATAAGTAGCTGAAATATAACCTTCTGGGTGAGTCAAGGGCTGACTGACATTTCGACAACCTGTGCGGTAATCATCTTCAGAATCAAAGTGAATTGTATCACGTCAATTGATGGTATTGAAATCCGGTTAATGACCTGACTGGTCAATGAAGTGGTGATGTTATTGTTTGTCTGTCAATTATTGGCTATGGAGACCTTAAATGTGATTGGCGAGTTTTGATCCCCCTTTTGTTACAATGGGCGTTTTATTGTTAGTCCAATTGTCGTTTGTCCGGCCATTTCTCTCCTTGTTAGTTCTGCATTAGTTCGTCAAGGAGTCGTTTGTCTTGTAAGGTGCCGTTAACTGCTGACTTCGATTCAGGGACGTTTGTTCTAAGTTATGTAGTATGAAACGAAACAAACTGTAGAAAGGGAAATTCTAATGATCTTTTTTTAAAATCTGATCGTTCTAATTAACAAAAAACTTGCAATAATTGCAGATTGCTGCCTGGACGAAATTGCCAAAACTTGATAGGCCAGGGACCTGCCAAAGCGAAAGAAGAAGTGAAGCACCTAAATAACTTCGAGTGGTTCCTTCAAATAGTTAGACTCCCCGTAAAGTAAGTTTGAGTTACAAAACGGTGTACCTGAATTTTCACTTGATATCGAGCACGGGTTTGTGTATTGAACTACGGTCGTAGTTCTCTGAGATATGTCCGACACAGAAAAATTCTGCTCGTGTTGAAACCTCTGCAGACCGTTACAGATTATATGGAAACCAGCCTGTATAATGTACATAGAGTAATTTATGGTTTTTCACACTTTGGCTACATGTTTTGTAATTAAAGATCATTCATCGAGATCTCGCAGCTCGGAATGTGCTGGTTGGAGAAGGAGAAAATTGCAAAGTGACTGACTTTGGAATGGCCATAGAGGTAGATGGCGACATTTATAGGAGGAAAACAAAGGTAACTTGTGTGGGAACATTTGAAAATTTACGCGCTTCCTATAAGGCTCTGAATTCCTACTACGTTGCCTGGCACAGAGTTGTAATCATAATATAATTTTAAACGTTTCTGAAAAATGATTGAAAAACATCCCCGCCAGCAGAGGCCTCTTTTCCCCGCGGCAGGGAATTAAAAAAAAAAGTGTTGTGTCAAAAAATGGAGTTCGTGAGCGATACATGTTTAAGATTTCCTTGTAAAACCCTTTGAAAATGTCTTAATCGTCAACCTTGAGTAAACAAGGAAAAATAAGTGATGCTTCTTATGGTCCTCGACAACGTTTTTTTGAAGTATTCAAGTACCATAGCCGCATTACGAAGAATCAACCCCTGAGGAAAATAACATATTTCAAATTTTCTACAACCGAAAACAGAAATGTTGTACTGTTTTACCTTTTAACCGATATTTAATCCCCCTCCTTTTTTTTCAATTTCTAGAGTCGTCCGCTGCCGTTAAAATGGACAGCTTATGAGGCACTGCACAATCGAAGATATACAATTAAAAGCGACGTGTACGTAAAACTAATATTCTTTATACCAAAGTAGAATTCCTTTTATGTAAACCCGAAAGATAAGCTGCAAAAATTTGATGACAGTATGATCATATGAACGCTATAAGGATCCTAAGAAATCCGTTGTCACTGTTGAAAGTTTTCTGTGTATATTTGATACCTTGACTTTTTAGCATGTGTGTATGTGCACGTATATGTACGGTCTTTTAACAAACAAAAAACTCGCTGGATTGGTTTATTAATACTTCTCAGTTCACAACACTTAATGATTAGCTATATAGATAGGTTATAGATTATCAAAGATTTCTCTTAAGAGATAATGATGTTCTATAGCAAAAATGGCAAAGATCTCACCAAAAATATCAAATCAATAGGAAAAACTATACGAGCTCTAGTTTTAAAATAAAGAAAATTGAGCTAAAGTACAGGGAATAAATTATTATACGAAAGGCCAAAATTCCTTTAAAAAAATAATGACAAACAACTATAAATTACACGATTATTGATTGACTTAAGAATTCCCGGGCATTCAAGTGTTTTTAATCAGTTACATGAACTAAGTATGTTATTCTAGAGCCCTAAAACTCGGACGTACTAGCAAATTCATACCCCCACCATGGTACAAGGAAGGGGGGGGGGGGTGGATGTTACCCTCCCCGGAATTTTTGATATGTTGCAGTATTTTGAAACAATTTTACCTTTAACGGAAAGCCTTTGATCTTCTTAACAAAGATGAGATATATTTTTTGGGTGGTGGCGCTGCTGGAGGCCTGTGACGTCACCAGCAATGGTTGCCATCTCGGCCGCCATCTTGGATTGGAAATCAGGTTAAAACTGCGCGAAATGGTATTTTTTTCTGCTTAACATGAAAAATAACACATAAATGAGCTCTCCGCGCGATTTTAGCCACAAGATTTACTTTTATTGTTGAAAGAAGTTGAAAAAACATGCATTTTCACCCAAAATTGGCTTGACCAGCTGCTACTTATGACGTTATATCTCGTAACCATACCAACTGACCATCACTAAACTCGTCTCAAAATCTGCGAAAGGGATGAACAAACAGCTACTGAAAACGTCAGGTGCTGATGTTTTTGTCCTCTAGGCAAAAGCTCGGAAAAACCTTATGGGGGGGGGGGGGGGCGGGATCCATCCCCTTCTGTATGTCTGAAAGTTAATAGACCTACTCAGGCCACCTAAGGCATGACTACCTGATTAAATATGCATATTTTGTTAAACGCTTTTTGGAACGGTTTGCTTCCATCAGTGATCCTTAACTACAAATGTGGCTCAACGAAAAAACATGTGAGACGCGATTTCAAATAACACGTGACATTGCTTCGTCAATGATGTCAAAAACACATTTTCCTAAACGGGGAAGGGTTGCAAACCCTAATCTTAAACGCGGGGGTTCGGCATGAAAAAGTTTCCTCCCAGTTCACTCAAATTAATTTCAAAGATTTGAAACATGTCGACGGTTAGCTTCGCGATGTGAGAATCCACTTTACTCTTATTCTCGTAAAAAATCAAAACATATCTTGTAAAAAATAAATATTAACTTACGCAACGTTGTTGTAACGAACAATTTATGATTTTTACGTGAAAGAGATTATAGCGGGGCTCCCACGCGCGCTTCGCCCCATACCCATAGAATATGGTCACCCTCTTTTCGTTTGGTTGTCTCGTGATTGACCGAGCCTGCGTACGTATACGTACGTACACGTCTACAGATTGTATGGGCTGGGTAGGGGAGACTGTCAGAAGGGAGGGAGGGGTGTCTCAGGCGTGTCTTGGCAAGTCCATATCTTGCATTTTGGACATTTACAAAATGGTCAATTGACAGCTGTCAAAACAGGATAGCCACTAAGCAGTACCACATGACCATATCGCAGGCTCATGTGTCAGGAAGCTGCCCGCTGACCAGTTAGTTGTTTAAATAGATCGCGATCAATGTTCAATCTCATACTTTCTAGCTAGTGTGAGCACATATATTGGACATCGATATTGTGATCAATTGACAGCTGTCACAACAGGGTATCTGCTGACCAGTACCACTTGACCGTATCGCGGGCTCAGGTATCGACCCATCGAGGCCAAGTATTTTTTGAAGTTATCCGCTGACAAGTTACTAGTTTTCAAATGATCGCAGGCTCAAGTTTATTTTCTTTAAATTCATTTTATGAAATATGTTTTGTTGTTGTGCCGCACAATTACAATTTTGATCTCAAACTGACCTCGGACGCGAAAATTCAGCCAGCTATTACAGGCAGGGAAACAGTTGCTTTTAACTTTGGCTCTTTGCTCACCATGGTCAGGCGTTGGTCACGCTCTACGTCCAATTTTCATGCTCTGATTGGTCAAAATCTGACAGGTGAGTTCATGAGAAAAAATTATGCAGCATCTTGAACCTGTATAATCGTTTCAAAATACTGCAATATATCCAAAACTCCGGGGAGGGGTTCTATCCGCCTTCCCCCCCCCCCCCCCCCCCTTGTACCACGGTGGGGGTATAAATTTGCTTGTACGGCCGAGGGTTAATTTAATAGCCTCTGTGCCTAAAAGAACTTGTTGCTCTTTCATTATCCTTTGACCATTTTAGTGTAAACGTTTTGACCGTTAATTCTCAATCTTATTATCAATCACGTGATGAAAACTTGAGCTTCTAAAGTGTCTCATTTTGCTAAAGCCATTAAGCTACATTTGCAGTTTAATTTTCAGGATCATTGAAGCAAACCGTTCTAAATAGCATTTTATCAAAATATGCATATTTAATTTAAACTATTTATTTGCGTTTCAGACTCGAAAAATGTTACGTTACAATTCAATTTCTTTGTTTACCATAATTACCGTTTTGATTTATATCATGTTTCTTGTTTTTAATTAGATGGAGTTATGGAATTGTTCTATACGAGATTTTTACAGTAGGTATGACTGCCATATAACTTTTACGTATCTTTTAACTTGTCACATATTGGGACTGGAAAAAGAAAATAGACAATCAACAATACACTTTCTAACCGTGTTTCTAGGTGGTTCGCCCTATCCAAGGAAGCGTGGCAAGGACCTTGCTCCTTTGCTTCATCAGGGATACAGGATGCCTAAACCACAGCACGTGGATGAGAAATTGTACATAAAACAATTTAAGTAGAACGATTTTATTTTCTGCATTTTCCTGTATGTTAATAGAAAATTGCTTTCTATTGAATTCATTAACCATTTCTTATTTAGTACGATATAGCAAAACCCTTTATATGTTATTGAAATATGTCGTGAGGGCAGTTAACTAAGCGAGTACATCAGTCAAGCTTTATCGCAGTATTGTTCCCATTAACCCTCTATATCGTTTCCTAAATGCCACAAAAAATGTAATGCGTCGAAAAAGTCTCCTGTATACAAGCTTACTAAGTTGATGAACTATTTTATACATCCTTGCCCACTTTTAATGTTCAGTTAATTTCCCCCCTCCAATAATATACCACACAAACATTTGACCTCGGTTGAGGAAACGCATGACAGATGTCCTCTTTATTATTATCCTGAAAGCCCTGGGCCCGGTTCTCGAAAGGCCTATTACGTAGTGCTAATCCAGGATTATAGCTTTCAATCGACGATTCCTATATATTTTCCTATAGACTGTTAGAGTATCATTTTGTGTTATCATAAGCTCCGGTCGCATATTCTAGGAAGAGGAAACTTTGCCTAAACTCTGGGTTAATACTTAACCATCTTTAGAGGAATTGGCATGAACCCTGGAGATCGAACGAACTTCCTGAAAACCCTCTTTGCCACAGGGCTTTCAGGAGGCGTTGGTAATTGGCACAACGTCGATGTCCGAAGCTTGTAATAGCATGATCAACCACTACATTAGGGTGTAAATATAGCATATCCCATCATCTATTTTTGGTAGGCTTAATAGCTCGCCTCATCTGTTCTCTGCTTCTCTCCCTGCACCTTCCTCTGAGTGAGCGGAACGAAAATCGGAGGAAAAAATCCTAATTGACACTTTGATGTCCGAGAAGAGTCACTTAGACACTTAGCTTTCTCTATAGTGGTGCAATTGTTTGTTAACCGCTACTTTAAGGTGCCCAATGTGATCATTGTCTTTCGAAGAATTAAGATGAGAAGTTCTCATATTTTTCAGATATCAAATTATGATGAACTGTTGGGAAAAAGAATGGGAAGCTAGGCCGTCATTTGATGCTTTAAGAACCCAACTGAAAGACATGGAAAATCAGCATAAGGTAAACTAGGGTATCTGTTAATTATAACGGAATTTATTGCGCTTCGACTGCATCCTATTCACCTTTGTAACTGTCTGATTGTTTTACACTACTGAATAACACATGACCGACTTAGTGTTTGAATTTTTCTATCTTCAGAAACTGATTAACATGGATATTTACGAAGATGAGTTGTATGAAGTGGTCGACGATTGGGATCCATAGACGAGTTTTCATAACCAATAACCAAAACTGGACATAACTTTACGATTTTACATTACAGGGCGAATTCATCTAAGAATCTTCAACGCGTTTTAAACTTGGAGAATATTGGCTGTTTTCTGCAGAGCAACTTAGGATTTCCAAGTGCACTTGAATCAAGTGCTCACTTGAAACATACTTAGCTTCTAGTGTGAAACCAAGTAATCTCTCCGTTCATTAGAATCTTGGAACCGCTGCACATCGTGCACATGGTTTTCATTTCTTATTGGTCAAGTCTATGCTCAAGTGTGGTGCAGCCAATCATCCTTGGCGGCGAACTTCGGCTTCTTTGAACTACGAACTTTTGCGTGGTCACCAAGTAAAGTTGAAGTAGGTTCCAAGTACACTTACGTCATACTTTAAGCTCAAGCCATTCATAAATTGTGTATCTCATTAAATTTGAAACTTCGTAAATACTTTTTAATAAACAGGACAAGTAGATCTAGTAGGCGTCTGAGGTTATCATTTATAGAACAAGGGGAAAAGTTCTGTAACAAAATTTTCTCAGGAGAAATTTATGGAAGGACTATTGGACACATGAAACAATGATAAAATTTCAGGATAAAATTTAACATTTGTAGGGCTTTGTAAAAAGGTATGGTCCAGCGAATCAGGAATCTTAAACTGAGTACAAAGATCATCATTTCTGATTTTGAATTTCTTAAGTTCTTCTTTGGTTACGAAAATTTTCCAGAGAATTTTTTAACCAAATACTCTTAATTCATCGTCTTCTGTCGATTTAAGGATAGAAGCTAGACCAGCGTTTAACAGCGGACTAAACTCAGTAGTTTTATTTTCCTGGGAACAAATGGAAATAATCTTTACATCTCCATTTAGTCAAAGGGAAACAGGGCTCTATTATCAGACAAGTAGAACACCACCTGTTCATTCTTGAGCTTTTTTCTTCAAGTAAAAAGGTATCGCAGCAATAAGTTTAACGAAAAAATGACCACAATTATGCAACTGAAACGTGTTTATTATATTCAATTCCTTATAGCTCGGTTTGCCAAGTAATAGTAAGCCACAACAAAGCAGATAAGCCAGCTGAAAACCATGGAAGTCAGTAGTTAATAAAATGTTGCATCAACATAGTTACACTGAAATAGTATTACCTTGTTAGGTACAAATTAAATGTAAATGTAATTTCGATTCGTAATTTGAATAACTTACAGTAAATTCAGTTATAGTACAATTAGGACAGCATTGGTGATTAAAGTAAAGGCATCTCAATACTTTCTTTCTAATATGTCAATGTTAAAATATATTTCGGCTGTTTGTTAAGCTTACGATTTCTACGCCAACTCATTCATTCAGACCCTACTCATTTTATTTCAAGCAATTATTGTTTACTCTTTGTAGTATCCACACTTGAAATGCATACAAGTGGCCTTGTGAGGTTTCAGTTTTCACAACCTTTGAGCAAAATCAGTCAAACATAAATGAAAGATATCATTTATCTTGTTGTGTGCATGATAGGGGCTCGTTTATGTTTATTTATTTTTTTTTTTTTCACGATACTGGGTTACTTTGTCATTTTTAAAAAGGGTTCTGTCACGACTGTCAAGAGTCATTTTGCTATTATTGCCAATTACAAGTCCTCATTTGCAATGGACCTTCAATTTAGCAAAGAAATTACTTACAAATGACAAAATCACTGCTTCGTGTGGAAAAAAAAGCATGTTACCCAAGTATTACATCAAAAAAGTAAGAGACAAAAAGATAATCTGTGAAAAGCTATAAAGCTAACAAGTTTTCAAAAGTTCACATTTGCCATCCGTCTCAGTGGTCATCCGTGTCTCCTATATTTTATGTGCTGTGTTATTTATATCTTCTTTTAATATTCTGAGGAGTTATTTTAATGTTTCACTCAATTTGGTGACTGTTCCCAATGTTCAAAGTTTGATATATTTCGTGACACAGCTCCTTTAATCGCCGCCGCCGCCTGCTGCTGGTCTTTATTAGGCAATGGTGCCGATTCATTAACTGGGCTGAACTACTACTGAGTACCACCGTTTTAGTCTGTGATTGTTGTATCGCGAACCGTATTCGCGGCTGGTAGATTTTGATCCTAAAAATTGTTGGCAGCGTTACAGCCAGTCACTATACGACGCTTATGACTCACGCTACTCTCAATGCAAAACGTTTAACATGGTATTTGTTTAAAAGTGCTTAATAAACTAACAATCGAAACAGCACATTACTAAAACATTCATTACACCTAAGCAAAAGAGGAATTTATCCTCTGTTGTTGTCTCTAAAGGATTTCCTTACTCGTTAGTAGTAAACGTCACGAAATCCAAGAAACAGGCATTTGATAAAGAACCAAGCCTTGAAATTAAATAAAATCTACGGCTGTTCTGCCTTAGGACGAATGATTATTTGAGCCCGCTCTCCGTCGATCATTTCCTACAAGAACATGGCATACCTCCAATTCCAACACAACGCTTGGATGACGCTATTAAAGTGTTACCTAAGGATGCTATTGACCATCGAAAACAAGATTAACTAGGTTAT
Organism: Porites divaricata; assembly: GCA_038088405.1. Taxonomy (NCBI): domain Eukaryota; kingdom Metazoa; phylum Cnidaria; class Anthozoa; order Scleractinia; family Poritidae; genus Porites; species Porites divaricata. The sequence goes on along the minus strand of JBBMOI010000010.1, from coordinate 6,215,175 downwards.
AAGTTTTAGAATGCGGTAAAGTATTCCTCTCTGGGCCAAGGTACATTAATTTTATTTTCCGACACTATGCCTCCCTGATACTCTCGTAAGGCAAGAGGAAATCAACAAAAGACCCAACCCTACATCGATAAGAACAGTTGGAGTTGGGATTCTAGGGCCGTATTGTTTAACATCAGCCAATACCGCAGCCGATCGGTATGACAGACCGCTGAAGGAATAATTTCTAACACAAACAATGCTAATAATGTAACGAATCGAAACCCACCAACGATGGTTGGGTTCGCAATACTACAATCAAAAGAAACTCAACAGTACTTCTAATAGCGGCCATATCTATTTAATTTGGTGTTCCAAAACAATGGAGCGGAGGCCTTGTTGCATTGTTTCTCATTGACGGGAGTTAAACCCTGTTTATTTGGCTCTAATAAATTTGCATAGATGCTGGCCACATGAGTGAAACCGTTGTATAGTCTGTTTAGTAAATCGACTAAAAGATCATTATAGGGCTATTAATAGGACCTCTTGGTCGACATCATCACCTCATAAAGACCAGTGGTGCAGAGGGTTCTCCAATACTGTCAACGAGACTCTAATCGTATACCCTTGCTTTCCACTAGAAAACTGGAAGTCTAGTGATAAAAAAGGAGGAAAGTCCTTCCTAGACACGCACATATTCCACTGGGCCATCACATTCATCACATTTGCTGTTCACGAAGCTATTCATTTACAGCCGCAATGTCTAACCAATTTTGCCAGTTTATTTACTGCCTTTTGGTTTTACTTCATCGTCATTTCTGAGTGAAACTTTGTGGCAGACATTTCCTGTATATGTTACCATGACAAATTTTCCTTTGTCCTCTTGAATGGTAAGCTTTAACTTCATATTACATTCTTTACGCTTGCACTCCCCAGCTCCTCGGAAAAATGGGGCTGAGTTGATTTTGCGGGAGTTTGCTGCCCGCACGTGATTATTCTTGAAGCGCAAGCTGCACCAGGGGTTGCTGTTTCTTATCCCACGCTTAAATATCGTGGTCCAGGCCCCACCCAACAGACGACCGCCACTTGGGAATTCTTTGATGTCTATGAGTTCCCAGTCTCTTTTCGTTAGCTTGAATTTTGCCTTTTGGCCATCGAGGTCAAATCGAAAAAAGCGTTCCTCCTCGTCGTCAGAAATAACCACCTGCGACAAAAAGAAAAAAAAAACAAACAGTGAAGATGCGTGAATTATCAAATTACGCCAGTCCCGAGACTTTATGGTAACATCAGACTTAAAGAGCTCTTCAGGAAGAAACAATCAGGTTAAGTTTTTGTTTGTTGTTGTTTGTTTTTTTTTTCCTACAATGCTTTCAGATTTCGATTTGTTACTCTTTCACTTTCCTTAACAGCTTCTCTGTACACAGGTTCTAGCTGGTCGACCAAGAACGTACAAACTTCAAAAGGATGAAACTATGTTATTACAAGTTGCAGAGCGGTCACCCGTTGTGGTGGTCATCGCAGTTTACAGAATATTTTATTTAAAGACATTTTTCAAGGGAGAGGAAAAGCGGAGCGGAAAGAATAGCTCAAAAAATTATTGTCATCATATTAAACGTTCCAATTTATTCTCACCTATCGTATTAGTTTTCAAACAAGAGCCATAATATGGCTCTTTCTTTTAAAGGATAAACGAGACGCAAGTACAGTCACTAAAACCATAGACACTGAGGTGTCGATAAAGGTGACACCATCTGGCCCTAGCTGGGAAATTCTTACTTTAATAGGATATTAGTAACGTGAACGGTTGTCAAGGACGTGGTCCAGTGGGCGGGATCAGTGGGTGTGTCCGACAAAGATCTAGAGCAATGTGAATGGTCGTAAGAAGGGATCAATCTCTCATATGTAGCTTACACCATACAATGACAAAACATGTAAAAATATTGTATAAGGACTGGTTTTGCCTAACGCTTTCTAAAATTGATCCCAGAATTTATTGTAGAGTAAAATGGTTCCGAGTGACTCAGCCTTATAAATCAAAATAGACGATTCATGTGTGCACGTTTCCCATTAAACGTTTATCAAGTTACAACGGTGAGAGAATGACACTTTTTTTCGTCAGGTATTTCAAAGAGCATTTATAGCCGTAAGTTCAATAGAGATCACACGTGGATTGCGCTAAACATTGCACAGAATGCCTGACATTATAAACTATCCATAATCAGTGACGGGGAAAAATTGAATGCGAAGAATTAGAAGAGAAAGGGCTAAGTAGATAGGGCTATAAAACACGCGTTCCGAATTTCCTTCAACTTGATTGGCAGATAAACAATGGCTTTTTAACAGGCCAATCATGGCGCGAACTCACAGGAACAGGACAAGGAATTGGGCGCTGTTTCGCAGACAGACTTAACCAGAAGTGTATTTCTGCCTTAGCTCAGGCTATAAGCAACATTAATTGAGTCAAAGAGTAGTTCACTTCGACCTAATTACTGATTATTTTTAGAGCCAATCTTAGTAGTCCATGAACCTCTTTGAGCTGAACACAGCAACTCTTTGTGGTAGTTCAGAGAAACTCCGAGAGTCGATGAGCAGCTCAGAGCAGCTTGGAGTAAACTGTGCGCGTTCCTGAGCAGCTCAGAGCACCTCAACGAATCCCAGAGCAAATCTAAATAATTTGCGCTAGTTTTTTTCGTTAAAGTCCATCAAGATTTCGATACATTTTGGGTTGGTGTTTCCGGTAAACGTTCATCTTGCCTTGAACTCGTTTTTCTGGTAAGCAAACAAACGTTTAACTCCGTTGAGCTTTCACCAACATATCTGGCCACCTTAGGAATTTTGTAATGAGTATAGCCATGGCAAGCTTAAGTGTACTTTTACTTAAGTAGAAAGTGAGTAAAATTATGGACTATTCGAATACTGCGAATTGCAGAAAGAAATATAATACTGGTAACCGTGAAATTTGCCATTTCTATTCCCTCTTTGTCCGTAACTAAAGCGAATTTGACAACGACGTGGACCCCGCCTATTTGGTCCATGATTTTGATGTGGTACGGTGGAGTCCTTCCACCACAAGATCTATTCTGTCCCTTGCTTCCATACCGAGAGGGGGACAAACTGACCTTTCCGTTGTGCGTCGCCTTAGTTCAAGATCAATTGACCCAACCTTTGGTGGACAAATCGTATTCGTATAATCATATGGCCCTCGAGAGATGATGTACCCCGGAAACTCAGAAGGCTGTGGACAAGGCCTGCGAGATTCTTCACATCGATAAACTCTGGAACGTCACTCATTCCAAGTGGAGCTCTTCGAAGATTACCTCGATAGGTGGTTAAAAAACATAAGAAGATACCAGCTGGAAAGGAAAGGAAAGGAAAGGAAAGGCATTCGTTTGGATTTTCAGACCATGAAGTACAATCTAGGTCTCAGGCAATAGCCAAGATCATGCTCAACTCCTTGTGGGGCAACATTCAGGGAGGAAAGGGGAGAGTGTATCACAAACAGCAAAAGGGGAAGAAATTTGTTGCTTCTCTTACCAATTTGCTAGGCCCGACTACCCTTATACGAAGCCTTGGAGCTCTTGAGAGAACGCTGTCTGTATTCAGGCACAGACTCCGTCATTTCAATCAGTCGTTCCTGCGAGATCAACCAACCACTGGCAAATTTTCTCGGCCAATTCAAAGATGAGCGACGCGGGAGACCACACATCGTCTATTTCGTATCGTTTGGTCAGAAGAACTATAGGTACAAGACCTGCGCGTCAAAACTTGTTGCAACAGTGAAGGAGCGGCCCAAACAAAATTACCAAGTGACGGAAGAAAAGTCGTCGACGAACGCAGAAACCGCTAAAAATTACGCAGAAATTCAAGTTATTAAAAGCTTCTAAATATAAATGCAAATCCCTGTGACTAAATTTCTCCACCTTTCCAGAGTAAAGTTCGTTTACACGAAAAGAGTTTTGAATCTACTGACCTTTATCACATACCCATAAGGATACAAAGACGTAGATATATAGATGAGTGGAGCATCTACAATTTGTTGAATTTGTCTGGGATGAGTGGTCACTAGGCTCCTCACACTTTTCCGCGTATAAACCAGGTCATGTTTTTCGTTAAAATACAATGTCATGTTCTAGTTTTTTATTGCGTGACATCCTGAGTTTCGTGAAACTATATCGTCATGGTCACGTTGGTCTCTCCTTACCACAACATTGTTTCTTGTCGACCAGACCCACTAACCCCGCCCACTGGACCACGCCCGTGTGAACTAATTCACATTACTACCTACGATGTGTATTAAAGCTGGAGAACTATGAAGGTTATCATGTTCACAAAAATCACCAAGGTGTCAAATTTATCGATAATAATCCTAATAAACAAAATAAAGTTATTTTTGAAAGCTCCATATTTTGACAATAAAAAATTAAAACAGCAGTTAATGAGAATAGCGTGAACTGACTATATACGTACAACGCTGTTGGCGTATTCCTTCCCTTGGATGTTACTGGAAGGCTTGTCGCTTTCTTTTACTGTCTACCGAAAGAAGAGGCGGAAACAAATCCATTTAATTTATTACAAAAGGTTCCATAAACAAGGACTCCCATTTTTCCTGGTTAATTTTGTTTTATATGTTATCATTGACCGCAATTGTATCATCCCGTTACGATTATCATCGTCCACCACTTTACACGGGAGAAAACATTCACGCCGGGCATTTCACTCGATGTTTAGTATTGAGGTGGGGAATCGAAAAAACGTATGGGTAGGGTAAAGGATTTGAAAAATTGTCCCAATTCCTAGCCTTACAAGCTTGTGGGGAAGCAGGAAATAGGACAAACCTCAAACACCCGTTTGGGAGGCTACACAATTCCATAAATTAAAAGCAATAAAAAACTTGAAGGAATTAAAAAGGATAATGAACTACGTTCTTCATAGAAGACTGAGCAGAGGCCGTGTCCTTCTAAAGCGGACGTTTGCCTTCATGGTAACTATCCTACTTTCTTTCGAACTACTTAACTTCTCGGCGCTATGAACTATGTGGGTACCAGGTGTTGGGGTATTTGACCAGCTATTTTGACCATGAGGTACAGCAATACCAACTGAATCAGTTCCTCACCATACTCGGCTCCAGGGATAAGAATTTAAATAATGGAATTTTTAAAAATTCACCGAGTTACACGAGTAGAGGTCACGAATCGACTGGTACATTACCTCACACTGGACTGGCGTATGTGTCACATTTGATGCTTGATAGTTTCTATTCGATAAGGGAGCCATGATAACAGAAGGTCGATCCAAATTGTAGACTGGGTCCAGGCACGGTTGATGGCACATACACGGGCAAGTTGTGGGACAGGGCTGCAAAACATTGAATGGTTACAAATAGGCCACTTGCACTAAGAGGTCACGTAACCAATGCTTTCTTTAAACAATGAGTTGGAATCATGTTCATGCCACAAATTGAAAGAGCACATAAAATTATCTTACACCCGAAATTTGAGACGAAACGCATTTAAGGGAGATACTTTATGGCACTTTGATTTTTCGACAAAGTAGTATGATTTGTACTGGCCGCCATGTTGGAGGGCATACTCTTGCCCTCTAACATGGTGGCCAAGACTACTTTTTGCTTATATCTTGTTAAATGTTTGATAGTTACGCTGAGATGTGCTGTAAACGTTACCACCTCATCTTTTCAACATTTTCCTTGAAGTTTTAGTGCAAAATTGTGTTCAGAAAAAGGTAATTAATAATTTTAAAATTCACATTTGGTCGCGTGACCAGCCACGAACTTACTCATTTTAAGGAAATGGTACAGGTTTAATTGAAAAACCAAATCACTATTATTTTGTTTAAGATATGACCCACTAATCGTTGCTCGAAGGCAAAATCATATAACTTTCATTTTCACAATGCAAAACGATGTCACATGACCTCTTAGTGCGAATGGCCTTTTGCAAATCATGAATCTGGGTAAAAACCCAGATTTCGGGCTTTATGTACATAAAATGGTTGAATTGCATTCGTAATATCTTTGAAAAAGAAAACTATGAACAAATCTCTGTGATAATGTCTAGCACGTTAAATACTTCTACTTATTGTTATTCATTCAAAATATTAAGCCGTATCTGATTAACTTTAACGTCCCGCTTAATTATTCATCTGAATGGGGGGGGGGGGGGGGTGGGGGGAGGGGTGGCTGCAGCTGTAGGTGAAATTTCATTACCTTGTCGAAAAACAGACATTGATTCTCGCTGAAACTTGGTACACTGCTGTAACAATTCAACAAAATGATAAAAACGCAATCTAAGTGGGGTTCGTGGTGCTCCATTAAACGAAAAAATGCTGCTGACGAACACGACCATTTAGAGCCTTTTGAAAAAAATTCTGCGCAGCCCAAGACTAAATAAATAGGAGCGATTTTTCCCATGATGTATGTGATGTCGCACAGAATTTGACTTGAATGCCCTTTTTTATATTTTACCCTCCAAAGTAGACTTAATTTGGATACCCGCTACTTCACCGGTGTTATAATTAGCCCAATCCGTACAATTTAATGAAATTGCCAAATAGTGATCGAACAATGGTTATTGCCATTTTTTTCTCATTGAAAGGAAGCACTTTTCGTATGAAGATTAATAAATAGATTTAGCCAGGGCTGATAGCGAAGCTCCCGTTAATAAATTTTTAATTGAAAACAAACAATAAATTTGTAATGTCATGTGATACTGGTCAGCGGATACCCGGTTTGGAAGCTGTCAGTTGACATCAACATGGATGTGCAGTATCAGGTTGCATGCTCCCACACTAACTAGAAAGTGTAAGATTTAAAATTGCGGACAGACTGGTGGATGGGTGCATGTGGACAGACGGTCACGTGACTAACAAATTTTCTCGGATGGATAGATAACCAAATTTTCTAAGCTATGGGGCTCCTCTCGCGAGCGTGGAGCTCCGCTATGAAATAATAAAAAAATCGGTGACACCGTACTCTTTTTTCAAGAGAGCAACAGAAAGTGCGTAATAACTGCATACCCTACGAGTTTTGAGAGAGGATTGGGGCGTGTTTCAAAATGGCATGTATGTGGAAGGTGGAAGAAAGCACCGAAAAATCCGTTTTTACAGAATTCATGATAAAAATATCATAGTTAGGACGCAATGTGATAAAGATGATGCTTGTATTAAGATTAAAGTGATTCGAAAAATGTTAAACACCATTCTCGAGGGTTTCGGTGGGGAAGACGAACTCAGCGCATGACCAATATTTTATGCACCTTTCCAATACATTCAGTCGATCTCATCTAGGCCAGAAACAACCGCAACGGAAAATCTAATAACGTCTCTCTTTGATCAACTTCATTTTTATAATGTTTCTTCAGACGCTTTAATTTAATTATTCGATTGAACTTAAATCTCTGACAATTAATATAAGACTTGTTTGCGTTTAAGCAACAAGATTTTTAACTTCAACTTTGTTAATAAGTACCGCTAAGCACTACGTATTTTCTTGGCTCGTGGATTTATTTTCCCGCCGATTTCAAAGGCATCAAAGGTAACTAACTAGAGAGGGTAATCGAAGTGAAAGAGAAGGAAACTCCCTATCTACTGTAAAATGGGAAACGTATAGTGTATACTATAGTAAAGTTCCCGCGAGGACGCCGATCTTTGACATTTTGCACTCGTGCTTTTACTATGAGATGTTTTGGTTTGTTGTTTACTGGATTTTTTGGCTGGATATTTTGTTTGTCTGATTTTGATTTTTATTCTTTGCCCAGCATATGCTTGCATATTATTTTGTGGCACATTCTAATAAAAGCACGGCCAATTATAGGAGACAGTCAGGAATACGAATATATGAATACAATCGTGAATATCATTTCAGGAATGAATTCTATTTAAAGAAACCCTCAAGAGGGACGAAGAACCGCAGAATTTCAAATATCTGGAGTTACATTGTATTGATGATGTCTGCCCTATGCAAGTTAGGCACCTTCTGCCATGAACCGTCAAAGAATAGCAATCGGAAAAGGGTTACTGAGGGGTTGATCCAATCCAGGTTTCCTTGACGGGGACTGCTCTTCGTGATCTTTCTGGTTTTAAATCTCAGAAATGAATTAATTTAGCATTGAACGACCCTCATTGATTTGAAGCATGATGTAATGACGAGTGTGTGACGTGAGGAAGCCGGTGGCGCAGTCTGTTCTATAGCACATTTGACTATTTCAATGGAACCGCGTTGACCCTGCGCCCTGCGGTTTCCTACCCCGATTATTGCTCCTGTTTTCGTAGATTGAACTTAGAATTAGATAACACTAAACAAGTATGTTGTCAGCCATCGCACATGACATGATAGATACTGTCTGGATATTTTAGATGCTTGTTATTTAAGACGAAAGACGAGAGATGAAGTGTTGTTTTGCCCTTCCCGGTGACCCGAAGTGAACTATATGGTTTGGAAAAGTGCCATCCGATTTACTCGTCAACACTGAGTACGATAAATCCTCTATTAAGTCCCTCTCTCAAATGACACCCCCCCCCCCCCCCCCCCGATCTAATAAGCCCCCACCTTTTCAGGGGAGGATAGTAAATAAGGCCTCCTTTCTTTTTTTAGTCAATTAGAAGGAAGAGAGCTTATGATTGTAATTCAACAGGATTCATATATCCACGAAAATGACCGTAAATTGAATTATCCGAGTATTTAGACGGAAAACTCTGTGCTATTGAACGAGTAGTGGTTACAGCAAGTGTATAAAGAGATTGATCAACAACGCGTCTCCGGTCCAGTCGCTAATTATTCGGCCCTTGAACACTACTGCGGTGAATCATTGCTTGCAAGCCAAAGAATAAAGGTCTTAGATGAAACAATAAAGAAAGAGATAGGAGAAGCACGCGAGAACGGCAATGTCGCTTATGAGATGATACCTTCCACCTCCATGATAACCTTAATTTTCATATCGCATGTAGAGGAGTGAGCATGCAGTGAGTACCAAAGTTCCTGTGAATGATTATTAGGATTGGGCGTTTTTTCTAACTTCTCCTGTGTGGCAAAGTCAGTGATATAGTTATGGATCATCGTACTAAAAAATAGCAAGCTATGTTGAGATTTCTGATTCTAGAAACAAATTTATGATATGATACAATCGGACCCTTCTTTTCTTTGTGCCCCTCTGTACCACCTACACCTCTATTACGGACAGTTCTGTTGGGCCCAAAGATATCAATTACTTCTTTCATACAGTATCCCTACCTCGGTGATAAGGACGTCTCGTTATTGGGGATACTTAATTAGATTAATCCGTTTCATGTTCGTATTGGAGGAGGGGCGGGGGGGGGGGGGGGTTCATTTTAACTGAAAAGCCACTGAGTAGGCCTTTTATCTTCGATCATGCCGAGATATTTACATAATTCCAAAGATTTGTTTTTATAGACGTCTAAGCTTGAAATCAAATACACTAAACACATACCCCTGCTTGTACGGCTTAAAGGAATCTGATTGCTTACCCTGATTTTTGAGTCTGATCGCGTTTGAAATAACTGGGAAATTTTAGTGACTGACATGCTTATATATCGTCAAGGAGTGAATCGAACAGCTTGAGAACACCCTCATCGTCAAATTCGATTGCTTATAGATTTGAAAAAGTTGTTAGTTGAGGACAGGGTGATTATTTTTGTGAAATCTTGTGAAAATCACAATGTTGAATCACGGTAACTCCAATCACTGTGCTTTTTGTATCTCTATGCAGTTAACTGAATCACGCGATCAGACACATTCCTATCGGAACGATTATAATGATTCATTCAAGAGTTTAGGATCTAAACAATAATATGGATAGTAAGATCGCTTGAATGTGTAGTAAGTTGGAATAAAAAGCGTTGCGTTAATTTGTCCTTCTGGTTCTGTACGATTTAAATATGTGTTTGATACGGTAACCCCACATATTCGAAAAATTAGCTGAACAGGCTTACGAACTTCACTTTCAACCCGTAATCTTCGTTGTTACTGTTCTAAATTGAGACTAATATTCGAAGAAATGCAAAACTTATAATCACAGACAAGTGACCTCTACAACAAAGTGGTCAAACATCATCTTCATAAAGTCACCTTTTTGAAGCTCTCTATAATTTATCATGATTATAGCTTACTTCATTAAACGAACTGCCATATTACACTTTTCCTAGTTCCATCTTGGCAAGTAATCTTGTTGAAATGATTTTGTTTTTAGTTTTGCTAAGCAGAATCTTTGATCAACATAGTGAAGCAATGTTTTCGATAGGTGATTTAAGAACAAAAAGATCATTCCTCAGCGCAAACAAAACCAAGTCTAAGGCATCGTGCACTCGTATTCACCCTCAGTCTACTAATGTAATGCTAGGACGGTAGCACTTTGTTATGTACGCAACGCTTGCACGGAAAGGCGGGCTCAGTAACAGATCACCTTGCCGCAAGTTACTCTTCTTCATTTTATAATTTTAATTCCCTCGTGTTTTTGGCGCAAGGAAAAAATGGCAAACGTCTATTGAAGGCTTTTTATGTGTTTTTTATGGGTGGTTTATAGATCCTCTGTTCCTGAGTACTACATGTATTTGAGTCATGAACCACAAGCGGTAAAGAAATCAACTGATCATGAGTGAGTTTTTGACTGGCTTTGCGTTATTTGAATCTGAGATCCGGGCGTAGTCTTTAGCCCTGACATCTCTGTTTATTACATGATTCAATAAATGTGGTGCTAAGCCTGAACATTTGTAATAACAATTTCATATATCGTCTATTCTGGTTGGGTAGCAAACTACAAGTTTTTAAGAGATGGTTGGATCATGCAATCAACCTAAAACATTCATTTTTGTGGTCGTGAAATAATGTTGTTCCTCGACATGACACATCCCATGCATGAGTCGTTATGTACTTCAGTGGGTGAGTTTTATGAGGCTTTACTTGATATAAAATCGAAACGACAACTAAGTTGACTGGTTCTTTTCTGTACTGCTCAGTATTTGTGTCACAATTAAGGCTCAACTGGCACCCTTACGCCGCCTGTCTCACTCAGTACAATTTCGATTTCGGCGAGTTGCCCTTTGACTTCCATACTTGTCCAATACTCCGACAAATTTATGCATGGCTATGTTAAATTTCTCATTGTTTTGCTTCGTTCTTTATTGTTATGCTTTTGTACAGTATTGTAATGTGAAGACAATACAATACAATGCCGACTTCTCGAAGGCTGAATTGTGCAGCTTTAACATGCTATCACTAATAGCTGCTTAAACGTATTAAAATCTATTTTTTCTGCCTACTAAAATAATGAGCATTCATTTCAGTTTGTTCAGCATTTTCCAAGGTCTAATTCAAAGACACTCGGAGTGATTCATACGAAAACAGTTTTTCTTGGCTTTATTTGTCCCCAAAATTTGAATAGCGAATCACAGTTTCCCCCCTAGATTAATGTACATTCTAGAACAGGAATGGAAGGATACTTTATCTCTTACCTGAGACTTGACATGCGAAATATTAACTTCCATGAAACTGGTTATTTGCGTTCTCTTTCTCGTTCCTCAGATGTTCTAAATCTGTGCGTGTTCAATCGTAAGTTATGACACATGAAGCGCTCGTCATTTGATCGCTTACCATGATTTGTTTTCCTTTTTTTTTTTTCTCGTTCTTTCTGTCGATGAATCTGTTTTAGGTCACTGTCAGTTGTCCTTGTTTTGCTATGGTGATAAAACAGCTCGAGCGTGTGGGGGTGAAAAGGAGTTAGATCGAGACTAGCAGGATTCGCTTGAAATTTTTATTTCTTTTGGATGTATCCTTTCTTGTTTGATAGCAATCTGTTATTTATTCATCAGTGACCTTAACTGTCACAATTCAGACATTACCTGCGGTTGGCTATGGCTCAAGTTCACGCCATTCCCCTTCGAGTTCGACAAAATACTGGGCCAAGAAGTCCAGTAGTTCAGATCTTTCGTGCGTCACGCGAAACAATGTCGTAATGAAGGATATTTTTCAGTTGTCCTCATGCATTAATTTATTTATCTGTTAGCGCCAGAGTGCACGGAGAAAACTGTGTGAATTACTTAACACCCTATGAAGCCCTGGCCCGAGGACTTATTTTATTTCAAGCATAGCACGTTTGAGAGGAGGGGTGATGAAGCTAAATTGAGAGGGGCTACCGTAAACACGTAAAACCGTTGCGGAAACATGACGGCAAGCACATGTTTCCGTCAGAGGATACTTTACGTTTACCCGTGTTTCCGTCGCTGCGTTTTCGGCGGAATCGTTCCACTTTTTGTACGTTTCCGTCAAATTTCTGTCTAAGGAAACAGGTGTTTCCGCAAGCGTAAATGCGTGGCATCCTTGCGTAAACACGGGAAAACGTTCCGGAAACGAGTCAATTTCATGTTTCCGTCAACGTAATCGGATGTAACTATTGCGGAATTACGAGTTTACGAGTGGGAAACCGGTGTTTTCAAGGTATTTCCAGTTATAAAAAAGCGTTTTTCACCATCTTGGGGTGGTTTTCCCGCCATCTATAGTAACAAAAACCCATTCTCTCCACATTTTTATGACACAAAATAATACCAAAACAATCTTTCCAAGTACTTTCTTTATTCTCCTTGCTTCCTACATTGACAATCAGGTCTTCTTATAGTATTTATTCCTTACATTAGTTAAGTTAAATTACATTTTAAGTTTGAGTGCCTATTCACACTAGCAATGAACAAGAACAGTAAGAAGTTTCCTTTAAGAAGTCCACTAGAACTTTTTTGTAGGACAACGTACTGTTCGTTTGTTTTGCTTTGGCTTTTTTTCTAAATACACTGTCAAATCTGTAAACAAATTAATATCCTTTATAGCAGATAGTGATAAAGACTTTCATGCGCAGCTAATGGCTAGTAACAGTTTTGGTTGTCTATAATATTTCAACAAAGTAGAATATGATTTGTTGGGTGAGTGTACATTGTAGCCCTGAGTAGGACTGTTGTTGACAGCAACTAATGTTTTGACAACAAGGTCATGATCATTGTTTATGGGCATTGTCAAAACATCAGTTCCTGTCAACAGTCCCAATACTATACTAACCTGTATGATCATATACCCTATACTAACCTGTATGATCATACACCCTACTTGCTTATATGACCATTCTACTTCAGGATAGTATAACATATTGTGTCAGGAAATATTCTTACTCTTCTGACATGCCGTTCTAAACGACACAATTTTGTATGACCAGTGCAAAGATTCAAATACAAAAAAAATAGATCAATAATTATTATCATTGTTATAACCAGGTGACTGTGACGTCACTGCGGGGGCCTGGGGAAAGAAATTTTAATGTCGTATTCCATAAACCAAAGCTGACGGGAACAGATTGAATTGAATTGAATTGGTGCGCGCGTTGGTTTATGGGATATGGCATTAAAATTTCTTTCCCCAGGCCGCTGCAATGACGTCACAGATCACCTGGAAATGATTATGCATTATTGACCAACATTCAGCCAAAATGGCTGGATATTGGTCAAGCTCTTTTTTGCACGGCCAACACCCAGCTATCTTCACCAAACAAGCCTGGTTGGTTTGCTCACTTGAGTGGCCAATCAGAACACAGAATTTACTTCATCTTGCCGGCTCGCAGATTCAACCATAAAACTGCAATAAAATAATATGCTTTATTGAACAGGTGTGAGGTTAAGATGGCTGGATATTTGCGTTTTTATTGACCTTGCCTTCCTCTTGCTCAATAAAAATGCAAAAAAGAATGAGGCCAATATTCAGCAATCTTGAACGAACAAACCTGGGCCGGGTTGTTCAAGGCTTGGTTAAGATAACCCAGGGTTGTCGCCAAATTTGAATTTAGATATGAAAGCTGAAAGAGCAAATTCAGTTAAATACTTTTTGTCCATAATTAAATGAATGGATGCTCTTAAAAGTAAGAAAAGGTATATCCAAGAAAATGCTTTTAAACAAAAGAGAGAGGAACCCAGGTTAAAATTGAACCCCAGGTTAATGCTAATTGGCCTTCAAACAACTGGGCCCTGGTCAATAAATGATCTATTACATGGCCAAGAAGAGAACTTTTACTTGCGGGACCAACATGGGAAATCCCATGGGTAGCCAATAAGAATGCAGGGTTCGCTTCATCTTGCCCATTCGAGGTAACAGTTGGACATTTTTTGTCTTTAGCATGGAAGTAGTATTTCAAGATTTACACTTGACTTGTTTGACTAAGCATACTGCACCATAACTTGAGACTGAAATTAAGTTCCATGATCCAGCTTGCTTTGAGAGAACATTCTGCACCAACAACACATAACAAGGTGATCTGCCTGTTGTATGAAAAACAAAACAAAGCGCTGTATAAGTAAAGCACAGAGGCTATTCCCCAGGCTATCATGGGTGTGGGGGAAACCTTTTAGCTGTAGATATTCTCATAAGAATAAAACATACTAAATAAGTAATATGCAAATCATAATTTATCACATTTCATTTACATATATACAGTTGTGTTTCATAGTAATAGCCCGTACATTATGTTGCCTGCACACTGCAAAGTTAAGACTGTGGACCAGGGGTGAAATGCAAACAAAGGCTGTCTATGATTCCCGGTATCAGTAACAAAAAGCCTATTTTTCCAGGGCACAATCTCCCTCAGGTTGCACATTATCATCTACACGTACAGGGTCAATACCAGGGGAGGCAGGGGAAGGTAAGAAGGTCTGGGAGCAAGAAATGATGTTCTCACAACTTGTAAAGTGATTACCCCAGTGGGCAGCAGATAATTTATTGCAGTAAATGAACACTTGTGGTGTATAATGTATTACGCAAACCAAATTGCCATCAAACTCTTCCGAACAAAACAGTTTAGCCATCAAACAATATCAAACCAGCTTTTTTGAGAGTTTGACGCCTGAACAAAATCGAAACAAACCAAATTGTATTGAAAAAAAAAATCAAAATGTGAAAACTGAGTTAACTTTGAGAAAGCAACAAGCCAGGCAAATCTGACGAGTGCTGGATTCAGGAAGAATATGCTACAATTGAGGCCAAATAAGAAGCAAAGAGCAATAATTGAGATGATTCCCAAGATGATTTCAACTTGGAGATTTCAATACTTTTTCCTGGGTAAACAAAATTAATAACTAATGTATTGACATTTTCACAGAGAAAAGAGGCAGGACCTTACATGTACATCACCTTGACTGCTTTGACTCAAGATCAATAATCAACACGCTTTGATTTTGTTCCATTCACGAATTCCTTATGTGAGTTCCACTTTGTTTGATAACCAGCAACTGAATGTTTGATTGACTTCGAAAATCAAATGGCCAAATTCAATTTTTTTCTGTGAGTTGGGTTCTGTTGAACGGCTGAGCTGCGTCAAACTCTTTCATTTGAAAGAGTTTGATCTACACTGCAGTTTGAGAACTAAACATTCAATGTGATATGCTGGATATACATGTACATGCATTTCCTTAAGTAAATATTTTAGCAGTGAGAGGCGAACCGACAGAGAAAATAAATCAATAATTGACAAAAATATCATGCCTCTTTGTTTTTCTCACATGTTGTATTTGTTTCTTGGTATTAAAGTTGCAAAGGAAACTAAAAAACAAGTAGCAGTCACCGCAACAATGTAATGTCTTAACTGACAAAAATGTATGCTGAGCGACAAGTATGGATATGAGATTACTATAGTTATGATGCTGATAAAAAACACCAGAGAAAGTGTCAAATTTAGTCAAGCTAAGTCTATTCTATAAAGCTTATATGAGCTTATAAAATTATTTGAATAAACAAATTCACTTCTCAACATTTCACTCTGTTTATTATGGTCAGTTCAACACCTTACAGCAGTTACCACTAACACATGCCCTTGAAGGGTTTTTTCTGTCTGTTTAAACCTGAGTTTCCGTGGATGTCAATCAACTATTTCCATGGTTTTCTACGCACTCTGACAGGGAAGGTTCCCTCATCGCTGAACAAAGGGCGACGACTTACAAGATCGAACAAGGGCAGCTTTTTAAATTATTTTTCATAAGATGAAGGAATACATTGTTAAAATAAGTTCTCTGCGAGCTGAGTGAAGTAGCCGAAACATTCTCTAAAGTTTGCGCAACGGTCAGTCATGTTGTTTATTTATTTGACTGTATGAAAACATGGGAGCCGTGGATGAATTGCCAAGAAGCTAGTATAAATTCATAGAAACGAAAGATATTACACCGAAAAGGGAAAAAGTTTCCTCTGAATGGAGATTGTTTTTGAAAATGATTTTACTAATTATCCTTCTTCATGTTATCGAATAGAATCTAGAACTAGCAAGATCTAGAAGCTTATGTGGTTGTAACTTAATAACTTACAGTGTGTAAATATGTCAATACTTTGAGTTTTCTCCGATAAAAACTCAACAATTTTATACTCCTCGTAGTCTTGACATAAAGCGGTGTCAGATCCTGTAGCAAAATATTGCGAAAACTGGCTGAAACACTGACATATTCTTCCGAGTGCTCGAGAAACGAAGAAAGAATCTTCTCTAGATCAACGCGTGAAAACCATGGTAACAGTTGATTGACGTCTACCAAAACGCAGGTTTGAACCAAAGAAAAAACCCTTTGAGGGCGCATGTTAGTGGTAAACGCTGTAAATTCAAAGTTAAAATTCAACACCCCTAGTAAACAAAGCAAAACTATTCCTGAAAGCTCAGTTCCTTGAATTATTGAAATGACCTTAAAGTGCCCGTGTCACAGTTGTGTACCAGACTAAATTAAACTGACTAAACTGTTTTTCAATTGTCTATATTGCCAATAATGTGTCCTTATGCAGTACTATGCTATGTCTGAAAAATGACATTAAATCAATACACTTGTGAATAAACTATGGCGTACATTTACGGACAAAAAATAATAATTGAAAATAAAATACAATTTGAAGTTCAAAAATTGGACTTTCCATGTCGAAATCTCGTCATATGAATTTGAAACCGCAATAAACGTAGTCGAAATAGCGTCATTCGAACTTGAAGTTACTTTGAACAAGTTGAAACTATAAAAGGAAAGCTCAACATCGCGGATGTTGAAGTTCAAATCACCATTCCAGCTAAAAATGCAAATTACATGATTTGAACTTCAATTCACCTTCTCCACTCTAATAAGTCACTTAATCGTCAACAATGCAACCATAATCTTCCACAAAATTCCAAATGAAACCTTTAATTTGAACTTGAAGCCACGTCACATAATTCGAATTTTCAATTCGAAAGGAAGCGGAAGTAAAAAGAGACAGGAACCGGAAATGATAAGAGTTTCACTACACTACATAATTATATTCTGTACATACGGGATGATTGCATAACTGCATTTTGGTGCGAAAAGATTCCCTTCACTCGAACTCTCTGGTCAATATGGCAGACAATGCGGATGATAAGGGTGACTCTAGGACAATCCAAGAGATTGGATGGGTCCAATCACAAGGAGCTCAATCCTTAAGCAAATACAACCTGAATGTTCAAATCAAGAATTCTTAGAAATGGAATTAATGTCTCAAAATGGCATATATTTTTATTATTAAATATTAAATATTTTATTTATTTTGTTGGATATTAAATATTTCATTAAATATTAATTATTTATAGAGTTTATTATGGGTTTTACAATAGTCTGAGAACAGGGCCTAATACTCGGGCTATTTTTACAAAAAATCTCCCCTCTGTAGATATATGTATAGAGGATATTACACGGTGGCGCGAAGGTATGAATTTTATTTTCGAGTGGCAAAACAATATTTTACGAATGAGCGCAGTGAGTGAGCAAAATATTGTTTTTGCCACGAGAAAATAAAATTCATATCTTCAAGCCGCCGTGTAATTTTCTTTTTATTATATAGACAAAACGACTCGATAAAGTAATAGAGGGAAATGACCGAAATTACGTCATCGATAAACTCACATGTGAGATTATGGAAAATAAACCACTCGGGTCCCGGATGTAGTTTTTATGAATTTTACGAGTGGTATATTTTTCAGTAAAACACTCGTGTCTATATAATAAATGGTATTCTTATTCACTCCTTGAAGAGTGAATTGATTCCCTTGTTGGGAAAAGTGTAGTTTCTTGTCTTTTTACAATAATATTTGTACATTCAGCTAATTGCTTTGGCTCCTTGTGGTCAAATGTGTGCATGCTCTAACTTCATTTTGATAGTTATTATTTAAAGATAACAAATGCACTTTCCTCTACATTATTAGCTTTGAATTTGTAAGGGCAATAGGAACAGAAGTGCTGCCAATTACCTTGCAACCCAATCAAGAGCTTGGAGGAAAAGTATTAAAGCATGTAATGGGAAATGGCCCAATTTATGTAAGGGCACTTGCTGACATACATATTCCTCAAAAAGTAAGTTTTATTTTTTCCCCCGTTATTAAAGATTATTTAAGAAAAGATCATAGGTTTAGTATTATGCAAGGTAAAATTTTAGTAATGGACATGCATACTAACATTTACCAGTTTCAACTTTGCCCAAATGTCATTGAGCCTCATATAATTTTTTTTTATTTTTTGAAAATACGCTTTTTTAATTTCTATCAATTTTTTTGTATTCTCTTACAAGGAAGTTTAATAATGAAATCTGCAGAACATTGTAGGTTGCTACAATGCATTGGAATTTTGACAGTTTAAAAAAATTAGGCTGCCCGTGGCAATGAGAAGATTGTGAGGAATGGTATAAAATGCTTTAGACAGGTCCATTGATACTACGGAGTAGAGATGATCGATTCGCAGCTGTATTTCTTGCTGTATGCTGAGATAAAGTCAGATAAGAGGCTTGGACAGAAATTCTCTAGTTCATCTGTAATTAATTCTAGCAACAATTTTTTCAATCCTTTGGACTTGACCATTTGAATTGTACATTCTTTTTTGGGCAAAGACTGTACGTCCTAAGTACCTTTTTCTTTGCAGGAACATGAAGAAGACGAAAATGATCAAGCACATTTGGATTCAGACAATGAAGATAATCCAGCAGATCATGAATGGTCTTTACAGACTCAAGTGAGTATTATTATTATTATTTACACCCTTAATAGTTTGTTTGCACATCAGTTTAATACAAGTAACAAAAGGTGAAAAGAAAAAAACAAGATAGAAGGTTAATTATGTATGACTGACTTTGTCGTAGACCAAAATTGTAAACAAATACAATTGCATGCAAAATATGTATCTTAGTTTTGGTTACACTAATTCCCACACCGCTTCAATATAATAAAATAAATTAATATGTAAATCAAGTGCGCATTGTAATTGTCTGTTGATTTTTTATTAGCCAAAAAGTGCAAAGATTGCAAAGGTTGACACCACTGAACCTGACCATGACCTTTCTGGGCCATCATCCATCATCCATCACCCAACATGACCGTGACATTCCGGGTCCATCATCATCCATTGGCCAATCAGACCATGATGTTGCTGGACAAAATTCCTACCCATGTGATGATTCCCAAACCATGAGATGCCATTTATCAGTCATGTTTCCAGATCTAAAAGAAGACGTAATTACTAGGGTTGTTTCATCCACACTGACAACAGAGGAAGCAGTAGACATGGTGTTGAAGATTCAAACCTGCATGAGAATGAGTGAATCAGATGAAGGTGAAAAAGCGCTGTCAAAGAGGATGTGCAGTCACACAATCAGTTGCCGCAAATTTTAACAGCACGGTTGAGTGCTGTTTTTTCGACACTCATGTACTTACAGTAATATTCATAACTATAAACAATATAGTACATTAATACATAATAGTATCAAAATTGAAGGTTATTTATCCAGGCATTGTGCCCTAGTTATTGGGAGACTTTCTCTCGCACTCATTACCCCTACATTTACTGTTTTTCACACATGTTTGAGAGAGGGAAACTGGAGTGTACAAAGAGAAAAACCCTTGTGCCAAAGGACAGAACAATACTTCAAACAAACTCAGTTGATATAAATCACCTTGGCTGATCTGGAAATGAAATTGGAGTCATGCTGTTTCCACTGAAGAAAAGGTTGTAATTTTCAAAATGTCTTGAATCTTGTCAGAAAGCTCAAAGACAAAAGATAAATAATTTACATGTTTAGTTTTAATTAATATACATTAATATTATTGACTTAATTGATATTATTACTTTTGTAGAAGCTGAGGAATTGTTGAATGAGGAGTGCTTGAAATCAACTTCCATTCATGACAAAATGGAAAAACTTGCTAAAAAAATGCACGGGTCACGTTTCAAACTCAGAATAGATGAAGATGACATTCTCAATGATGCTATTGCAATACTACAAAAGCCCATCATTTGATCCTACAAGACCTTTACGAATACAATTTACTGGGCAGCCTGCTGTTGACACTGAAGAATGTCATACCTCATCATCAGTCACTGAAATGAGTTTTAGTTTGTACTTCTATTAAAAATTATTTCTTAATTATATGTACCTTGTCAATCAAATCTCTCTTTTCCACATCATATACATCCAAAACTGAGGTATATGCAGAAGCCCTCTCCACATCTCCAGTTGCCAAGTAATAATAGTGAGATGGTGCCAAATGGGGAAATCCACCACACAGGTGCACAAGACTGTGACTTATGATTGTCCCAAGCATCTTGGGAATTCCAGCTCCAAGGCATTGTTGATTATATTTGAAAAGAAGCCTATTTGCAGGCCCTTCAAACATACTGAAGTGCTCACCAGAAATGAACTGCTCTATCAAAGTTGTTTTTTATGCCAAAAGTCTGTTTCAGTGAACGACTGCCCCAAATGACATTTATTATTTCTGTGAGATATCAGTGTCAATATATGAGATTAATTTTGTTTTCCTCTCAAAATTAAGTGAACTAACATTATCATTATTAACACTTTATTTCTTACAAAACACATTTCTAAAAACTCAATGCTTTTAATTTACAATAAAGCCAGTAAGTCAATGTAAGTTTTTGAATTATTCCACCAGTTGCTGTCAGCCTCAACAAATAAAGATTTTAAAGAAATCAACAATGCAGAACAGTTTCTCTCACTGCTTCAAGAAAGTGGCAAGACTTGTATAGCATCTGTAAGTAAAGCTTCATATCATATTTACGCCATGTTAATTTACACCACATTACTATTTATTTACAGCATATTTGAAATATTTAACACCAAGGTTGCATTCCTTTTAGCCAAACTTTTTTCGGATTTGGACAATCCAGATTGTTTGGATTTTCGTGCTAGCCGGAACAAAAATCTGAAAAAAGATTGATCCATACAGAAGCTGCCTGCCGCTCCGATCTTCTTCTCAATTTTAACGCATCGTTTTTTACGTCTTCCTGCTAAATTAAGCATCTTCTCGTGGAAAAAGGGAAAAAATTGCTCTTTAACTAGTGGTGTTTCATGCTGGGACTCCGGCGTCAACTTAAAATTATCTGGAATTTGATTCAAGAACATTTAAGAAGACAATTACGAATTCTCAAGCGCTGAGAAGCACGCTCTTGACACACAGACATTGGCCAGTATAGTTTTTTCGGTGAGAAAATCTAAGCGTTTTCACTTCCTAACGGATCTATAGTGACAGTGGAACTTGAGTTTAGTATACTACAATCCTTTAGCGGCATAGAACAACGAAGGAGTAGAAAATAACTTTTGCCTGAACTAACCTTGACCTGCTCTGTTTATTGACGAACAGCACGTTTTTACGATCGAAAAGCAGTTTCATTTAATGGAACAAAGATCTGAAACCAGAATGAGATACCAATCTGAAAGATCCACGTTCAGAGGTAGATCGTTCGGATTGCAATCTTAGATTGGTTTAGTACTTAACTAAAGAAACAAAAAATCGAATTCTCGATTGCAAAATCCGGATTTAGATTGGCTAAAAGGAATGCAACCCAAATCACATGTGATCTCATCACAGTGATCAAGACTCTCGATTAGAGTTGAAAGCTCTATATTATTGAGAACTTGTGAACACTTCGACCAAGTATAAGGAGTTTAAATTTGCACAAAACTTATCCTACCAGTGCAGATGAATCTGTTTACTCAAATATATTTTACTCTTACTATAACCAGTGATATGTTCTTCAACATTCCTCAGATTAAAAACAAGTTCATGCTTGCCGAGGCAATTGTGGCATATCATGTTTTGATTAAAAGGACAGCAGTGCTGGATAACTTTGGAAAAGGTTTGGCTACACTAGATGTACTGAAAGCCATTCAAGAAAGCCCTTCACAATTTGAAGAAGTCTTTCTTGCAAAGAGACTTTGAATGGTTGTGCTGTAATCGAAATGATGAAATTTTCATCCGTCGATGAAAATATTGAAAGAATGCTAACAAACTTTCTATTAAACGGAAAAAAAGCAAGATAATTGGAAAACAAATGTCATGCAAAACATGATGGAGACTTCAATTGCTTAAAAAGTTACATGTGCAAAGTCAATCATACAATTTGATGGGTGGGGGTGCACGGCAATCCTTAAAACCCCAACCCTTCCCCAGACCTAAAATTTGGATTTTACATACCCTTCCCCAGACTAGACCAAGCAGTTTTCAGTACACAATCTCATTATTATTTGCCTAAAGATGTTTCTGTTCAGTTTTAACCTTAGCAAATAGGAACCAAAACCTAACCCTACACGAGAAAAAAAGTTCTACCCTATCTCAAACAAAATGTACGAAAAGACACCGTAACCCAGCCTTAAAATGGTAAAATCCATGCCTATAGGGCAGCACCATACAACACCACTATCCCCTCATCCCCCCTCCCCCTGGGTTTGATGGATGTCCAAATCCTCTTCCCAGACTGATTTTTTCATTGTTTTACCTTCATCTAAAATAACATGAGTAATGTTGTATTTGATCTTACTCAATTTTCAGATATAGAAAATTTCCTCAAATTTGCAACCGGTGTGAAAACAGTTCCCCCAACACACATACAAATGTAGAAGTTGAGACAAATGAAGTGGAGACCATTTTTGCATCTACATGCCTAATGAAGATAACTCTGCCTAATGATTTAAGACATAAAGACCAAGACAGTTCCAACAGTAAGTATCCTCTGGCAGTTATCAGGGGGAATGAAGGAGGAACTTTCAACACAGTTTAATTGTTGATAAAGAGCAAAAACGCTTCTTACTTTATTTATTTGACCAAGATGTACTGATAATAGCAAGTGTTAGCATATGCACCTGTACCAGTTTTCAGAACATGTGAGCTAGGAAATGACTTGCAGCAGTCTAAAGCAACCAGTTTGATGTTGAAATGGCAAGGTACTGTAGGCAGTGGATTAGGTTGTTATCATGTACATGTATGCTCACAAACCATTTTCCAAACAGACAATCTTACAAAAATGAACTTACTAGTCATTTTGGAAAAACATACAAAACAACATTTTTGAAAAGTTTATATCATGTAGAATATGAGGGTAAAGCATAAAAAAGTAACCAAAAGAAATACTGATAACAAAAATTGCAGAAAAAAGTCAATAAAATGGCTTCTAGTTTCCTATCATATTTATACAGTTACATTCTTGTCTCAAAAACATTGGTAAGCTTCTGCGAAATCTTTCTTTTTTATCTCTTCTGGGTACTGTTTTGTAAACTGGAGCCAATTAATTCCAAAGTGCAAATAAATCATCTTGCAATGATACGCTGGGTGCATATGCTAATATTCCCTAATGTTCCTATTTATATTACGACAATGGATTATGAAGAGGTATCCACTTTGAGTTAACACATTTGATAAAGCTAACCACAAAAAGCATACATTGAGGGTGCCAAAACCCTGAGATAACTGTAGTTTGCATTTTAGTTGTTTTTTAATAATTTGTGCTTGAAGGAACTTATACCAGTGTATGATAATAATTTTGTTGTTTTACTTACAAGTTGCATCCAATTCCTTGCCACATAGTGTTGAGCAAAACCTAATTCATAGGCACACTGTTTGAAATAACATCTCAATGCAGCAGATACACTTAAGTGTGGCATTATGTAATATGTATACTTTAGGGTAACATGGCATGGGGAATAAACATGTTTGTTTGGTACTGTTCGTAAGTGTGTTATGTTCTAGCTCAAATAAGGCTGCCTAACTTCACACAACTTAAGCGTAAGGATATCCCAAATACAGGGTAATTGTAAATCTATGTCAGCTTATAATGTTTACATTTTATTAACATTTTCACTTTCCCATCATGTTAACTATACACAGGTATGATCTGCTCAACAGGGTATACCTTTTTCCAGCTTCTTGTCACAAACAGGGCATCCAATGTGACTCCGTTTCAAATTCTTTTCGGATATTTCTGTCAAACTCAGGTATTTACTGTTTTTTTTTTGGGCCAAAGACGGTTTCTATCTGTCCTCAAAAAATTATTTATGTAAAGCAACACCTAGCATCTTACAGCACAGAATTGAAAATTATGAAGACTGGTCATTGCAAGCAGCAGACAAAAGCTCCAAGTGGCTTATTAGCAGAGCTCCGCGCGCGAAGCGCGCTAGCGGAGCACCATGGGTAAATAAATCTACCCATCCCAGAAAATTTGGTAATCACGTGACCGACCGTCCGTGTGACTGACCGTCCGTCCGCACCACAGGACAGCCAATGCAAAATTTCAGGTAGTCTGTGAGTGCATAGTTTTTGGCGCGAAAACAAAGGGCCGCCCGCGTTTCGTCGAGCATAAACAACTGAAAAGTTCAGCGAAGTCAACTCAGAAGAAAAAGAAATTTTTCGTATCGGTTGAGCACCGTGCAATTCCGCAATTCTTGATATTTTATCGATTATGTCCTCTAGTTTGGAGTACAGAGATAGAGAGAGGCAGAGGAAACGAGAAAGTAGCGGCAAGCAAGCCAAGCTCAATGGGAGAGGGAGCAGCAGAGAGCTAGAGAAAGGAGACGAAACTGCTCTGACGAGCAGCGGGAGAGGGAGCAACGGAGAAACAGAGAAAGGAGGCGCAATTTTACTGACAAGCAACAGGAGAGGGAGCAAGAAAGAAGCTGCAGTTTTACTGACAAGCAATGGGAGAGAGAGAGAGAGAGAAAGAAACAGACAACTGAGGCGCAATTTCACTAACGAGCAACGGGAGAGAGAGCAAGAAAGAAGCAGAGAAAGGAGGCGAAATTTCACTGAAGAGCAACTGGATAATGAACGAGAAAGAGTAAGAGAAAATAGACGCAGAACTAGCGACGAGCGGCGAAGAAGGGAGCGAGAAACAGGAAGGGAAAACAGGCGTCGTATAAGCTTAAGCTTAAATGAAGACGAACGGGAAGAAGGAGAAGGTGAGCGACTTTCTTCAAATGTTTTGTGTATCGAATGCAAGGCATAAACGTTAAACTCATACAGGGGTTGGCTGTTGTTTTGTTTGTTTAACCAATCCAAGCTTACGTCACATGTTGTCACGCAGTGTCGAGTTTCAGAGATTTTGCAGTCGGAGACCATTTTTCTTCTGTAGTTTGCTGCGGTTAAGCGGTTTTGACCCGCGTTCAAGTTCGATAAAGAGAAAGGAAACTGAATTTTCAAGTTAACAAAGACATTACATTATAATACTCATCGATGTATTCATTATCCAATCTTTCTGGTGCGGAAAACCCAAGGTAATCTTAAAAATTTTGCAAGTGATGTAATTTGATCAAGAATTTTAGTACATTT
The DNA here is from genome assembly GCA_038088405.1 of Porites divaricata. Taxonomy (NCBI): domain Eukaryota; kingdom Metazoa; phylum Cnidaria; class Anthozoa; order Scleractinia; family Poritidae; genus Porites; species Porites divaricata. The sequence continues at coordinate 6,189,568 of JBBMOI010000010.1, read as the reverse complement.
GCTTAACCATAATCTGCCTTTTTGTTCTGTCCGATGCGACCGTGCCTTGAATCGCTGAATGAATGAAAACTCCTATCTTGACTGTTGTTTGTCATCTAAGCTTTTAAAATTTGGTGCGACTTTGGCCTCCGTGACGGGGAAATATTTTTTAGTGTTAGAGGCTCCTGTGAAATTCTCAAAAGTGTAAGGTTGGGGTATCACTGTTGCATCCTTGTGCCCGGCGGACACTGTAGATTGAGACTGAAAATGTTTTGCCCTGGTTTTTCCAATGCTTGTTGAAAGAGCTAATTTGATGCAGATTGTTCGGGTTCATGCATGTTCAGGGTAAACAGAATTTAAAGGAGCAATTTGGCTGGCTAATCTCCCTCATGTAATTGAAATAACTTTTCTTTTATAAGTATTTAGGCTTTTCCCTGTTGTAGATATCTATCTTCTTATGTTTTATGTAAATTAAAGGAGGTCATAAGCCAGTGCTCGAAATTGTTTTTCCCGGTCATGTTGACAGGGGAATTTTCGCTTTGAGGCCATGTCTTCTTTAATTTGACAAAAAAATTACCTGCCAAACAAATTATAGCTCGGACCGGTCAAAATACAGTAAAAACTCCCTGGTAAGAATCTGCATTTTTCCATAGCCTGAACAGGTTCTTAAAAAAATATAGTTATTGGGTATTTTTTATAAAGTAACATACTAGGTTCTTATTTTCTGACGGAAAAAGTATGAAGTATTAAACTGTACAATACCCTGCCACTATTAGGTATATAAGAATAGCTGCTATTCATATTCAAATAAGTGGCAGGGTATTCAGCGGTTAAGCCAAAAGTATTGTAGGTAAGACTACTTAATCTTCAATGTGGTGTTGTCTACCAAAGAGATTCTTGAATATTTTTCAAGTGAAAAGAGGTTTTTCCAGGAGTTTTTCTTATAGATTTTAGAGAATATGAATGTCTTACAAATAAATATAATTGGGCTAAACAGGTTGTGAGGGGGCCTAACTAGCAAAATATAGCCTAACAGCTGGTTCTCAGTCACAGGTTAATACTGTATTGAAAACATTGCACTTTGCAGTAAACAGGAAAATTAAGGGGAAAAAAGTCCCCATAAATGCTCAAAAACTCCTTGTATTGCAAGATGGGGAAATATTGACTTCTAGTCCAAACATAATCATGTTATTACCCATTTTTGAGTGCAGTTATCAAGTTATGAAATCAACATTTCTTTAAAAGTTAAAGACAATGAGCTAGACCATGTAAAAGTAGTTATTTCAATTTTCAGGTACTTAATGTTGCCAGCTACCTAATTAAATCTAGACCAGACATAGTACATTGACCGAACATAATTTTTAGACTTGACAGTCTGTATTCTTTTCCTTGTGGATTGATTGCTCTTAACTCTAACAGTACCTATTAACTTGATTGGAGGGTACAGTGTATTAAATTCCCAGTGATACTGTCAGTCTCAGGTAGTGTACTTTTATTTGATTTCACGCGAGAGTTAAAGCGGAAGTCACAACTTCTGGCTCTGAGTATTGTTCCAACCTTTGTTTTCTTTGGACAATAGGTGTATGCATAAGTAATGTTAATGGGGCGAGGGAAAATCCTTCCTCAACTAAAGGTCTTTAAAATCTTCTCTTCTTACTCATAGAAGAACATGAAAGTGAGGTCCTCCAAGTTGAATGTAGGATGGAATGCTCTCTTGTAGGTGAACAAGAGGAAAGATATTCAGCAGGTGCTGATATAGTTGATTATGGTAGATGGTATTTATTATGAAAGTTAATAATATACAGGAAAAAAGTTTGAACCACATTGCCTTAGAGCAGCATTGCAGTTTTTAATTAACACAGTGCAAAAACGACGAAACACAAATGCAGAAAGGGAAATAATACAAATCTCTCAGATAATGAAAAACTGTGATTGGCTAATAAATACACCTTATTCGATGGTTTAGCATATAATACGTGCGGATATTTTGCGAGTTGCGTAGTATTTTTCCGAGCCCCACAGGGGCAAGGAAAAATACGAGCAATGAGCAAAATGTCCGCACGTATTATATGCTAAACCATCGAATAAGAGGTTTATTATTCCACTACAAAAAAAATTGCTATTTGGCAATTGGTTTCTATTTTTTGGTAAGAGTATTCAGAAACATCCTGATTCCGTCTGAGAGAATGATGTTAACAATGAGCAAAATGCTTGCGCGTATTATGCCAAACCATTGAATGAGAGGTTAATTATGTACTGCAAAAGAAAAATGTTATTTTGGCTTCTATTTTCTTGTAAGAGTATCCAAAATATCCTGATTCTGTTAGCCATAGTTGCTCCTTCTCCATCCGCTGGTATTCGCCCTGTTGTAAACCGGTTAAACCAGGACACTACAGTGTATTACGGTCTACAAAGTATTTTGCTTGTTCTCTTGACCTTATATGGTAAAATGACATAATAGTGGAATAATAAACATTAATAGAAATATAGATCAGAACCAATCAGGTGCCACACCTTGCTGGCAGGAAACATGCATACTTTGTTTTATCCTTTTTGTTTTGTAGTTAACACTTTCTTCTTTACATTTTATTTTATAAATGTACTTGAGTATTTTTATTTATTTATTCATTGTGGGTTGTGTTTTATTTTATTGCTGTTTCCAAGATTTTGAAATATATATATAAAGGTATATGTATGTGTGACAAATAGGAATGTCAAAACTTTCATAAATTATATTTTTTTTGATGGACTCAAAAGAGCAGCTATATAATTCATTAATGATGAGGCCTTTTCTCATGATGTGTATTTCAAGCATTGCTGTTGTGGTTAATATGACAAGACATCATGTCTGTATACTTAATTCGGCTGACTGGTTTGTGGGAGTTTTTGTTTAGTTGGCATTTGATTGTACATATTATGGGAAAACACCTTTAAGTTTGTATTACTTTAATTTACACACTGTTAAAAATACATTGAATTCATGCAGAGATTATTATGTTCCTAATTATAATTGATGATTAATAATTGATTGGTTTGGTCACTCTGATTATTTGATGAATGATTTATGAAATCTCAGTCAATATCGCCACTTAGAAAATGATTGTCAAGCCTTGTTGTATTATCTTGAGTTTGGAAAGTGTATGGTGTATTTTCTTTTGAAATCAGGTTTTGAGAACACTTCAAAAGATACAGCATTGTAATTATAATGATAATGCTTGTACAGTTACACAAACAGTTCTTAAGGGTGCAAAGAAACTCAGTTTTACAGTTTGATCTATTTGGGCAGGCTGTAGCTTGCATCTATTAGCCCAAGAGTCACAGCTTTTTTTTATTGTGCTTCACCAGTTCCTGCAATTGAATACCCCCCCCCCCCCCACCAAAAAAAAACAAATCCCTCAAGCAAGATAAAAAATACAATCCACCAGCCCATACCTTATATTAATTGAATGTGTAGGTGGTAAATACAAATAATTCATTCACTAGGAGAAGAGTTGGAAAGGGACACTCCTGTAGTAGAAAATGGCCCAATTGAGGGAGCAAGCAATTTGCAGAGAACACAGCAATCTCTTCCAGAAGAAAATAATTGTAGCCAGTTAGAAGATGACTGTCTCATTGCTAGAGCAAGGGCAGTTGGTGTGGACTATGAGTTTGCAAAGCCTGGTGTCATTTCTACATCGTTCTCAGGAAAAGTAGAGAACATGGGAAAGTTTGGGAATAATGCACCCGACATTGGGCAATCTAGGGTTGTCATCATCATCATCATTATCATTATTATTATCATCACACTATTGTTGTAATGAGATCGGGAGCTCCGCCTTTAGGCTTGGCTAAATATATATATTAGGGTGGAGAAGGTGAATTGAAGTTCAAATCATGTAATTTGCATTTTTAGTTGGAATGACGATTTGAACTTCAACATCCGCAATGTCAAGTTTTCCCTTTATAGTTTCAACTTGTTCAAAGTAACTTCAAGTTCAAATGACGCTATTTCGACTGCATTCATTGCGGTTTAAAATTCATATGACGAGATTTCGACATGGATAGTCTAATTTTTGAACTTCAAAATTAATTGTATTTTATTTTCAATTATTTTTGTCCGTAAATGTACGCCATAATAACTATAATATAAAGAAATTGTCCCATCTTCAATTTCCCTTTTTCAGTTTTTATTTCAAAACCACCAATCTTTGGTTATTTAATGAAAGATCAGTAAACAAATCTGCTGGTTGCTTTGCAAGTTGTGGGAACACTGTTTGGATTTCATTTAAGAGAACATATAAGGAGTACCCCCCTTCCCCTTGGTCAATATGACGCTTGCATAGAACTGTAGGGTAGTACAGGATAAATAAAAGTAGTTTTACTAGTTTAACTCCACTGCTGGTATTGCTGTCCACAAAAATGAAGACTAAAAGGGGCTGTGTCACAATATTTACATACGTAGTATTGTCTGGATCACTCTGTTACAGTCGATTTCACATTATTTACTGCGCCACTTTGAGAAGTTAGTTGGGAAATTGGGTAGTTGTCAACTTTAGTGCAACTGAACTTTATAAGTTTGCTCAACAGTAACTTCTTTTTCCGGTTGTTTTTATCACTGGGCTCTAGTCGGGACTCGGATCACAGTTACTGCAAACATCGAAAAATCTTCAACTAGTTTTTCTTGAGCATTCTCAGTCAAGCATTACTATAATTATTATTATTATACGCTCTCTTTTGGAACTAATGTCAACTAATTGTACGAGTAACCAGAATCACGTGTCAATACACAACTTATCGAGCCTTTACAGGTCAACAACCTAAGTTTCGATTAAATGTCTTTGTATTTCTGTAGCATACGTACTTGGTCTTTGCTGTTTGCCTAACTCTATGTAGGGGCTTCCTGGATGTACAAACCAATCGGCAATACTTGTTACCATCTTCCTCAGTAAATTAAACTGATGCACTTTTTGGAATGGTTTCAAACCCCCTATTTATTTTAGTCTTTTTGTGCTTTAAAAATATAGAAGGACTGTAAATAAAGAGTTTTGATGTTTGTCTCCAGATTAACTGTCTGGTTAAAAGGCCCATACCAAGCATTTTCAATTTATGACTCTCTGTTTTTTTTTAAGTGGGACTCACTGGTTATGAGTTTGTGACTATTCACAAGATGAGTCCCAGGAATAACCATATACTATTTGTTACAAAATCACTGGAACCCTCTAACCATTTTTCGACAATCATTTCACAGACCTCACAGGGCAGTGCCTTGCCCTGTTTAGTAAAAGGATCCGGGTTCGTTATGTTGCAGCTTCCTGCTTTCAAACAAAGGTATGAAGTTCAGTAGCACCAAAGTTGACAACTACGTCTTGAAGTTCACAATTTGATTCCCTAACTCAACAAGGTGTTGGCTACTTTCTGCTACAGTGCAGTGCAGAGATAAGCGACCAACACACACGCAACATGCACACACACGCACAATTTTTGCATATACGTGTCAGCACGCACGCGTGCGACATGCGTGCGTGTTTACCTTTGTTATTCATAGCCATTAATTTTCTTTGTGTGTCATTGTTTGGCTGAACAAATGACTACTCTTTTCTAACCGAAACGAATATCTGTTTTTCTGCCAGAATGTACACCATGCCTTGAGTTTTGGACGGATCAATAAACTCACGGCGAATGAAATTCACTGCAATCTCGACTCGATTCTTGAATCTTGGCTGACAGTATTTGAGTTAACATATTTCTGAAATAAGTCACAGCAGTTTTTTACTATCAGTTTTAGATAAGAAAATTGAAAGCCGTACAGTGGTGGCTTGAATTTATCAAAGTTTAGTATTTGCTTCAGTTGCTTAAAGCTCCCTAATAACTTCGAAGTCCTAAAGTCCCGTGGAATTTGCATATTCCGATGACAACAACCATAACCAGTCAACTCTACTCTCAAAGCGGCCACTTCTCGTAAGCAACCACTTTGTAAATAACCGACTTGTTTCTCGGTCAAATACATTTGTACTATTTCAAAAACTCTCTCCTAAGTGAAATTTCCGAAAGAAGTCACAGCATACTTTTAATATCGGTTTAGAAATGAGAATTTAATGCCGTACAGTGAAATCGTTGTCGAAGTCCCATGGTGCCCAAACAAGAGAGAATTTGCATATTTTGCTGGTAACACAACGCTTTGATTGCAAAATTAGCCATTGTCTAAACATGGCCTTGAAACACTTTTAAGAAGTCAGCCGATTGTATGCCTTTGCAACTTTCTACGCTTGTCCATGTTGTAAATAACGAGCTAGGCTGACAACATGAAATTTGAGAATCATGTTACATCTTACATCGGTGGCGTGGCAAAGCAAAGTTTGTAGTGTTTGGGGGCTTTGTGAGACTGTTTGCTTGATTGTGAACGTCTTACATATTTCTCTTTTTGTTTTTTTTCATACGAAAAACCTACAAATTTAGAAAACGTGCTTAAGCGATTTAATTGGATGATGCATTTTTGCCTGGCGTTTCTTCACTGATAACGTTTATTTAGATCTCCGATTCTAAAAAATAAAAAAAGTGATTAAAATGGAAAAGTATTATGTTCATACTCAAACCAAACTTAAAATGATAATTTGTTCTTCCATCTGTGTTTGATTTCAGTGTAACATGACCCCAACACTTTTGAGTCTCACGATGGTACCTCAAACTTTACAAGATCTCATGAGGGAGGCAAATCAAATAATTTAAAAACAACAGAAGATTTGTTTGTATAAAATAGCCATTTGTTTTCCGAGTCTCGCGACAGTAGCTTGATCTTCTTGAGGGAGCGAGGCGAAACAAATAATTAAAAGGAAACAAGCAATTTGTTGAGATGTTTATCGAGTATCGAGGCGCCACATATTCTGCACGTCGAATCTTGTCTATACATTCAAGTTTTGGCTAACTTCAATGTAGCCATATGACTGACAGTTATTGCGCCTGGTAAATTTATGTCATTGACATTCCTTGAGATAAGTGGAGGAATCAATTTGCTTTCCGATATACGAGTTTAGAACCGTTTCTTTAAATTAAAACATTTCAGTTTTAATTTAGAGAACTAGGAAATAATGGATGTGAAAATATTTAACCGAAGCTTCATTAGTGCCAATTAAGATGATCGAGTCACGCTGTCGGTAGATAAACGTATGTTTACTTGAATACATTTCCCGGTTGCCCACATCTCATCGAGCCATTGACTTACAATGAACGGCCGCTAAAACTAACAATAAAATAAGAACACGAAGAGGACAATAAGCTAACTCATACATACCAATCAGACGCGTCGGAAATGCACGCACACTCAGACGCAGACGCGTATACGCAGATTGCGCACACGCGTGTCGCACGCAAATTTTGGGACGCTTATCTCTGCACTGCACTGTACTTTGTAATGTACTGTAGTTCCCAATTTGCCAACAAACTTCGCAATGCAGCATAGTAAAGCAATGTGAAATCAACTGTAAAAGTAATGTCAATTGCACGAATATGACCTCCGTATCATATTTGCTATGAAACTTGGGAAATTATTTATCAATCACAGCTTTGTGTCAACAAATACGTCTCCCAAGCATTATATCAAATGCTACAGACCACAAAAATGAAATATGGAAAACTGTTAAGCTTACCTCGTCTTACTATCTGTATTCTCCATCACAATCCTCCGTCTTGGATAGCCTTAGCACAATCAAACACTCCAACTTCCAAATTATAATTGCGCATCAAGAAGCTTTTTGTCTCACATTCTGCTTAACTGTGTCAGAAAAGGGTCGCTTTACGAGGGAAGCGATCGATTACTGAAGGCCGATGGGTCGATTAATATACATAACAACCCTCAGGTGTCTTGTGGTGCCATCAGAAAGCAAAAATATACCGACTCCATGCTCTCTGAACCTGCAGAAAATCACTTTCAAAATGGACGCCAAAAAGAATGACCACAATGAGCATGAGCAAAAGAAAAGTCCGCTGACCAGCACTTCTCTCTTTTCTAGGCCCCAACCTCTCTTGTTTCTCCGTCTAAGATCATTTTATTGATACGCCAGTACTGATTGAGATCAATCTGGCAAATATCGAAAGCTGTTGGTATTCTCTGCGATTTTTATCACTTAGAATCAAAAGCAATGGAAACCTCGCCCACGTCAAAGCCTTTGCATCAATGCAACGTGCGCGAAAAATGCATGAGAACCATTTAATGGTCCGATCTCGAGAGTAAATTTACCTTTATTCGCCTTTATTGTACGCAAAGGCAAGGTTTCTGAAACATTGATCATGCGATATTGGACATTTTTATTCATTTTTATTATAGGTTTGTAAACAAACATGATATGTATTAAAACGAATAAAAATTAAACATGTCCGTCCTACAAGTAAATTGACTGGCCCGCCAAGATTAGCTCTATCTACCTGCAGGTTGGCCAGTGTACCTTTGTAAAACTTGAATAAGGAAAATAAAAATTGCTGTTGTTCTTGTTGTTGATGTTGTTGACTTTTCTCACCAAAAAGATGCGGTAACTGACCTATAGCTTGTAATACGAATTTCCTTTGTAGCATATAATTTAATCCGAAGAACTAGAGGTACTCAAGGAAAATTTGGGCAGAGGTGTGCAGCTAAGGCCTTCAAACATTGACCTCTTGAAGTAAAAAAAAATATAATAATTGATCATAAATGTAAGTCAATCACAAATATTTAATCAATCAATCAATCAATCACAATATTCTACTGCATTTAATCGCCAAATGACTTTTTCACTTTCAAGTAGAAACTCACTTAACTTCGATTTTCTCTTTCGGATTTAATCGAAAGGGCGCCGCCTATAAGTAGGAGTCGCACATTAAATACAAAAAAATAATAAAGCACCGCGGCGCTCTTTCGAATTAAGAAATGGAAGTCGTTCGCATTGATTGTCAGTCGCGTAGTTGGTTTGTTTTATAGGCAACAATCCAACTACGCGACCGTCAAGCGACGCGAACGACTTGGAGGGGTGGCGAATGGTACCTCGAAAAACGTGGGTCTCGGAAAATTTTGGCAGGATCTCGAAATCTCGGAAGCGTTTTTGATAAGTCTCGAAGTCTCGTTTTTGCATGGTTTGTATTTACTCTTTCTGAGTCTCGAAACTTTTTACCAAAGAGTCTCGGGCTCGAATTTCTAACTAGGATCTCGGCGTCTCGGCAAGTCTCGGATTTTACCATTCGCCACCCCTACTTGGTAAATGCTAAAAGCCATGCAAAAGAGCCGAAACCTCCGCATTTCCCAGCAATGCGGCAGGATATATAATATTGTTGATATATAGTTTAAGCCAGGGCTAAAAGCAAAATCTCCGTTTCCATTCTTATAAAAGCAATCAAATTTAAACTAATACCATGAACTCTAAGCCAAAAAAAAAAACAAAGAAATAAGGAGCCTTCGGTATCAGTTCACCTTTAGAGGGAGGGGATAAATGATTAAGAAAAACTGTCCCGTAAACAACCCTGAATATTGAAAAGATTGTGATATTGTCGATCTCTTCAGAAGCAGCAATTTACAGCTGAGGTTACGATTTCTAGGGTCAGTATTTCTGACTCAGTAAAGGGAAGACCTAAAAGGAAAATTAGGCCGACTTACAGATTTGTGTGTTCCCATTATATTTTCTTTTCTTTTCTACTCAAACTGTGCGGTTCGTGTTGAAAGAGTTCTCCTCTATTCTAACGTCAGGCTTGTCGGCTTTGGAGCCCGAGTTTGTCTTCTTCTCTTTTTTTAAAAAAAGAGTAAGGTTCTGTATTATTAACGTTTATGCAATTTGTAGTGTAAGTTGATTACAACACTTTGAATTCATATTTTAGATAAGCTCACTTTTTCACCGAGAATATAAAGCCGTAAACAAACAACTGAAAACAAACTTCATTCAAGCGGTTTCAAGCGTATTGAGGGCACGAGTTATGAAAAAATAGCAGCACAGTGCAAAATTCTTGGAGGGCAAGTAATGAATAAGAAAATGAATAGCAATTCAATGGAACATGTACAAAAACAACACTTAAGTTTAATTCCAGAATGGGGAGTAGCTCTGTCTGAAGTGTTTCTAAAAATCTCACGATCTGCAGTCTAGCAATCGTGTTTTGAGCTAATTATAATGTTATGAATGAACAATGACAGATAAATAACTTCATTTCTTGAAATTTTTTATTTAAAAACCCATAAGTTAATCGCAAAAAGCAATTCACGTAACACTATAAACTGGATCGTGGATCCGTTCACGTAAGTTACATCGGCTGAGCACATAGCAAAAGATCAATTTCAAATGCACGTTTTGTGGTTTTTCTTTCACGACGATGTCAAAATGTAGAAAACGTCCATGGAACCTTTATAAATACAAAAATTCCCTTTTGAAGACATACTTTTGTTGACCACATAGTACAGAATGTACCTCAAGGTCAGAAGCCCCGGCCCGCGTGAAGAAAACCAGGTTGAATTCCTCGAAAGACAATTTCATAGCGAAAAGGCTGTCTTTTGTCCACAAAAAGAAAACTGGGTATTCTTTAGAACTTTCTCTTTCCATTTGTGTCTTTTATCAGCGTATTTTCAATCTTGAAATGAAAAACTTTAGTCTGGAAAACCACCACATGAGGAACGCGCGCCAGCCATTTATTTGATGGATGCAGAGGGGGGGGGGGGGGGGGGGGTAACTCTATTGTTTTCCACCTAAGTCTCTTGACCCACTCCGCCTGTCAGTATGACGTCACATGGTAACGGGCAAGAGCCTCGGGTGGCTTGTGCAAATTAGCAAGGGATACGACGGCTCTTTGGACGAGCGAGGTCGAGGGAAAGCTAAGAAGCTAGCAAATATCGCTAAATATCGCTTATTTGATCGAATGTGTGTGAACTTTGGCGTTGCTATAATCTGCTTTTGTAAACTGTTTTGATATTCTGTGTCCGTGATTGTGGGATCGCCATCTATGTCACGAGAACGGCAAGGTCATCAAAACTTAAATTTTCTGTTTCTTTGTACGGTTTTTTGTTTTCCTGTTTGGTCTCTTTTTTTTAACACTAGTTTTCTTTCTGGTCTTCTTACTGCTGACCCTGCTGGACATGCACTTGGATCAATATATATTTTAAGCTTAATTCCGGAGTTTTATCAGTTTGGAAAAGCTCTTGGTCTGCATACTGGCCAAGCTTACGACCAGATATAAACACCATAAGCTGTCATTAGGCATGTCCCTCCTCTGAAACTGCTGAAACATCATGACAAGCAACGCAAAGTTCACCACAAACTGTACTAATTTACACCCAACACCCACCGTTGACCCACTGCAGGGGGGCGAAAGTTAACTTGCCTTTTGTACATTGTCTTAATTATCAATATTATTACCCTAAAATCTCCACTTGGTTTGCCCCCAAAAAATAGTTCAACGAAACCGCCAACTTTGAAAGGAATGATACGGGGTTCCACTAGCTCTGAAGAGCTGAAAATACGCACGATGTAAAGTATAATACATCCTTTGATGAACCTCCTTTTGCTGTGTCTAAACTACTCAATCTTGCTATGCACTGGCCCTCAAAAGTGTGACCGGTCGGTATGATTGCCCGTAAAATTTGCTCGATTATTCATTACACCACTGAACATTTCATTCCAAGAAAGTACTTAAGTCTAGTTTTCTATATATGACAATGCTGGAAACCTTAAAATCTCCAAATCCAAGAAATCGGAACAGTATTTCCGTGATAAAATCGAGATTTTTATCTGTCTCTTCGATGAACACTTTGCTCGCCATTTTGAAAGTCACTAACGCGAGACGTGACGTCATACTGGAAAGGACTGTACCACAGATTTCCTTGGAGACACCTTCCTCCCTGAATGGATGGCATTTACTAAGGTGTCAAATGCGCTTCTTCCCCCACCCCCTATGTGGTTGACTATTTGACTTTTGTGGGGAAGGGGCCGGGGGTATGGGTGATCTATACGGTGGCCCACAAGGGTCACTACATAAAAAAGATCAACTTTATATGAAACACTACACCCTATACAAATAAAAAATGTTGATACGAATAAAAAAAAAATGTTGCTGTAAATAAAAATGATGTTGCTACAAATAAAACTGTTGCTACTACCCAGTTTTCCCCTCGTGTTGCGTACAATAAAAATGGCGGACGACAGATCGGAAAAGCAAATAATCGAGGGTTATTTTCATTAAGGGTATCAAAATGATGTTATTCTAGAATTTTTAAGTGTATACCATAACATTACAATCAGTTTAAGTACTTTAAAGCGTCGTCTTCGTGCTTATGGTCTTCGGAGGGTAGGGAACAAGCTGAATGAGCAGGAAGTGACGTATATTATCACGCGTAAAGTTAACAACGGGTGTGGATCTCTCGGCTACAGAGCAATATCGCACCTTCTTCGATTAGAATACCATTTGCACGTGCCGAGACACCTAGTTGCACGGATTGCTAAAGAGGTTGACCCTTACGCCCGGGGGGGGGGGGGGTACTGCCATATATGGGCTATGTAGGTATGTGCCGTTGTGAAGGGTATGGTTTCAAACTGTTTACTCTCCAGGATAGGGTATATAAATTAGAGAGTTTAGGTCTAGGATAGGGTATCATTTTCCAGGAAACTGATCAATTGGTTGAAGAGTTTAGTCTAGACTAGGGAAACCGGGAATTGCCTCTCAAAAATATGAATAAAATCGGATCGGTTTTGTTTTGGCTGGACTGTGTTTTTGACCTCAGTAGTTTAACAGCTACTCTGGGATAGGGGGGATTTTGGGAGTTTAGTCTAGTATGGGGTAGCAAAATTCACTTGAACGAGCTCTGGTAAAGGCAAAGGGTTCCAGGGTCCCAGCGGAACATCCCCACCCAAAAATCCCTAAGTACCCTCCCGGGCCCTTATAATTACGGTGTTCAACAGAGGAAGAGACGACGATTCACAAGGAGGCGGTATCTCAATTATGGCCAAAACGTCTGCTGGCATGCTGATGGTATGTAAGAAGGACTTTTCCCTTTCTGAGTTCACTAAAAATTACAGTCATTTTGCCATGAAAGATATAATGGTGACTTAGTTGATGGCTTGAAATTTTATATGAGTTTAAGGAAAGACCTTGGAAAAGAAACCCATAAAATTTTGTTAACGTATCCAGAAGGAAAATTGGTGTTTGCGTTCCAAGTGAAAATATGCAAATGGTCAATGCTAACCCCAATAACGTATAGAGTACTGCTCAAAGGTAAATTGACACTCGATACTCAAACTTAGATTCACTCGAACTTCGAGTCTCGAGTTTTGAGTCTCGAGTATCAGTGTCTCGGATTTTTCTTTTGTTGCTGCATTATAAACGAGTTTTTAGTGCCTTTTGAAGTTTAAAAATTAATTTAAAAATAATGGAGCAACAAAAGAAAAATCTGAGACACCGGTTGGTTGTGGGCGTTTATTTGAGTTTGAGTGGAAAGGGGAGGAGGTGGGCATTTATTTACTTTTTCTGCCTTTACATGATGGGTGCTTATTCGAGGTGGGCGCTTATTCGAGGTTGGGCGCTTATTCGAATAAATGAAAGCTATATTTTTCACTGCTGGCTGCTGCTGGATATTATTTTTCCAAGCTTTTCCCAAAGAAATCAGTCTGCAGGATATTTTTTCCTAAATCAACCATAACCCCCTCAAAAGTTAAATGGTCGGCCCCTAAACTCCACCAAACATTTGCTCAGTTGACAGATTCTGATTTGCCTATCATTTTTAAAGCCTTTTGAAACAACAGGGACAAAACTCTTTAGGGGAGAGGGGAGGAATACGTTTCTTCTAACCTCTAACCGGAGAGTCCTTACGGACGGTCGCTCGGCCCGGTGCGCTACGTCATGACCAAATTTTCTCTTTTTTTAATTTTGGAAAAAAGAAACTTTCAATTTTTGATTAACATAATATGAACGTCATTGTTGATGAGAACTGGTCAAGTTTTTTCGGTCATAGCTTCAACGGTTTTGAAGTTATTCACCTTTTTAAAGAGGGGAGGCCATACTGAAGCTCCCTGCCGGTCTGAATGGGATTTATAGGGCTTAAAATGCAATAAGCGTGTCATACATTCAGGCACTCTGCTTAGTATAGACATTCGTATTACTATAGATTTACTAGAAAGAATGCCGGATTCCTTAACGTATGCCAAATATTCCTCCAAATTTAGACGCTTTTTTTTCACCTCGAGGCAATTATACATGGAATTAAGGACATTTCGAATTAAATATGATTATGGATTATGTTACCTTTATACGTAAACACCGTATCCATATCCAAATTTAAAATAGTCACATTAGCTCAGAAAAGCCACCCTATCACTGACACTCATGCAGGGTATCACCCAATTTCAAGTTCAAGGCCAGAGAAAGATCAATTTGGGTCATGTGACAATGTATACCATATGTTAGCAACGATCATTTTATTGAAAGAAGCAAAATCAATTTTAATTTAAATTATGTTACCCATAATGTTTCAATGTAATCCCGGTCGGATCATTTTCTTCTGATAAAGAAGTCATTCGCTATCTACATTTGGCAAGATTAGTAACAAGATGATATTTTGCCCTAATATTGAAATTAGCAGAACTAAAATATCTTAATTCCGGTAGGTTAGCGATATCTCACGCACCTCGCTCACTGTCATGTCTACTCGGCGGACGCATTGGAATATTGAAGCGTAGGATAAGCCACGCGCCTTGTCGCCCAATCCGCAGAGAGGTCTCTTTGTGTCGAGGGGTGAAGGGGAAAGGAGTAGAGACATACCAAACAGGAGCACTCTGGGGAGGAGCGATTGACGAGGGAAGCCGTAGACGCGCAACTGTACGTACGTCAGTTATGCGGGAGGACGTAAAAAAGCCCAGACCAGCCCAGGAGGCACGGTGAATTACACTGAGTGCCGTAGGTTTATTACATAACTAAAGTCATGGAAAGGTTCATATTCAATGCTATTAGGGATCATGTTTTTTATGTAGACGCCTATGAACATAACTGCGACATAGAGGACCAACTCCAGGAAAACCATCTGTCCGTTATGTACCGTTGCACGTAATGTCTGTCCATCTTAGTAGTTGTTTCTAATAGGTATATGTAGCTTTACTGTTTGTAATAAACTCTGGGACCACTGTAATTGGCTTACCGTTGTTGTGGTATCCCTGTCTATTTATTATCCTTATTTTTTTTTTCTTTTTCTCTCTGTATCGTTTAATAGGCGAATCTAATAGAATACTAATAAAAGGAGGTATGTTTTTTGGGCTCCACTTTCAAATGTTTCGATCTTATGCCATTCATTCTCCCAGCGTTACGTTGAAGGGGTTCGTTATTTAGGGAAACAATGGCTTTTCTTCTTTTCTTTTTTCTTTTCTTTTTTCATATTGCCCAACGGCAGAGGCCGGGGTCTCCAAAAAATGATGAAGTCCCCAGCTGTCATAAAGTTTTGTAGAATTCAGTTCTACGCTACCACTTAACTTCTTTAAAGTATTCTAACTTCAGCCTGCTTTAGTTAGAATTATAATACAGTTTAGGCAAGCGAATCAGGAAAACTAGAGTGGCTTTGTTTTCTTGGACATGAGGGGGGAAAGTGGACGCCGTATCGGCATTTCGTGGGTAGCAGGGATTTCAACTGAAAACCGGCTGTCTGAGACTTGTCACCTTGAAAGTAACAAAACCTTCTTTTAGGCTAAATAATACACACATACTAGCCTCGATTAAATTCTCAAACGATGGCCAAAATACAGCGCTTTAACTTCAAAACTTAATTTTGCAACCTCCAGGGGCCTCTATAGCCTGCTTCGCAGAAGTAATTTAAACTCGGTTAGTAACGTGTGCGAAGCAGCGCCGCGATCCTTGTTCTGGGCCACCGACCGACTCAACGAATCACTGGAAGTGCGTTTCGAATTTCCTCAGTGTCGACTGGCAAATCGACAATGGCGTTTTTAACAGGCCAATCATAACACGAACTCCAATCCTGGTACACAGGTGGTTGCCCAGAAAAAGGATTTCGGCGCTGTTTCGCAGACGGACGTAATTTAACCAGCGAGCTAGATATACACAGCTTGATATACTTTAAGTTCTTTAAGTGGCCTGAATCTTATGGGATCTTACGTAATTACTGTACACTGTCCATGCTGTGGTCCCTCGAGCGGTCGTCCTTTTTCCTCAGCCAGGGCTTCGCGCGCGGGGTCAGCGAAAAAGTGAAATATATGAATACGGAACACGCGTAAGTAGAGAACCAAGCTCATACGTGCTGTTAATTGTGACTCAAAAGAAAAATAAAAGACTGTCTGCAGTCAAATGTTGTGGTTGACTCTCTCGGGCGGGCGCGGGCACGGGAAATTACGGGCACAAACGAAAAAACCCAGATACTTCGAGGGCTCGCGCGCAAAGATTCCGTCGAGCAAAACGATCGGCGGTCCGTATGTCTTAAAAAGTCTCACGCTATCGTGACAGTCTATCGTCCGCCTGTTCACGATTTAACTAGTCAGCTTTTTTAGCTTAATACATTCTATATATATATATATATATTTTTTAAAGACTCACTTTTAATTGCTTGCTTGTGGATTCTCTCTTTTTGTGACTGTTCTGCAACAGGTTCAATGATGACTAACGACACTCTGCCAGACTCAAGTTCAGTAAAAAACACATTTAGAATTTCAGAAGTTATTTATTAAGTTACTTATATCGTTAGAACTAATATTAAATTTAGAGGTACAAATTAAGGTTGTTAAATGGCAAACAAATTCAACTCACGTAGAGAGTGAATAGGACAAATAGATAGGACAAGGTTTCGATCCTATTCTAAATTATTAATGTGTTCCTGAAAACTGAAACCTTAAGTCAACATAAAATGAATCTTAAGCTTAAGTGCCCTAAGCTTAATTGCTAAAAGGTAAAAGTGGCCGAGGAACATCAAGCTTGGAGACCAGATGTCCCGATTAAAAAAACCTGTTTATTTAAGGGCATGTGAAAGAAGATTGTTAACTCTCTCGCGGGCCAAACTCATAAAATGTACAACGAATAGAGGGCTGTAA
Source organism: Porites divaricata (assembly GCA_038088405.1). Taxonomy (NCBI): domain Eukaryota; kingdom Metazoa; phylum Cnidaria; class Anthozoa; order Scleractinia; family Poritidae; genus Porites; species Porites divaricata. Next base: position 6,172,595 of record JBBMOI010000010.1, on the reverse strand, counting down.
TAATATGAGGATATAGTTCATATTGAAAAAGTTGTTGCTCTTGGTAAGTAACCAACTAAGGAATGGTGCACAAATCGTGATTATGTATTTTCGAAATAAAAAGCTTATTTGTAAATTGGTTACCATGTTTCATTCTCAGTAGTAAACAGTTGGAAGTTCCAGAACCTAAAAGATTTTCGGATTTTCAAGAAATTAGGAAGAGGGATTTCGTAGAAATTGTATGACGAGCTATTTATTATTACTAGGGGTGAAGAATGGTCTTTGCGAGCATGCCGAGCACTGCGATTTTTTTGCGAGCACGAGCAGAAATAAAAAAATTTGGTTTGCGAGCTTGCGAGCAACGCAAAAATTTGGGGAGCACGAGCAAGCGAGCACTCGTTTAAATTTTGCGAGCAAATCGAGCATAGGTAAAATTTTGAGAGCAGTTAAAAATTTGAATGGACCATTCATCACCCCTATTACTATTATTGCCAGTTATCATCATCATTATTATTATAATTGTTAATTTTATAGTTATATGTATTATAATTACTTTTTCAGATCCTTCCCGGCTGCCGGCCAAAAGCCACACTTGTTCTTAAAGGAATAATGGAGAATATCGAGAATATTCGACAAGCTTCGGGATCATACATGATGGTTTGAAAAATTTCCTACGCTGACATATGGGTGCTTACGCAAGTGAACGGATTTCACGTGTGCAACATGTGACATTTGATCTACCCACGGAGAGAAATTGAGTGACACAAAGTACTTCTATTTTCGTTAGCTGGCCTTTTCCTCCATGAGCGATAAGAATCACATTTCCCTTTCTAATCTCAATATTTTATAGGGAGCTCATAATAATTAAGATCATATCCCTACCGCCCAAGGTGAATTTTCTGTGTGTTTTATTCTAACAGTTGTTTTTTACCGCGGACTGAAGAAAATAGAAATCGGAACAAATACTAATGTGACACCCAGACATATCCGATTTACGGCCAGGAAAAAAACGATATGTGTACTTAGTGCCACAAACGCACGGGAGGGAGGGGGTACTCCCTTATACAAGCCGTGCTGCCCCTAAGAAATTTGTTTTTTGCGCCGTTTTAGTCTGGAATCGGGTTGGGTTTTCGAGGGAATTACGGGAGTGTATGAACGTATTTATCTTTTCAGGTGAATGCTGGCATTCTAATCTCAGTTATGATGGTCTGAAAATGGTTGCGGAAAACGACATTTTTTTGGACTGAAATAGCGTCGGGATTTTGAGAACCGGGCTGCACGCCCCCCCCCCCAACAAGAATTCCAAGGAGTACCCCCGGGCACATACTACGCGAGTAGTGTCGCGAAGAAAACGCTGAAAACTGCAGCTCTTTCATCAGACGTCAATGTTTTTCTTTTTTAAACTACGCAATGTTTGAGGTATTTGACACTGAGTGGGCAAAAATTCCCAAGACATGGCTTGTAATCGTTAAGCTGATTTATTTGACGTGGCTGTCATCTTAACCTTTTAGGACTGACATAGAGCATAATGCAGATTAGATGTCAAGCGAATGAATTTTGTTAGAATTATAATGCTCGAAACGAAGTAATATGTCTAATATTGTTCGGCGCCCTGCGGTTTTCTCTTATCAAGCCGATTGTTATTTTTTAGGGATTATAACAGATAGTTGTATTTGTGTATTTTATACACCGGGTGGAATATAATGCTACGCTATATTTAATCCTGTGTAAGATCTCCCGTGAATATTTTTCACTTTTGAAATGTCCGAGTAGTCTCAATAATTAGTTATTCAGTAACCTCACTCACTCTCTCTCTCTCACTAGGTTCTGTTTTCGTTGTGAATTTCAGTGTAATCTACGGATCTTCGCTTGTGTGAAACGTTTACAGAAACACTTCGGCAGGAACGTGCGATTTTATGAGAATTTCCGGAGAAAAAGATTGAGGATCGACGTCACATCTGCGCGGTGGTTTAATCTGGTGTCTGCCCTGGCAATCCATGGGCTTGGATAAAACGTTTTTCATCTGATGTCATCGCATTGTTGTCTATTCTTCTGTGAGACCCTGAGTGCAAACATCTTTCCTAGAGCACATTGAAGCAAAAAGTTGGGTACAACAGCCATGATATCCTGTGCGCTCTTCATTTCGTTATTGCTGCAAGCTCTTTTATCTTCAAAATACACAGGTAGGTTGCTGTAGACAAGACTTTATTCGTGTAACATAGGTGTGTGTTAAATATGTCACTTTCACGCCACTTTGTATTTGAAAAATTAGAATCAATGTGACTGAAGCCCAAGTTAGCCTATTGGACCCTGACATGATTAAGCGTGGCTATTTCTCTAATGATTACTTCACTTACTGTTAGGCGCCATTAACGTGGTGGAAACAAAAGGAGAATAATGCGGTTTTACATAGAGGAATCCTTTGAATGCGTAAAAACTATTGAATGGCTTCGTTTGTATTTGAGAATCTGCCGTGTGATATATCTTTCTCTCAAAGTACATTAGGCTTAGATGATTAGACAGCACGCGGTATTTTGAAATTGACAAAGGTGTTCATCCAACTAAACGCAAATCACAAAGCTTTGTGAAGTAGATCAGCCTTTTGAGACAGAAACTGAGGGCAATCTTTGTTTCTCTCTCGTTACACGAATCCACTCAGTATTAAATTGGCGAATGTACTGGGTCTCAATTTATTCAGAGATGCACCTGACAGACTCATTTCTTATCATTCCCTAAGGCAATATTTTAGATAGAGTAATTGATTACAGCTAACTTGTTTTTTTTTATTGGCTTTTTTTTAGAGTGGTAAGAGATTATTGAAGTATTATTTTATGATAATCATTATTGTTTCAATTAGACAGTGTTTTTAATGTCCTATGGTTACCTACTCCATGTTGTTAAACAAACGACTTTGTAGAAAACTGAAATAGCTATCAGTATTTGTAAGCGCTATAAAACAGAGGTGCAATAAAATCTCTTTCAATTAATTATTTCCGGCCGGCAGGTTAAGAACCAAAGATTACGTCTCCACCCAAAAGAACCCACAAAATTCACTGCACCTTTTATCAGTTGTTACCGGAAATTGTTTAATTGCTATCACCGTATTATCAATGTCTCTTGGCGTTAATATGCATTGTGTATTGTCTACTCCGGTATAGATAGAGAATGCTCTGAGTGCAGAATAAAATCCGCGCTTGGTGGATAATATATAGCCTGCGTGCAGACGATAACTAAACTCTGATTAGTACCGTCTGCGAAGCAGCGTAGAGATCCTTGTTCTGGACCCCAACGGACTCAACGAATTACCGGAAGTGCGTTTCGAATTTCCCTTCATCCTGATGGCGATCACGACAAACAAAACAAAGGTCTTTTTTAACTGGCCAATCGTGGCGCGTACTCAAATCTGGGTACACAGCTGGAAGTCCAGAACAAGGATTTCGGCGCTGTTTCGCAGACGGAGTTAACCAAAGTTTAATTTCGTCTGTGCGCAGGCTAATAATATAGAGTGTGAACGAGTACGGTCTAACCTCTCGTTACGGACGCCTCTCTATTACGGACAGTTCGTTTGATCCCAGAAATGCCAAAAATCATACATTCCCTACCTCTATAATACAGACACCTCTGTAAAGCGGACATTTAGGTTCTGTCCCTTTGGTGTCCGTATTAAGGAGGTTTGACTGTAATTAAATTGACTAAGGTAATAATGGCTTTGGGCACAATTTGCAAGCAATTGTTCTCGGAAAAGTAAGACATCTAGAGTGTGAAAAAATCCTCTTAGATTGGTTGATGGACACTGAGTTAGCCCTTTAATCTAAAATACGAGAGAGCATTAGTGGAAATGGTACAATAGATTATAAATCCGATGTAGGAAAACCGAATATCGTATAACATTTTGCTATAGAGTGATCACGTACACACGAGAATTTGTCTAGTGGCAGGAGCCTATCATTATCATCATTAGCATCATGATAGGCTCCTGTTAGTGGCAAAGATTAAGCAGCGCTAGACTAGCGCTTTTAGCCTGAGTACCTTACGCAAATTAGCAGGCGATAATGGAAAGCAAAGTGGGTGCGAATCGCGATGGGATGAGGATAGAGAGCAGAGTGGACTCTTTCGTAACCCCCTTTAACAAACACTTATGGGTCCATAGAGGGTTGTTGACAGTCCAGAGGGAGGGGGGGGGGGGGGTGTCAAATAGGACGCACGGGACATAATGGATTAAGAAGAAGAAGACGAAAACTGGAATTATAGTTCAAAACACGGACAACACAGATATAACATAAAGAAATTTGGATGTTCGAAGCACGCAAATTGCGGACTGTTGAAGCGGGCTGAGAGGATGTTTTCGGAAACAGGCTTCAAGTGACCAAAAAACGTACATTTCAACACCTTTATTCAAAATAAATTATATCACTTCAACAGAGAGAGTCAAGACACTATTTCGTTGAACATTTTTTTTATAAGCAAAAATAACCCAGTAATTAAGAGGGGCTGTATCTAAAAATCAGATTCTTTCACGTTTTGTGTAAACAGGGTGAAGAAAGAAAAAAAAAAAAAAAGACCCAGGCTCTAACCGTAAGCCAAAGCAAAGAACAATCATCAATTTATTCTTGGAAAAAGAACCAGATAATAAACGCGTCCGCCAACGTTTTCAATTTTTAGCCCACCTACTTCCCTTTAGGATTGATCTGTGTTTATTCGAAAACATTTTCAACATTTGCCACTGATGGCAACGAATAACAGTGGAAACAGTAAATATTCTTTGTATAGTATCTACTGCTTCAACGACTCACATAAATCATTGTTTTTAAAAAAACAAACCATACTTTGCGCACTAATAAGCGTTTGGGGCTGCGGTTTACCGGTGTTTTGTTAATTACGTCGCCCCCTTATACATTTGTATGCTTCATTACCATATAATTAATGAAAATAGCGGTGAATTGTGGACAAATACACTCGATACCAATAAATAAAACTTGTGATGATGAAGTGGCTGAAACCAGCACTTAGATCTTAAATGAAAAATTCCACTTTCATTACGAAGGTGTGGTGAAGTAACAGATAAAATGACCCATCAAATTGATATTTCTCTCTTTTGACATCTTAAAAAAAAACTAAAAAACAATTTATTTTCTCTTTAGATGCCATATTTGCATGGACTGCCCCGCTTCCTGCATGGAATCAAACGGTGGCTGGAAGCAATAACGTTCAAACTGCTGTTATGCAAGTGTTGCAGGGGACTACAAATTATCAAGTAACGTGGAAATACAATCTGTTGGGAGATCAGACCATACGGTTTAAACTGTTTAGCATTCGCTATGGTTCTGGGGTTCCTGATGACATTGGAGATGTCATAGGTGCCGCACCCTCTACGTTATACAACAGACACGATTACAGGACTCGATTCCGCTTAAATAGCACAAGTAAATTTTCTACGTTGACAATAAATAGGATAACGCAAAAAGAGAATGCTACCTTTCAGTGCAGGATACAAGAGGGAGGAAATACATGGGCTCACAACGTGAGGATTGAAGTCATAGGTATGGTATAAATTTTGGTATTGGTATCTCAATAAAAAACGGTAGTATTTAAAATTCTGCAACATCCCCATACCAAATTTCTTACATCGTAATGCCCGGAAATCGCAGAGAAAAAAATATTAGTATTCCTCTTGATTTTATTCTTATTTGCGCGCCCTATGATTGGTTGGACATGGTTTCCGTGAAGCCAGCTCACGAGGAATTGCTTTATAGTCTGTATAAAGATACAAAAATGGTCCGGTGCTTATTTCATTTTGTATATTTATTCGTCTCTTTGTTATAGTTAACTGCATATGATATTGTGCTGATTGTGGTACGTGCTATTAATTATAGTTCTGTGTGGTTCACCCTACAGTTCCTCCGGTAATCACTCACATTAGTGCTGACAGAACAGTAAATAAAGGGGATACCGTGCTCCTTGACTGTAAAGCCACTGGGTTCCCAGCACCAACGATCAATTGGACAAGGGTGTCTGACAATAGTGTGGTCAGAATGCCTTTGAGTATAAGCGGTAAACAGTATGAGGGAACTTATAAAAATTAATGTACTGCTGACAATGGATTTGGCAAACCAGTCAGTAGGGATGTCTCTCTTACTGTTCAGAGTGAGTATGTAATAAACGCAGTTAAAACCCCATTGCCGTAGGGCTCAGGGGCATGAATATTTTTTTATATCAAAGAGATAGGCGTACAATGGAGTATCCATCCCAAATATAATACCAAGCCTTTGCAAACTTTGTGAAGCCTGCGAAGGATTAGCGGGCGAGTGCTGTAGTGTAGATTCTGGCGGCGGAGAAAAACAAAACAATCCCGCCAGCTAAGCAGGCGAAACGTTGTGATGATTGACAGATAACTAATATTTGTAGTGTGCGGATATCATTTTTTTTTATATACTCAGTTTTATATGCACTTTGATATTATAAAAACACCCTTTCGGCCAGAAAGATTGCCTTTCTCACTTATCACTGACCTGTCTTCCCCAAATGGCATATGAACCAGTCGTACAAATATTGAATTTTTTACATTTAGATATTCTTAAACATGATTACTAGTACAATTGTATACTCCTAGAATTAAAGTTACATTGTATTTTTCCCATTGTATATATCGTCTGTTTATTCAGTGTGTTTAATTTTAACTGTAATAAGTATAAGTAATAAGAGGTAGTACTCTACTGCAAGGTTCGATCCAGATCAAAGTACTTGGAGTCTTTAGATTGGATTTTTTAATTAAGGCAAAAAATTTCCAAAGTAGCCCCGAAAAAGGTTCATAAGCCTTCAAGGGACTGAAGATTAGCTTTTCACGTTGGAGACGATCAATCAGACTTTCGTACACAACTATGACACTGATGTTAATATTTTTATCCTTCACAGCTCCCCCAGTAATTACCTCACCAAGAGAGCTTAATTGGAAAATAATGGCTGGAGAAAGCGTTTCTATTGAATGCTTAGCAGAGAGTGATCCCAATTCAAGTTATGTTTGGAAGAATACAGCTGGTGCCGTTGTTGCTAAAGGCCAACAACTTAGACTTCACAAAGTAAACGACAGTAGTGGAGGAAATTATGTTTGCACAGCAACAAATACACTTGGGTCTGACGATCGTTCTATTTTTGTACTAGTCATAAGTAAGTTCTTTTATTTTTATATTTCTTCAACTTACTGACAGCGTGCATGCCTTTCCAGGAAACCTCAAAAGAAAAAGGACAAAAACACATCGTACGAAAACCATTTGCTTTTGACATATGCAGTGGTCCAACTCCAATCAGAAGGGCGAGGTGAAGCAAACACTGACCTCGCTTTAAAACAAAATCACGCCTGAAGATCACAGTTCCCAGCTAGAATTTCTGCAAAAGTAAGGCAGTGAAAATGCTTTAAGAAGTCGTTTGGAGTTTTAAGGTCCTTTTTGCTCAGTAGCTGAAGACGCTGGGTGCTGGTCTGGTTGAGATAAACGAGGTCCCCTCTAACAGTGTAAATAATTAATGAAAATCAACTGGTTTGACAGAAGGGTTTACGTTAAAATTAAATAAATGATTGTTCATTGTATCATTGGTTAACGTTTTGAATCAAGGTCAACAGTCATTTCTTCTAACTTTTCAGGAACTAAAATTTATGGTACACTAGCAGTTGATAGCGAATTTAAGTCAGGCATGGAGGACATAAGCAGTGATGTTGCAAAAGAGTTTGCAGAACCCTTCAAAAAAGAGGTATTCATTCATTCATTCATTCATTTATCCAACCATTCATTCATGCATACATTCATGCATTCATTCATCTTTTCTCTTTCTTTCTTTGTACTTTCTTTCTCTTGCTTCTCCTCCAGCCTTACATTTTTAAATCAACAATTCATTCCTATATCGGTTTTTTATTATATATAGCGTTTGTTAGGTTAAACTTTAGAAAACGATACTTTAATTTCGTTAGATGGAAAGCGTAACTATAACGTTAACCTCGATGCAGCTATTGAAAAAACAAAATAAGCTTTCGTAAAGGATTGGCAAGCCAAATATTACGCTAATTGTTATTATATTAAAGAAGAAGGAGAATTCAGACACCAGAAAGCTCAGAATAATTTTCCGAGCTCTAGGTGAGAATCGAACTCACGACCCTCCGAGTACTAGTTCGGACTTTTTTTGCCTAAAATTTCATTCTATTCTTTTCAGTTTGACAAACTGAACAGCAATACAGCTGGCTTTGATAAATCAGAATTTCTAAAATACAGGTTAGTAAATATGGGAATTGTTTAGTTATTTAGGATTTCAGTTGTGATCAATAATTAACCTTTGAGTACAGGCTAATCTTCCACACCATATCAAGGCACTGTGATTATTTTAGATTATTGTACATTATTCTAGAGTAGGCACATAATTGCGTGTTCTTTTGGTTTTCTGTTTGGACAATTACGCAATATTTTACAGCCGTTACCACTAACACGCACCCTCGAATGTTTTTTTTTTCTGGTTGGAACTTGAGTTTTCGTGGACGTCAGTCAACTGTTTCCATGGTTTTCTCACGTGATCTGACAGAGAAGGTTCCCTCGTCGCTGAACGAAGGGCGAAGACTTACCAGAATAATTTCGAATGACGACGGCGTTTTTAATTTTATTTATTTGATTAGGATGAAGGATTACATTGTTAAAACAACGAGGTCTCTGCGAGCTGAGTGAAATAGCCAAAATACTCTCTATAGTTAACGTAATGGCTTTCAGGTTGTTTATTTATTTGATTGTATGAAAACACGGGAACCGTAGAGGAATTGCCAAGGACCATGAATTTAAAGAAAAGGAAGATACCAAACCGACAAGGGACAAAGGTTTCCTCTGAACGGAGGTCGTTTTCGAAAACAAATTTTGTACCCTGCTCTTCATGTTATCGAATACTCAATAGAATCCTGAACTGGCAAGAACTCAGACGAGTTCCCAGCGTGTATCGAGAAAGCTTTTGTAGTTGTAACTTACAGTGTTTAAATAAGTCGATAATTCGAGTTTCCTCCGACAAACACATTCGTACTCCTTGTAATCTTGACATGAAGCGATCCTGTAACAAAATCATCGGGAGAAATGGCTATTGTTCTTGGGACATTTACTTACAGTCGATGAAAGCAAAAACGGCTTATTAACGCCGACATTTTCCTTCGAGTGCTCGAGAAACGAGGAAAGAATCTTCTCTTAGCGAACACGTGAAAACTATGGTCACGGTTGATTGACGTCTACCAAACCGCAGGTTTGAATCGAAGAAAAGACCGAGGGCGCGTGTTAGTGGTAACCGCAGTAAAAAGGGGAACTCTCTTGCAATCAAAGAATAGACTGGTATACCTAATTCAACATTTGACATTCATAATCTTGTTTTATACGTAAGAATTACGTAAATTCTATCTTAATTTATCAATAGGCTAAATTGCACAGAAATCAGTTTTCCAGACGTTAATTATTTTTGTTATCGTCCATAGGAACGGCAGTATAATCGTATACTTTTTGCTGCACTTTAATTTCCCAGTCACTACAAACGACGGAACTATTCAAATAAAGAATGCAGTGGAGAGAGGAGTAATTGGTCGTTACCAAGTAAAAAATTTTAAAACTATTGATGCATTTGAAGTGGATCCCACCACTTCTGCTTCAGTAGGAAGCAGCTACCCGCTCATCTACTGCACCATTAATTCTCCGGGGGAGAGGGTTAATAAGGACACATCAGGTAAGTACGGTGGCCCATATATGACATCAACAGTATAGCCTGGTTTTCATATGTCGGGAAAATCCCCGACGATCGGGGATTTTACTGTTTCCCGACTGTCCCAGATTTTGCCGACTAATGAAAGTTCGAAATCGTAGATATCCCCGATCGTCTCGGATGGACGGGGACAAATCGGGAGAATCGGGGGCGTTTCTATTTTCCCGACGCGTCCCAGATTTCTGCCATGGTCGGCGATCATTTCCGACAAATGAAAACTCAAATTTGTACCGTCGGGGACGTCGGCGATGGATTTTGCTCATCACCAATCCCCTAAATTTCTGGACTCCAGTCCCCAGTCACAAATAAACATGGCGTCTCTTGAGAATCTGGGACAGATTATCCGAAAAATCGGCAAACTCTGGGATGGTCGGCAAAAAGTAAAATCCCCGATCGTCTGGGATTTTCCCGACATATGAAAACCAGGCTTATGTCTTTTTTCGATTGAAATTTTCATCTTAATGTTTGTCACAAAATGTGAGTTGTTAAGTCTTTTCAAATAAACAGCGGATTTTTTCTGCAAAAAATCCAAGTTGCTAATTTTTCAATTAAACAACTCGGATTTTTACAGCAAAAATCCGAGTTGTTGATTTGTCAATTAAACAACTCGGATTTTTACAGCAAAAATCCGAGTTGTTTTATTTCAAAAATACATAACTCGGATTTGTAACGCAGAAATCCGAGTTGTTGATTTGTCACATTAAACAACTCGGAGTTTACAGCAAAAATCCGAGTTGTTTTATTTCAAAAATACATAACTCAGATTTGTAACGCAAAAATCCGAGTTGTTAATTTGTCAATTAAACAACTCGGATTTATAACGCAAAAATACGAGTTCTAAATTTTTCAAATAAACAACTCGGATATTCACTTCAAGCACGTGGTTTCCTCCGGGAACTGCTACGTACGAGAGCTGAAGATTGTATCAAAGGTAAGCTGTCGTTTGCTTGTGCATTATTCCCATAATTCCCATACCGATAAGCTTTTATATGGGAAAACTGGATGATACCTTAATTCCTTTGTAGGCGAAAGGAGGAGAAGATTTCGAAAATCAGAATGAAATTTGCCTTTCCCAGAGCTGCACTTTTGGCCCTCTTTCTGCTAGGCTTCTTATCGTTATGTGAAAGTGTACTACCCAGTTGTATTGCAGCCATCCAAGATAGAAGCCAATCTTGTATCCTTAACTTGGAATGTTAACTTTGTAATATTGGAACTACTAAAAGTAGCGTTATCATTTATGATATCAGTTTTGGAAGTGGTTTCATTGAGTTTGGTTGTTACTGTTGTTACCGTTGTTGATGGTGACAACTAGAAACGTATATTCCTTGATTCCGTCACTCATCATCCAAGGTGAAAAACTCCTTTATCACTACTTCAACTTAGGGTTTAGTCATTATGAGATCTGCTCATTTCTCGCGCTTGCTCATGGAATTTACTACAGGTAACCATGTATTTTTTTTGCCCTTAACATATCTTTTATCGACCCTAAACTCATTTTTTGAGTCATTTTTGATTAATGAAACTGAGATAAAAAAGCGTGCAAAAATAACAAATCAATTAGAACGGCGAGAACATGCAATATAGACGCAAAACTGTGTTTCTTCTGACTAGTAACCAATTAACTAATCCTCATTTCTCCAACATACAAGGGAAAATGTCTGTTCAAATATCCCTATACGTCCCTATAAAAACTGTATTTTGCCCGGGGTCGTCTCCCAGGGGATGGCCGATGATAGGTGCATAATTCGTGAAGGATCTTCCTATTCACTTCCATGGAACATCTACCTTAAAGGAAATTAATGTACTAGATGTGAACACCAGAACTCTTTTCTCAGTTATGCTTGCTTGTCAAAAAAGGATTGGATCTGTTCTCAACGATAATCATTTCGGCATGCGTACCGTATACCCACCGTACTCGGCGGTGTTTTTGGTAGGCAGAGGAAGGGGAGGGCAGTTACTTAATTTTTTAACGGAATCATGATGGTTCCTCCTCACAGTGGGTAATGATCCGTGATCAGAATTTTGTAGTGTTACTGAGTTATTAAGAGAAGTACTGTCATGTGTATGAGCCCTTTGGGATCACTGACTTTCGGTGTGTATCATTTTCACCTCTCTTTCTAGCATGCGCCACATAAGACGAATGTTGAACAAAATGGGTTTGTATAGAAGGAAACACAAGAGTTCTGTAAGAGATATTGTCTCAGCTGTTTCGGTAAGCCATCTGGTCTTACGCCCTGACTTTTGATGTTACACAACCCTTGCATATGAGACAGCGGTTTAGAAACGTTTTCGTAGGCAAGGCGTGGGATGGGGTCGGAAATTTTAAGTAATTAAGCAGATATGGCTCACATGGATTTAAGAAGAGTTCCTTTCCCTTTTGCATCTTGTTTTCATGTTACATTATAGAGTGAATTGGAATGGTCTGCGAGCTGCATTGGGTACTGAGGCAGATACACCAAAGACTAAGGAATGATCACCACCTTTCTTTTGACAGGTGAGATTCTGAGAAAATATTCTACTTTTTCCGGTAGCCTTCACAACGCATACTACTTTTGCGACTCTCAACTAACATTTCGTTGCCTTTTTAAGGGAAACTGTTCGATTAGCTCTGAAAGTGATGGACCCAAATGGTGTAGAAATGCGGAAAAAACGCCGATTGAATCGCCGGAAATATTCATCTCCGGTAACTATTTTTAACTGGCCTTACAAATCACGGACCCCATGTCCAGCTTGATTTTCAATTTATTTTTCTTTTTAACTAATTATTGGCTTTCTTATGACAGCTGGAATTCCTAATTTCATTGCAGGGGCCTAATTACCTTTGGCACATAGATGGTTACGATAAGTTAAAACCGTACGGCTTTGCAATTCACGGCTGCATCGATGGGTAGGAAAGAAACTGTTTTTTCTCTACTATTTTCACACACCTTCACTTTGCGTAGGGTATTAATCTGGTATTGATTTGCGTTGGGCTCGTTAGTACCTCCCTATAAGAGATACTACTAACGAATTGAGCTTCGCTTTCAAACCTCTATTGAGGGTCGCCCTCGGGACATAGCCAGGTGATCGCTTAAGACAGGTTGATCGCTTAATCAAAGGATGAATGGAATTTAGAGAACAAGTAAAGGAAGCATGACAAGCTAATAGGCGAACTGCTATAGTCCTCTCTGCTAAACTTCTTCCTAGACTGATCCTTCAGGAACTCTCTGTCGTCAATAATGGGGCCATCTGCTCTTCTCAGAATGCTAGAAATATTGGCGTCACTTTTGACAATCATCATGTTTAATTTCAACGCACATATTGCAAGTATTTGTAACTCGTCTTTTTATCATCTCCGTAACTGATCAGCTATATAAGGAAGTACCTGTCACCGAACACAACTGAATTACTTTTCAGGCATTTGTATCTTCAAAATTGGATTATTGCAATTCCTTACTATATGGCTTACTGAACTACCAAATTACTGCACGTCCAGAATGGCGCTGCTCGGATCGTCTCATTACTCTTTCAAGAAAACATGAACACATTACACCTATTTTGTTAAATCTTCACTAGCTGCCGATAAATTATCGCATCCCGTTTAAAATTCCACTCATCATATACAAGGAGCTCTTAATAATCTGGCACCTTCATACATTCGCGATCTACTTATACCTTACATTCAATCTCGTCAGCTACGTTCATCATCTAAACATCTTCTTTCTATTCCGTATTTTAATTTGAGAACATATGGTGCACGATCTTTCTCCGTGGCAGCCCTACACTTAGTGACCGCTTCCTAAAGGGTGACTGTGTAATAGTAGTTTTACTGTATTTTACGCCGGGGAGGTGAAGCTTTTGTAAACGATCACTTTACTACCTTTTCCCATTAGAGTCAACACTTGTCCTGTGAACACTCTGCTAATGAGGGTGGGAGCTGAATCTCTGGACAAAGATTTAAAGAAATGCGTGCTATTATAACAAAGACCTCTCTCTATTACGGAATTACTCTATATGGGAAGAAAACATTCTGTCGTGAATGCCGAAGGGCCGTTCTTCACTATTAACACAGTTTTAAAGCAAACAGGGTTTATTTCACAGCTTCGATCCTCACAGTACAATGGCTCGCTCACACACTACTCAAAATCGTGACTTTCTTGAATCTATAAGCTTTAGTTTTTAATCCTATCTGTCATCAAGTTCTCTGTCGCTCTGAAAGACGGGTGAAACTATTAACAACAAAATCTAAAATGAGTAAAATCACGTCATCTCACAATCACGCTACACTCTTGCTTCATAACACTCCCCATGTTCATCGCGAATAGTGATGAACAATCCGATTATTCTAATCATAGTGGCAATGTCTCTAATAGAAATGTTCAAAGATCAGTAGTCATCATCAGTAAGTTCGGCAGCGTCTTTTATCCTGGCACGTGCTGCCACAGCAGCGTCTCTTGACGGCCTGAAGACAGGTGCTTCAGCGCTGAGGGTGGCTCTCGGCGTAGCTGTTGTCCTGTCACAGGACAGCTCCATTGGATAAAGGTGTTGGACAGGTCTCTCCAGATAAGATCTTCCCGCTCGCAGTTTAGCCCCTCTGACAACTCCGTCTCGTCCAGTTATCAGCTCTTCGACTATTCCTAGCTTCCATGATCCACGATTCTTTCCTTCGCCTTTAATGATGACAACATCTCCCTTAGCTAGAGCCACCTTACTTCCTTTGTGCTTTAAATTGTGCTGCTCACGCAAGTCTCTTAGGTATTCTGAAGACCATCTCCCCCATAGTACGTCTTTACATTTCTTCAGGTACCGTGCACGCCTTCTCAGGTCTTGGTTCTCCAACTGATGGCTCTGTGTTTCAGGCAATAGATTCGGGCGGCCAAACTGCAACAGGTTGGGGGTCAATATGGGTAATTGAATGTCCTCTTCAACGTAGCTCAGCGGGCGGTTATTCATGGTTACTTCAACGTCCAGAAGGACGTCCTGTAGCTCGCTCCAGGTAAGCATACCGTTTCCCACTGTCTTGTTAAAGGCTCTTTTGACAAGACCAACCATCCTCTCAAATTGACCTCCCCACCAGGGTGCTCTGGACAGGTTAAACTGCCACTTAACGTCGACTTTGGCTAGGAAGTTATGCAGGCGCTCATCTTTCATCACGATTCTCAGCCACTTCGCTGCTGCCACGAACGTTTTACCGTTATCGGAATAGATTTTCTCTGGACGCCCCTTTCTGGCGATCAGACGCTTAAGGGTGCTGATGAACTCGTTAGTCTCCAAGGTTTTGGTAAGGTCTAGGTAAAGTGCTCGTGTCAGGCTACAGGCGTACAAGATAATATAGGCTTTCCCTTCTCTGTTTCTGCTTGTGCGGTACTTGATGGGACCGGCGTAGTCAACACCAACTACTTGAAATGGTGAATTTCCTTCAGTGCGGTCACGAGGTAAATTTCCTTGAGGTGGATTGGCGAACGCAGTGATCTGAAACCGTTTGCATCCGTAACATTGCTTGATTACTCGTTTAACAAGCTTGCGCAATCTTGGTATCCAAGGAGACTCTCGCACTTTGGCCATGGTTAGTCCTACTCCCCCATGAAGAGTGATCACATGAGCGAACTTCAGAGTGTAGAGAGCACTGTCAAGGAGATAGACGGGATAGTTTCCAATTTTGTTTTATCTGTTATCATTGATCGCAATTGTCGATATCCCCTTATGATTATCATCGTCCATCACTTTACGCGGGAGAAAACATTGACGCCGGGCATTTCACTCGATGTGTAGTATTGAGGTGGGGAATTGAAAAAACATATGGGTAGAGTAAAGGATTTGAAAAAGTGTCCCAATTCCTAGCCTTACAAGCTTGTGGGGAAGCAGGAAATAGGACAAACCTAAAACACCTGTTTGGGAGGCTACACAATTCCATAAGAATAATTAAAGGCAATCAAAAACTTGAAGGAATTAAAAAGGATAATGAACTACGTTCTTCGTAGAAGAGCAGAGGCCGTGTCCTTCTAAAACGGACGTTTGCCTTCATGGTAATTATTCTACTTTCTTTCGAACTACTTAACTTCTCGGCGCTATGAACTATGTGGGTACCAGGTGTCGGGGTATTTGACCAGCTATTTTGACCATGAGGTACAGCAATCCCAACTGAATCAGTTTCTTACCATACTCGGCTCCAGGGATAAGAATTTAAATAATGGAATTTTTAAAAATTCACCGAGTTACACGAGGAGGCCCGTAATCGACTGGTACATTACCTCAAACTGGACTGGCGTATGCGTCACATTTGATGCTTGATAGTTTCTATTCGACACGGAAGCCATGATAGCAGAAGGTCGATCCAAATTGTAGACTGGGTCCAGACACGGTTGATGGCACATACACGGGCAAGTTGTGGGACAGGGCTGCCAAACATTGAC
This sequence comes from Porites divaricata, assembly GCA_038088405.1. NCBI lineage: Eukaryota > Metazoa > Cnidaria > Anthozoa > Scleractinia > Poritidae > Porites > Porites divaricata. The sequence goes on along the minus strand of JBBMOI010000010.1, from coordinate 6,156,459 downwards.
TGGTTACAAATAGGCCACTTGCACTAAGAGGTCACGTGACCAATGCTTTCTTTAAACAATGAGTTGGAATCTTGCTGATGACAAAACTTGAAAGAGCACATAAAATTATCTTACACCCGAAATTTGAGAGGAAACGCATTTAAGGGAGATACTTTATGGCACTTTGATTACCCTCCAAAGTAGACTTAATTTGGATACCCGCTACTTCACCGGTGTTATAATTTGCCCAATCCGTACAATTTAATGAAATTGCCAAATAGTGATCGAACAATGGTTATTGCCTTTTTTTTCTCATTATGAACATTGATATATAGATTTAGGCAGGGTTGAAAGCGAAGCTCCCGTTAATAAATTTTTAATTTAAAACAAACAATAAATTTGTAATGTCATGTGGTACTGGTTAGCGGATACCCGGTTTGGAAGTTGTCAGTTGACATCAACATGGATGTGCAGTATCAGGTTGCATGCTCCCACACTAACTAGAAAGTGTAAGATTTAAAATTGCGGACAGACGGTCACGTGACTAACAAATTTTCTCGGATGGATAGATAACCAAATTTTCTAAGCTATGGGGCTCCTCTCGCGAGCGTGGAGCTCCACTATGAAATAAAAAAAAAATCCGTGACACCGTGCTCTTTTTTGCAATAGAACAGAAGAAAGTGCGTAATAACTTCATATCCTACGAGTCTTAAGAGAGGATTGGGGCGTGTTTCAAAATGGCATGTATGTGGAAGGTGGAAGAAAGCACCGAAAAATCCGTTTTTACAGAATTCATTATAAAAATATCATAGTTAGGACGCAATGTGATAAAGATGATGCTTGTATTAAGATTAAAGTGATTCGCAAAATGTTAAACACCATTATCGAGGGTTTTGGTGAGGAAGACGAACTCAGCGTATGACCAATATTTTATGCACCTTTCCAAAACATTCAGTCTCATCTAGGCCAGAAACAACCGCAACAGAAAATCTAATAACGTCTCTCCTTGACCAACTTCATTTTTATAATGTTTCTTCAGACGCTTTAATTTAATTATTCGATTGCACTTAAATCTCTGCCAATTAATATAAGACTGGTTTGCGTTTAAGAAACAAGATTTTTAACTTCAACTTTGTTAATAAGTACCGATAAGCACTACGTATTTTCTTGGTTCGTGGATTTGTTTTCCCGCCTATTTCAAAGGCATCAAAGGTAACTAACTAGAGAGGGTAATCGAAGAGAAAGAGAAGGAAACTCCCGATCTACTGTCTTTTGGGAAACGTATAGTATACACTATAGTAAAGTTCCCGAGAAGACGCCGATCTTTGACATTTTGCACTCGTGCTTTTACTATGGGATGTTTTGGTTTGTTGTTTACTGGATTTTTTGGCTGCGTATTTTGTTTGTCTGATTTTGATTTTTATTGTTTGCCAACAGCATATGCTTGCATATTATTTTGTGGCACATTCTAATAAAAGCACTGCCAATTATAGGAGGCAGTCAGGAATACGAATATATGAATACAATCGTGAATATCATTTCAGGGATAAATTCTATTTAAAGAAACCCTCAAGAGGGACGAAGAACCGCAGAATTTCAAATATCTGGAGTTACATTGTATTCATGATGACCGCCCCATGCAAGTTAGGCATCTTCTGTCATCATGAACCGTCAAAGAATAGCAATGTGTTCGGAAAAAGGTTACTGAGGGGTTGATCCAATCCAGGTTTCGTTGACGGGGACTGCTCTTCGTGATCTTTCTGGTTTTAAATCTCAGAAATGAAAATGAATTAATTTAGCATTGAACGACCCTCATTGATTTGAAGCATGATGTAATGACGAGTGTGTGACGTGAGGAAGCCGGTGGCGCAGTCTGTTCTAAATAGCACATTTGACTATTTCGATGGAACCGCGTTGACCCTGCGCCCTGCGGTTTCCTACCCCGATTATTGCTACTGTTTTCGTAGATTGAACTTAGAATTAGATAACACTAAACAAGTATATTGTCAGCCATCGCACATGACATGATAGATACTGTCTGGATATTTTAGATGCTTGTTATTTAAGACGAAAGACGAGAGATGAAGTGTTGTTTTGCCCTTCCCGGTGACCCGAAGTGAACTATATGGTTTGGAAAAGTGCCATCCGATTCACTCGTCAACACTGAGTACCGTAAATCCTCTATTAAGTCCCCCCTCTCAAATGATCCCCCCCCCCCCCCGATCTAATAAACCGCCACCTTTTCAGGGGAGGATAGTAAATAAGGCCTCCTTTCTTTTTTTAGTCAATTAGAAGGAAGAGAGCTTATGATTGTAATTCAACAGGATTCATATATCCACGAAAATGACCGTAACATTGAATTATCCGAGTATTTAGGCGGAAAACTCTGTGCTATTGAACGAGTAGTGGTTACAGCAAGTGGATAAAGAGATTGATCAACAACGCGTCTCCGGTCCAGTCGCTAATTATTCGGCCCTTGAACACTATTGCGGGGAATCATTGCTTGCCAGGCAAAGAATAAAGGTCTTAGATAAAACAATAAAGAAAGAGATACGAGAAGCACGCGAGAACAGCAATGTCGCTTGTGAAATGATACCTTCCACCTCCATGATAACCTAAATTTTCATATCGCATGCAAAGTAAAACAATTTTATTTTAGAGGAGTGCGCATGCAGTGAGTACCAAAGTTCCTGTGAATGATTATTAGGATTGGGCGTTTTTTCTAACTTCTCCTGTGTGGTAAAGTCAGTGATATAATTATGGATCATCGTACTAAAAACTAGCAAGCTATGTTGAGATTTCTGATTCTAAAAACAAATTTATGATATGATACAATCGGACCCTTCTTTTCTTTGTGCCCCTCTGTGCCACCTACACCTCTATTACGGACAGCTCTGTTGGGCCCAAAGATATCAATTACTTCTTTCATACATTATCCCAACCTCGGTGATAAGGACGCCTCGTTATTGGGGATACTTAATTAGATTAATCCCTTTCATGTTCGTATTGGAGGAGGGGGGATTCATTTTAACTGAAAAGCCACTGAGTAGGCCTTTTATCTTCGATCACGCCGAGATATTTGCATAATTCCAAAGATTTGTTTTTATAGACGTCTAAGCTTGAAATCGAATACACTAAACACATACCCCTGCTTGTACGGCTTAAAGGAATCAATTGCTTACCCTGATTTTTGAGTGTGATCGCGTTTGAAATAACTGGGAAATTTTAGTGACTGACCATGCTTATTTATCGTCAAGGAGTGAATCGAACAGCTTGAGAACACCCTCATCGTCAAATTCGATTGCTTATAGATTTGAAAAAGTTGTTAGTTGAGGACAGGGTGATTATTTTTGTGAAATCTTGTGAAAATCACTCCCCATGAACAATGTTGAATCACGGTAACTCCAATCACCGTGCTTTTTGTATCTCTATGCAGTTTAACTGAATCACACGATCAGACACATTCCTATCGGAACGATTATAGTGATTCATTCAAGAGTTTAGGATCTAAACAATAATATGGATAGTAAGATCGCTTGAATGTGTAGTAAGTTGGAATAAAAAGCGTTGCGTTAATTTGTCCTTCTGGTTTTGTACGATTTAAATATGTGTTTGATACAGTAACCCCACATATTCGAAAAATTAGCTGAACAGGCTTACGAACTTCAATTTCAACCCGTAATCTTCGTTGTTACTGTTCTAAATTGAGACTAATATTCGTAGAAATGCTATACTTATAATCATAGACAAGTGACCTCTACAACAAAGTGGTCAACATCATCTTCATAAAGTCACCTATTAAAGCTCTCTATAATTTATCATGATTATAGCTTACTTAGATCCATCTTGGCAAGCAATCTTGTTGAAATGTTTTGTTTTAGTTTTGCTAAGCAGAATCTTTGATCAACATAGTGAAGCAATGTTTTCGATAGGCGGTTTAAGAACCAAAAGATCATTCCCCGGCGCAAATAAAACCAAGTCTAAGGCATCGTGCACTCGTATTCACCCTCAGTCTAATGTAATGCTAGGACGGTAGCACTTTGTTATGTACGCAACGCTTGCACGGAAAGGCGGGCTCAGTAGCAGATCACCTTGCCGCAAGTTACTCTACTTCATTTTATAATTTTAATTCCCTCGTGTTTTTGGCGCAAGTAAAAAATGGCAAACGTCTATTGACGGCTTTTTATATGTGTTTTTTATGGGTGGTTTATAGATCCACTGTTCCTGAGTACTATACATGTATTTGAGTCATGAACCACAAGCGGTAAAGAAATCAACTGCGTGAGTTTTTGACTGGCTTTGCGTTATTTGAATCTGAGATCCGGGCGTAGACTTTAGCCCTGACATCTCTGTTTATTACATGATTCAATAAATGTGGTGCTAGGCCTGGACATTTGTAATGACGATTTCATATATCGTCTATTCTGGTTGGGTAGCAAACTAAAAGTTTTTAAGAGATGGTTGGATCATGCAATCAACCTAAAACATTCATTTTTGTGGTCGTGAAATAATGTTGTTCCTCGACATGACACATCCCATGCATGAGTCGTTATGTACTTCTGCAGTGGGTGAGTTTTATGAGGCTTTACTTGATATAAAATCGAAACGACAACTAAATTGACTGGTTCTTTTCTCTACTGGTCAGTATTTGTGTCACAATTAAGGCTCAACTGGCACCGTTACGCCGCCTGTCTCACTCAGTACAATTTCGATTTCGGCCAGTTGCCCTTTGACTTCTCGAAGGCTGAATTTTGCAGCTTTAACATGCTATCACTAATAGCTGCTTAAACGTATTAAAATCTATTTTTTCTGCCTACTAAAATAATGAGCATTCATTTCAGTTTGTTCAGCATTTTCCAAGGTCTAATTCAAAGACACTCGGAGTGATTCATACGAAAACAATTTTTCTTGGCTTTATTTGTCCCCAAAATTTGAATAGCGAATCACAGTTTCCCCCCTAGATTAATGTACATTCTAGAGCAGGAATGGAAGGGGATACTTTATCTCTTACCTGAGACTCGACATGCGAAATATTAACTTCCATGAAACTGGTTATTTGCGTTCTCTTTCTCGTTCCTCAGATGTTCTAAATCTGTGCGTGTTCAATCATAAGTTATGACACATGAAGCGCTCGTCATTCGATCGCTTACCATGATTTTTTTTCCTTTTTTTTTCTCGTTCTTTCTGTCAATGAATCTGTTTTAGGTCACTGTCAGTTGTCCTTGTTTTGCTATGGTGATAAAACAGCTTGAGCGTGTGGGGGTGAAAAGGAGTTGGATCGAGACTAGCAGGATTCGCTTGAAATTTTTATTTCTTTTAGATGTATCCTTTCTTGTTTGATAGCAATCTGTTATTTATTCATCAGTGACCTTAACTGTCACAACAGACATTACCTGCGGTTGGCTATGGCTCAAGTTCACGCCATTCCCCTTCGAGTTCGACAAAATACTGGGCCAAGAAGTCCAGTAGTTCAGATCTTTCGAGCGTCACGGGAAACAATGTCGTAATCAAGGATATTTTTCAGTTGTCCTCGTGCATTAATTTATTTATCTGTTAGCGCCAGAGTGCAAGGAGAAAACTGTGTGAATTACTTAACCCGCTATGAAGCCCTGGCCCGAGGACTTATTTTATTTCAAGCATAGCACGTTTGAGAGGAGGGGGGATGAAGCTAAATTGAGAGGGGCTACCGTAAACACGTAAAACCGTTGCGGAAACATGACGGCAAGCACATGTTTCCGTCAGAGGATACATTACGTTTACCCGTGTTTCCGTCGCTGCGTTTTCGGCGGAATCGTACCACTTTTTGTACGTTTCCGTCAAATTTCCGTCCAAGGAAACAGGTGTTTCCGCAAGCGTAAATGCGTGGCATCCTTGCGTAAACACGGGAAAACGTTCCGGAAACGAGTCAATTTCATGTTTCCGTCAACGTAATCGGATGTAACTATTGCGGAATTACGAGTTTACGAGTGGGAAACCGGTGTTTTCAAGTTATTTCCAGTTATAAAAAAGCGTTTTTCACCATCTTAGGATGGTTTTCCCGCCATCTATAGTAACAAAAGCCCATTCTCTCCACATTTTTATGACACAAAATAATACCAAAACAATCTTTCCAAGTACTTTCTTTATTCTCCTTGCTTCCTAAATTGACAATCAGGTCTTCTTATAGTATTTATTCCTTACATTAGTTAAGTTAAATTACATTTTAAGTGTGAGTGCCTATTCACACTAGCAATGAACAAGAACAGTAAGAAGCTTCCTTTAAGAAATCCACTAGAAATGTTTTGTAGGACAACGTACTGTTCGTTTGTTTTGCTTTGGCTTTTTTTCCTAAATAAACTGTCATATCTGTTAACAAATTAATATCCTTTATAGCAGATAGTGATAAACACTTTCATACGCAGCTAATGGCTAGTAACAGTTTTGGTTGTCTATAATACAGGGTGTCCCAAAAGTTCGTTCCTCTAATTTCATGCATTATAACTTTTGATCAAAACTTTATTTTTAAATGAAATTTCTAGAAGATGTTTATTTCTCTATCAAGTACATGTATTCAGAATTTCAGTAACTGGCATGTCCTATTTGTTTTTTTATCACATTCTGTAGCCGTTGCGGCATGAAGTGGGATAGAGCATGTAGACCCACAAATGACCCATTTTGAGCTTGTTTGTCACCTGATGCGCAGATCCAGTTCAACTCCCAAACAACATTTGTTTAGTTTAGGCAGTTGAAAAAATATATTTTGGGCATTCATCCAAAAAAGATAATAATTCTGGCCCCCTTCCACAGTAAGGCGTTTGTACTTCTTTACAAATCTGAAACGAACTGGGCGTTAATTGGCAGACTAAGCAGAGGTTTCTTTTCCATCTCAGAGGCCTCTAATTTTGAACATTTTAAACAGCTTTTCATGACCCTTTTATTTGGCTTGCTAACTATGTGAGACTGAGCTTCCTTGTCGAGTCTCTTATTCTCTTATTGTGTATCTAGCCTTCTTTAAAACTATTTTAGCTACTTTATTCAGGGCTTTTGGTGTTCCCCTTAGTTTCTTGCCTTCAAAACCTTCATTTCTCCATTATCCTTCTACCACCCAACATTCGCATTTTTCCAGTTTTTCGCAATTTCTACAACAGATAAGCCAGTAAATCGAAGTATACAGGCTTATGCTCTCATGCAGCTGAACGTTTTTGCGTTAAGGGGGTTTATCTTTCGGGATATTTACAGAAAAGCAAGGAAGGAGTTCGAGCAATTCGGGCTATAAAATTAAAAAAATATGTGACTGGAACATCACTCGCGCACGCGCACCTTTGGCGCGGAAGTACACAGATCGAATATTAGAGTCAAAAGATGGCACAACAACTATGAAAATAGTGAACTACATTGAGAGACACAACTTATGCTGAAATGATTTGCTTACCAAGCCCAATCGTACTGAAATACAGACTTATGAAGTAGAGGAACGAACTTTTGGGACACCCTGTATTTCAACAAAGTGGAATATGATTTGTTGGGTGAGTGTACATTGTAGTCCTGAGTAGGACTGTTGTTGACAGCAACTAATGTTTTGACAACAAGGTGATGATCCTTTTTTATGGGCATTGTCAAAACATCAGTTCCTGTCAACAGTCCCAATAGGAACTATACTAACCTGTATGATCATATACCCTACTTGCGTATATGACCATTCTACTTCAGGATAGTATAAAATATTGTGTCAGGAAATATTCTTACTCTTCTGACATGCCGTTCTAAACGACACAATTTTCTATGACCAGTGCAAAGATTGAAATACAAAAAAAATACATCAACAATTATTATTATTGTTATAAATGATTATGCGTTATTGACCAACATTCGGCCAAAATGGCTGGATATTGGTCAAGCTCTTTTTTGCACGGCCAATACCCAGCTATCTTCACCAAACAAGCCTGCTTGGTTTGCCCACTTGAGTGGCCAATCAGAACACAGAATTTACTTCATCTTGTCGGCTCGCAGATTCAACCATAAAACTGCAATTAATATGCTTTATTGACCAGGTGTGAGGTTAAGATGGCTGGATATTTGCGTTTTTCTTGACCTTGCCTTCCTCTTGCTCAATAAAAATGCAAAAAAGAATGAGGCCAATATTCAGCCATCTTGAACGAACAAACTTGGGCCGGGTTGTTCAAGGCTTGGTTAAGATAACCCAGGGTTAGCGCCAAATTTGAATTTAGATATAAAAGCTGAAAGAGCAAATTCAGTTAAATACTTTTTGTCTATAATTAAATGAATGGATGCTCTTAAAAGTAAGAAAGGTTTATCCAAGAAATTGCTTTTAAACAAAAGAGAGAGGAACCAAGGTTAAAATTTAACCCCGGGTTAACGCTAATCGGCCTTCGAACAACTGGGCCCTGGTCAATAAATGAAATCCAATGGGTAGCCAATAAGAATGCAGGGTTCACTTCATCTTGCCCATTCGAGGTAACAGTTGGACACTTTTTGTCTTTAGCATGGAAGTAGTATTTCAAGATTTACACTTGACTTGTTTGACTAAGCATACAGCACAGTAACTTGAGACTGAAATTAAGTTCCATGATCCTGCTTGCTTTGAGAGAGCATTCTGCACCAACATTACATACCAAGGTGATCTGCCTGTTGTATGAAAAACAAAACAAAGTGCTATATAAGTAAAGCACAGAGGCTATCATGGGGGTGGGGGAAATCTTTTAGATGTAGATATTCTCATAAGAATAAAACATATTAAATATTAAGTAAATAAATATACAAATCATAATTTATCACATTACATTTACATATATACAGTTGTGTTTCATAGTAATAGCCCGTACATTATGTTGCCTGCACACTGCAAAGTTAAGACTGTGGACCAGGGGTGAAATGCAAACAAAGGCTGTCTATGATTCCCGGTATCAGTAACAAAAAGCCTATTTTTCCAGAGCACAATCTCCCTCAGGTTGCACATTATCATCTACATGTACAGGGTCAATACCAGGGGAGGGCAGGGGAAAGTAACAAGGTCTGGGAGCAAGAAATGATGTTCTCACAACTTGCAAAGCGATCACCCTAGTGGGCAGCAGATAATTTATTGCAGTAAATGTATACTTGCTGTGAATAATGTATTACAGAAAACAAAATTGCCATCAAACTCTTCCGAACAAAACAGTTTAGCCATAAACAATACCAAACCAGCTTTTTGGAGAGTTTGATGCCTGGACAAAATCGAAACAAACCAAATTGAATTGAAAAAAAAATCAAAATGTGAAAACTGAGTCAACTTTGAGAAAGCAACAAGCCAGGCAAATCTGACGAGTGCTGGATTCAGGAAGAATATGCTACAATTGAGGCCAATTAAGAAGCAAAGAGCAATAATTGAGATGATTCCCAAGACTATTTCAACTTGGAGATTTCAAGACTTTTTCCTTGGTAAACAAAATTAATAAATGTATTGACATTTTCACAGAGAAAAGAGACAGGACCTTACATGTACATCTCCTTGACTGCTTTGACTCAAGATCAATAATCAACACACTTGCCAGCCAACAATTATTATTGTTTGGAATTGAAACATTTGATTTTGTTCCATTCACGAATTCGTTATGTGAGTTCCACTTTGTTTGATAACCCAACTGAATGTTTGATTGACTTCGAAAATCAAATGGCCAATTCAATTTTTTTTTGTAAGTTGGGTTTTGTTGAACGGCTGAGCTGCGTCAAACTCTTTCATTTGAAAGAGTTTGATCTACACTGCAGTTTGAAAACCAAACATTCAATGCGATATGCTGGATATACATGTACATGTATTTCCTTAAGTAAATATTTTAGCAATGAGAGGCGAACCGACAGAGAAAATAAATCAATAATTGACAAAAATATCATGCCTCTTTGTTTTTCTCTCATGTTGTATTTGTTTCTTGGTATTGAAGTTGCAAGGGAAACTAAAAGACAAGTGGCAGTCACCGCAACAATGTAACGTCTTAACTGACAAAAATGTATGCTGAGCTACAAGTGTGGATATGAGATTACTATAGTTATAATGCTGATAAAAAACACCAGAGAAAGTGTCAAATTTAGTCAAACGAAGTCTATTCTATAGAGCTTATATGAGCTTATATATTTGAATAAACAAATTCACTTCTCAACATTTCACTGTGTTTATTACGGTCAGTCCAACACCTTACAGCAGTTACCACTAACACATGCCCTTGAAGGGTTTTTTCTGTCTAAACCGGAGTTTCCGTGGACGTCAATCAACTATTTCCATGGTTTTCTACGCACTCTGACAGGGAAGGTTCCCTCATCGCTGAACAAAGGGCGAAGACTCACAAGATCGAACAACGGCAGCTTTTTAAATTACTTTTCATAAGATAAAGGAATACATTGTTAAAATGAGTTCTCCGCGAGCCGAGTGAAGTAGCCGAAACATTCTCTAAAGTTTACGTAACGGTCAGTCAGGTTGTTTATTTATTTGACTGTATGAAAACATGGGAGCCGTGGATGAATTGCCAAGAAGCTAGTATAAATTGTATAAATTCATAGAAACGAAAGATATTACATTACACCGAAAAGGGAAAAAGTTTCCTCTGAATGGAGGCTGTTTTTGAAAATGATTTTACTACTTATCATTCTTCATGTTATCGAATAGAATCTAGAACTAGCAAGAACTCAGACCACTTGTGAGCGTGTATTGAGAAAGCTTATGTGGTTGTAACTTACAATGTGTAAATATGTCAACACTTTGAGTTTCCTCCGATAAACACTCAACAATTTTATACTCCTCGTAGTCTTGACATAAAGCGGTGTCAGATCCTGTAGCAAAATATTGCGAAACTGGCTGAAACGCTGACATATTCTTCCGAGTGCCCGAGAAACGGAGAAAGAACCTTCTCTAGGCCAACGCGTGGAAACCATGGTAACAGTTGATTGACGTCTACCAAAACGCAGGTTTGAACCAAAGAAAAAACCCTTTGAGGGCGCATGCTAGTGGTAACCGCTGTAAATTCAAAGTTAAAATTCAACATCCCTAGTAAACAAAGCAAAACTATTCCTGAAAGCTCAGTCCTTGAATTATTAAAATGACCTTAAAGTGCCCGTGTCACAGTTGTTTTTCAACTGTCTATATTGCCAATAATGTGTCCTTATGCGGTACTATGCTATGTCTGAAAAGTGACATTAAATCAATACACTTGTGAATAACCTATGGCGTACATTTACGGACAAAAATAATTGAAAATAAAATACAATTTGAAGTTCAAAAATTAGACTATCCATGTCGAAATCTCGTCATATGAATTTGAAACCGCAATGAACGCAGTCGAAATAGCGTCATTCGAACTTCAAGTTACTTTGAACAAGTTGAAACTATAAAAGGAAAACTCGACATCGCGGATGTTGAAGCAAATCACCATACCAACTAAAAATGCAAATTACATGATTTGAACTTCAATTCACCTTCTCCACTCTAATAAGCCACTTAATCATAACTATAACAAAATTGTCAAATCTGATTGGCTATCAACTGCCCTGATTTCAGCCTTAATTGGACAGTTTAATAGGACAGTACGCATCATGCCTAAGTAAATAGGGACTTTAAGATCCAACGACGCGGACGGCGACGAGAACGTCAAAAAAACAATAGGTTTTATAAGCAAAACAACAGCTTTGCACGTGCATCACACTTTTTTTGTACATTTCTTTCCCGCTTTTGCACGACTACGACGTGAAAATGCCTAATTTCGTGTTTTATGGAGGACGTAAACAAGCAACGACGAAATTTTATTTCTCTTTCTGAGCTTGGATATGGTCCCTTGAAATTCAGCTTCAGGAGGGTTCGGCTACATTTGACAAAGTAATTGGGTATGAATAATCCCTATAAAGACTGAAAGAACGCAAATACACTTTTTTAAGCGACGTTCTCGTGGCCGTCGCGTCGTTGAATCTTAAAGTCCCTATTAGACAGTACGCGCCATCACGCGCGCGCTTAAATGGCTTTTTTTTTCACTGCTAGCAAAACAAAATGTCGAATTTCTTGTGTTTTGATTTAAAAAATAGCCTAATTATATTACAAATTTTGTTAAAGTTATGATTAATTGGTAACAGAACTTCGTGTCGTCCAATTCGGTCTATAATCATACTCGTGATTAAACAAATCGGACTCCCGCTACGCGGTCGTCCGATTTTGTTAATCACTCGTATGATTACAGACCGAATTGGACTCCACTAAGTCCTGTTACCATTACTAATCGTCAACAATGCAACCATAATCTTCCACAAAATTCCAAATGAAACCTTTAATTTGAACTTGAAGTCACGTCACATAATTCGAATTTTCAATTCGAAAGGAAGCGGAAGTAAAAATAGACAGGAACCGGAAATGATAAGAGTTTCGCTACACTGTATATTCTGTACATACGGGATGATTGCATAACTGCATTTTGGCGCAAAAAGATTTCCCTTCACTCGAACTCTCTGGTCAATATGGCGGACAATGCGGATGATAAGGGTGACTCTAGGACAATCCAAGAGATTGGATGGGTCCAATCACAAGGAGCTCAATCCTTAAGCAAATAAAACCTGAATGTTCAAATCAAGAATTCTTAGAAATGGAATTAATGTCTCAAAATGGCATATATTTTATTCAATATTAAATATTTTATTTATTTTATTGGATATTAAATATTTCATTAAATATTAATTATTTATAGAGTTTATTATGGGTTTTACAATAGCCTGAGAACAGGGCCTAATACTCGGGCTATTTTTACAAAAAATCTCCCCTCTGTAGATATAATATTATATATAGTATTCTTATTCACTCCCTGAAGAGTGAATTGATTCCCTTGTTGGGAAAAGTGTAGTTTCTTGTCTTTTTACAATAATATTTGTACATTCAGCTAATTGCTTTGGCTCCTTGTGTGCATGCTCTAACTTAATTGTGATAGTTATTATTTAAAGATAACAAATGCACTTTCCCCTACATTATTAGCTTTGAATTTGTAAGAGCAATAGGAACAGAAGTGCTGCCAATAACCTTGCAACCCAATCAAGAGCTGGGAGGAAAAGTATTAAAGCATGTAATGGGAAATGGCCCAATTATGTAAGGGCACTTGCTAACATACATATTCCTCAAAAAGTAAGTTTTATTTTTTTCCCCATTATTTATTTAAGAAAAGATCATAGGTTTAGTATTATGCAAGGTAAAATTTTAGTAATGGGTATGCATACTAACATTTACCAGTTTCAACTTTGCCCAAATGTCATTGACCCTCATATAAATTTTTTTCATTTTTTGAAAATATGCTTTTTTAATTTCTATCAATTTTTTGTATTTTCTTACAAGGAAGTATAATAATGACATCTGCAGAACATTGTAGGTTGCTACAATGCATTGGAATTTTGACAGTTTAAAAAAATTAGGCTGCCCATGGCAATGAGAAGATTGTGAGGAATGGTATAAAATGCTTTAGACAGGTCCATTGATACTACGGAGTAGAGATGATTCGCAGCTGTATTTCTTGCTGTATGCTGAGATGAAGTCAGATAAAAGGCTTGGATAGAAATTCTCTAGTTCATCTGCAAGTAATTCTAGCAACAATTTTTTCAATCCTTTGGACTTTACCATTTGAATTGTACATTCTTTTTTGTGCAAAGACTGTACGTCCTAAGTACCTTTTTCTTTGCAGGAACATGAAGAAGATGAAAATGATCAAGCACATTTGGATTCAGACAATGAAGATAATCCAGCAGATCATGAATGGTCTTTACAGACTTAAGTGAGTATTATTATTATTTACACCCTTAATAGTTTGTTTGCACATCAGTTTAATACAAGTAACAAAATGTGAAAAGAAAAAAAACAAGATAGAAGGGTAATTATGTATGACTGACTTTGTTGTAGACCAAAATTGTAAACAAATACAATTGCATGCAAAATATGTATCTTAGTTTTGGTTACACTAATTCCCACACAGTTTCAATATAATAAAATTAATATGTAAATCAAGTGTGCATTGTAATTGTCTGTTAATTTTTTATTAGCCAAAAAGTGCAAAGATTGCAAAGGTTGACATCTCCCAACCTGACCATGACCTTTCTGGGCCATCATCATCATCCATCACCCAACATGACTGTGACATTCCGGGTCCATCATCATCCATTGGCCAATAATTCTGACCATGATGTTCCTGGACAAATTCCTACCCATGTGATGATTCCCAAACCATGAGATGCCATTTATCAGTCACTGTTTCCAGATCTAAAAGAAGATGTAATTACTAGGATTGTTTCATCCACACTGACAATAGAGGAAGCAGTAGACATGGTGTTGAAGATTCAAACCTGCATGAGAATGAGTGAATCAGATGAAGGTGAAAAAAGTGCTGTCAAAGAGGATGTGCAGTCACACAATCAGTTGCCACAAATTTTAACAGCACAGTTGAGTGCTGTTTTTTCGACACTCAATGACAAAATAGAAAAACTTGCTAAAAAAATGCACGGGTCACATTTCAAACTCAGAATAGATGAAGATGACATTCTCAATGATGCTATTGCAATACTACAAAAGCCCATCGTTTGATCCTACAAGACCTTTACGAATACAATTTACTGGGCAGCCTGCTGTTGACACTGAAGAATGTCATACCTCATCATCAGTCACTGAAATGAGTTTTAGTTTGCACTACTAAAAATTATTTCTTAATTATATGTACCTTGTCAATCAAATCTCTCTTTTCCACATCATATACATCCAAAACTGAGGTATATGCAGAAGCCCTCTCCACATCTCCAGTTGCCAAGTAATAATAGTGAGATGGTGTCAGATGGGGAAATCCACCACACAGGTGCACAAGACTGTGACTTATGATTGTCCCAAGCATCTTGGGAATTCCAGCTCCAAGGCATTGTTGATTATATTTGAAAAGAAGCCTATTTGCAGGCCCTTCAAACATACTGAAGTGCTCACCAGAAATGAACTGCTGCATCAAAGTTGTTTTTTATGCCAAAAGTCTGTTTCAGTGAACAACTGCCCCAAATGACATTTATTATTTCTGTGAGATATCAATGTCAATATATGAGATTAATTAACACATTTCTAAAATATAATTCACAATAAAGCCAGTAAGTCAACGTAAGTTTTCGAATTATCCCACCAGTTGCTGTCAGCCTCAACAAATAAAGATTTTAAAGAAATCAACAATGCAGAACAGTTTCTCTCACTGCTTCAAGAAAGTGGCAAGACTTGTATAGCATCTGTAAGTAAAGATTCATATCCTATTTACACCATGTTAATTTACACCACATTACTATCTATTTACAGCATATTTAAAAAATTTAACACCAAATCACAAGTGATCTCATCATAGTGATCAAGACTCTCGATTAGAGTTGAAAGCTCTATATTATTGAGAACTTGTGAACACTTCTACCAAGTATAAGGAGTTTAAATTTGCACAAAACTTATCCTACCAGTGCAGATGAATCTTTTTACTCAAATATATTTTACTTTTACTATAACCAGTGATATGTTCTTCAACATTCCTCAGATTGAAAACAAGTTCATGCTTGCCGAGGTAATTGTGGCATATCATGTTTTGATTAAAAGGACAGCAGTGCCGGATAACTTTGGAAAAGGTTTGGTTACACTAGATGTACTGAAAGCCATTCAAGAAAACCCTTCACAACTTGAAGAAGTCTTTCTGGCAAATGAGACTTTGGATGATTGTGCTGTAATGGAAATGATGAAATTTTCATCTGTCGATGAAAATATTGAAAGAATGCTGACAAACTTTCTATTAAACAGAAAAAAAGCAAGGTAATTAAATAACAAATGTCATGCAAAACATGATGGAGACTTCAATTGCTTAAAAGCTACACGTGCAAAGTCAATCATACAATTTGATGGGTGGGGGTGCACGGTAATCCTTAAGACCCCAACCCTTCCCCAGACCTAAAATTTGGATTTTACATACCCTTCCCCAGACTAGACCAAGCAGTTTTCAGTACACAATCTCATTATTAATTTTTGTCTAAAGATGTTTCCGTTCAGTTTTAACCTTAGCAAATAGGGACCAAAACCTAACCTTACACAAGAAAAAAAGTTTTACCCTATCTCAAACAAAATGTATGAAAAGACACCGTAACCCAGCGTTAAAATGGTAAAATCCATGCCCTATAGGGCAGCACATAGGGTAGCACCATATAACACCACTATCCCCTCATCCCCCCTCCCCCTGGGTTTGATGGATGTCCAAATCCTCTTCCCAGACTGATTTTTTCATTGTTTTACCTTCATCTAAAATAACATGAGTAATGTTGTATTTGATCTTCCTCGATTTTCAGATATTGAAAATTTCCTCAAATTTGCAACCGGTGTGAAAACAGTTCCCCCAACACACATACAAATGTAGAAGTTGAGACAGATGAAGTGGAGACCATTTTTGCATCTACATGCCTAATGAAGATAACTCTGCCTAATGATTTAAGACATAAAGACCAAGACAGCTTCAACAGTAAGTATCCTCTGGCAGTTATCAGGGGGAATGAAGGAGGAACTTTCAAAATAGTTTAATTGTTGATAAAGAGCAAAAAAGCTTCTTACTTTATTTATTTGACCAAGATGTACTGATAATAGCAAGTGTTAGCATATGCACCTGTACCAGTTTTCAGAACATGTGAGCTAGGAAATGACTTGCAGCAGTCTAAAGCAACCAGTTTGATGATGAAATGGCAAGGTACTGTAGGCAGTGGATTAGGCTGTTATCATGTACATGTATGCTCACAAACCATTTTCCAAACAGACAATCTTACAAAAATGAACTTACCGTACTAGCCATTTTGGAAAAAGATATACAAAACATACATTTTTGAAAAGTTTATATCATGTAGAATATGATGGTAAAGCATATTACTTTATGGCTAAAGTAACCAAAAGAAATGCCGATAACAAAAATTGCAGGAAAAAACAACATTTTAAAAAAGACAATAAAATGGCTTCTAGTTTCCTATCACATTTATACAGTTACATTCTTGTCTCAAAAACATTGATAAGCTTCTGCGAAATCTTTCTTTTTTATCTCTTCTGGGTACTGTTTTGTAAACTGGAGCCAATTAATTCCAAAGTGCAAAATAAATCATGTTGCAATGATATGCTGGGTGCATAATTATGCTAATATTCCCTAATGTTCCTATTTATATTACGACGATGGATTATGAAGAGGTATCCACTTTGAGTTAACACATTTGATAAAGCTAACCACAAAAAGCATATTATATTGAGGGTGCCCAAACCCTGAGATAACTGTAGTTTGCATTTTAGTTATTTTTCAATTATTTGTGCTTGAAGGAACTTATACCAGTTTATGATAATCAATTTTGTTGTTTTAGTTACAAGTTGCATCCAATTCCTTGCCACACAGTGTTGAGCAAAACCTAATTCATAGGCACACTGTTTGAAATAACATCTCAATGCAGCAGATACACTTAAGTGTGGCATTATGTAATATGTATACTTTAGGGTGACATGGCATGGGGAATAAACATGTTTGTTTGCTACTATTCGTAAGTGTGTTATGTTCTAGCTCAAATAAGGTTGCCTAACTTCACACAAAATTAAGTTTAAGGATATCCCAAAGACAGGGTAATTGTAAATCTACGGTATATCAGCTTATAAATTATGTTTACATTTTATTAACATTTTCACTTTCCCATATGTTAACTATACAGGCATGATCTACTCAACAGGATGTGCTTTTTTCCAGCTTCTTGTCACAAACAGGGCATCCAATGTGACTCTGTTTCAAATTCTTTTGGGTTATTTCTGTCAAACTCAGGTATTTACTGTTTTTTGGGGGACCAAAGATGGTTTCTATCTGTTCTCAAAAAATTATTTACGTAAAGCAACATCTAGCATCAAACAGCATAGAATTGAAAATAATATGAAGACTGGTCATTGCAAGCAGCAGACAAAAGCTCCAAAGCCAGAACAAACAAGTGAAATCCATTTTCATCTCCATTTTCAAGAGATAACTTCACAACACTTCTGATGTTGGCAAGCTGGACATCATCCACATTTATGGATGTAACTGGTACATTTACCAATCTTGAATCATCTTCAGGGACTGGGCCATCCACATCAATGCCATAATTTGACATATCTTGCACGACAGATTCCACAGCACTGTAACCAGAGTTTTGCAGTAATACCATGCCTCTTATCCATAACTGTTGTGGAGAAAGATTACTTTCAGTAGTGACTGGGTGATTGTTCCACTGCCCAACAAATTCTCTAAGTTCAGCATTGATAAGATCAATATAAACTATGTGGAGGGCAAATAGATGCACCTCATTACAGTGTGGATCTAAAACTCCTTCGCCTTCCAAAAATAAAAATATGTTGAAAACATGAAACTATAGTGCGGTTGACATCCTTCCATAGTCTCTCTATTCTTTGGTTATGGACTGATGTACCAGTAATTATACTGCCTCTGTTAAGCCCTCGTTGTTCCAGCATAATTATATCTTCCAACTTCCAGGTTTTCAAATCCAAGACCACAACGTACCTTAGAAGGAAGGATATATTGTTGAACAGCTTCCTGGAAGCAGCCAAATACAGTTGTGGCTCTGTTGTTTGTTGATGCATTCAGATAAACAGCCAATCAGGAGAAGCCATCTATGCCACCATGTTTAACTATTCGGTACGGTTCTATCAATTTGTGATTTCCATCTCTGTGCCTGCAATTAAATAATGAACGCAAGAGGGAATAATTAATTTATCTCACTGTTAAAGATGCTCCCAAAAACTGTGTTAAATATTAAAAAAGAAGAGCAAATTTGTGATGCTCTATAGCTCATAGTCTCAACTGATTTCTTAATAATATCAGTTAATTTATAGGCTTAATTAAAAAATGAACATATGAAAATACATATAAATAGGAGGGCCATACTAGATAATATTTTGCTCAAGGGGATGGACCTACCAGGTTGGATCCCATCAGAAATGGGGGGTATTTTTTTCCAAATTCTCATGATAGAAAAATGTACCCCAATAATAATACCCCTCAAGTCATCTAATGTTTGGAAAATGTACCCCTTCTAAAACACAGCCTCCCTCTGTGATGCAAGAATTGATCGGTCCATAATGTAGAATTTCACATATTTTCAAGAGTGTGAGACAGGAAGTCTTCTCAATCCAGACCTTTTTGGCCTGTTCTTAACCACTAATGAAGGAATGAAGTACCAATTAACCCACCCTAAAAGGCACCAGATAGCTGATTTCAACCCTTCCCCACTCTCTTATTATATACACTGTGTAACAGAGGACCTACCAACAGGTTCTTCAAATGGACAGGTGTTGATGTGGAATTAAAAGTGCTTATCCATTATACATCTTAAGCTTACGTACCATAGTGCATTGGGGCATGAAACATTGTACGTTCTTCTAATAATCCGTCTACCATTTCGCAATGAAGTTGTCACAGGGTCAACCCTGCATAGTGACTGGAGAACACGATCCCTCTGTACTTCTAGACTGCGTTGCTTTAATGCTCCTTGGACCATCCTCAGGCCTGCACCAGGTGTCACCATTAGTATTATTTTGACGAACATAATCATCTAATTCATTGTCAGAAAGATTGGAGAACACCCTTCCTTCTACAGACATACCAAGTTCATGGCGCCTTCTACGCAATGTCCTTTCCACAATTCCCAAAGTTCTCGCAATTTCGCTCCAACTAAACCCCACATCTTCATTAAGTGCCTGGAGCTGATCACGAGATACATGATGTTCTGGTCTTCCACGACCTCCATATTGATCTCTTTGTAGGTTAATAGTTAATGACATGAATAATATTGATTCCTTTCTCTTTCAACACTAAGAAAAATCATCTTTGGAAATGGCTTCTAAAGGTTGATGTTCGATTCAATAAGGTTTGTAAGTGAAGAATAACATTCACTGCTTTGGGGACTCCTTGATAAGTATATTCAATTCTACTATAAAGCAGAGTTGACAAAGTTCTCTCATGAGCATCAAGTCGACGAAATAAAAATTCACAATTATCATATGATGCTGAGTTTAGATTAGTTTCTGATGTTTCTAACAGTCTAACCAGTCCAACGAAAAACTCTTCGTTGTTTGGTAGCCATCGAGCATCCATCACGATGATCACATCAGAGATGAGGAAAGCTCAGGTTCTAAGCCTCCCATCTGTAGACTCGTACCTAGTCGTTACTCGGTTCCTGTGTATTTTTACTTCTGCTTCCTTTCGAATTGAAATTTTGGTTTTTCGAATTTGAATTATGTGACGAGACTTCAAGTTCAAATTAAAGGTTTCATTTGGAATTTTGTGGAAGATTATGGTTGCATTGTTGACGATTAAGTGGCTTATTAGAGTGGAGAAGGTGAATTGCAGTTCAAATCATGTCATTTTCATTTTTAGTTGGAATGGTGATTTGAACTTCAACATCTGCGATGTCGAGTTTTCCCTTTATAGTTTCAACTTGTTCAAAGTAACTTCAAATTCGAATGATGCTATTTTGACTGCATTCATTGCGGTTTAAAATTCATATGACGAGATTTCGACATGGATAGTCTAATTTTTGAACTTCAAATTCTATTTTCAATTATTTTTGTCCGTAAATGTACGCCATAATAACTACAATATAGAGAAATTGTCCCACCTTCAATTTCCCTTTTTCAGTTTTTATCTCAAAACCACCAATCTTTGGTTATTTAATGAAAGATCAGTAAACAAATCTGCTGGTTGCTTTGCAAGTTGTGGGAACACTGTTTGGATTTCATTTAAGAGAACATATAAGGAGTACCCCCTTCCCCCCTTCCCCCTGGTCAATATGATGCTTGCATAGAACCGCAGGGTAGTACAGAATAAATAAAAGTAGTTTTGCTAGTTTAACTCCACTGCTGGTATTGCTGTCCACAAAAATGAAGACTAAAAGGGGCTGTGTCACAATATTTACATACGTAGTATTGTCTGGATCACTCTGTTACAGTCAATTTCACATTATTTACTGTGCCACTTTGAGAAGTCAGTTGGGAAATTGGGTACTATGTTACAAAGTAGCCAATTACATAGTTAGTTGTCAACTTTAGTGCAACTGAACTTCATAAGTTTGCTCAACAGTAACTTTTTTTTCCAGTTGTTTTTAGCACTGAGCTCTCGTCGGGACTCGGATCACAGTTACTGCAAACATCTAAAAATCTTCAAGTTTTTCTTGAGCGCTCTCAGTCAAGCATTACTATATTATTATTATACACTCTCTTTTGGAACTAATGTCAACTAATTGTACGAGTAACCCGAATCACGTGTCAATACACAACTTATCGAGCCTTTGCAGGTCAACAACCTGATTTTTGATTAAATGTCTTTGTATACTTGTTACCATCTTCCTCAGTAAATTAAACTGATGCACTTTTTGGAATGGTTTCGAACCCCCTATTTATTTTAGTCTTTTTGTGCTTTAAAAATATAGAAGGACTGTAAATAAAGAGTTTTGGCATTTGTCTCCAGATTAACTGTCTGGTTAAAAGGCCCATACCAAGCATTTTCAATTTAGGACTCTTTGCTTTTTTTTAACTGGGACTCACTGGTTATGGACAGGGACTTGTGACTATTCACAAGATGAGTCCCAGGACTAACCATATTCTATTTGTTACAAAATCACTGGAACCCTCTAACCATTTTTCTACAATCATTTCACAGACCTAACAGGGATCTGGGTTCATTATGTTGCAGTTTCCTGCTTTCAAACAAAGATATGAAGTTCAGTAGCACCAAAGTTGACAACTACGTCTTGAAGTTCACAATTTGATTCCCTAACTCGACACGGTGTTGGCTACTTTCTGCTACAGTGCAGTGCAGAGAAAAGTGACCAACACACACGCACACACAATTTTTGCGTATACGCGTCGGCACGCACACATGCGACACGTGTGTGTGTTTACCTTTGTTATTCATAGCCATTAATTTTCTTTGTGTATCGTTGTTTGGCTGAACAAACGACTACTCTTTTCTGACCGAAACGAATATCTGTTTTTCTGCCAGAATGTACACCACGCCTTGAGTTTCGGACGGATCAATGAAACTCATGGCGAATGAAATTAACTGCAATCTCGACTCGATTCTTGCATCTTGGCTGATAGTATTTGAGTTAACATATTTCTGAAATAAGTCGCAGCAGTTTTTTACTATCAGTTTTAGATAAGAAAATTGAAAGCCACACAGTGGCAGCTTGAATTTATCAAAGTTTAGTATTTGTTTCAGTTGCTTAAAGCTCCCTAATTAATTTGAAGTCCCAAAGTCCAGTGGAATTTGCATATTCCGATGACAATAACCGTAACCAGTCAACTCTACTCTCAAAGCGACCACTTTGTAAATAACCGACTTGTTTCTTGGTCAAATACTATTTCAAAAACTCTCTCATAAGCGAAATTTCCGAAAGAAGTCACAGCATACTTTTAATATCAGTTTAGAGATGCGAATTTAATGCTGTGCAGTGGCGTCGTTGTCGAAGTCCCATGGCGCCCAAACAAGAGAGAATTTGCATATTCCGCTGGTAATGCAACGCTTTGATTGCAAATTTAGCCGTTGTCTAAACATGGCCTCGAAACACTTTTAAGAAGTCAGCTGATTGTATGCCTTTGCAACCTTCTACGTTTGTCCATGTTGTAAATCATGAGCTAGGCTGACAACATGAAATTTGAGAATCATGTTACATGGGCGGCGCAGTGAAGCAAAGTTTGCAGTGTTTGGGGGCTTTATGAGACTGTTTGCTTGATTGCGAACGTCTTACATATTTCTCTTTTTTTTTTTCATACGCAAAACCTACAAATTTAGAAAACGTGCTTAAGCGATTTAATTGGAAGATGCATTTTTGCCTGGCGTTTCTTGACTGATAATGTTTATTTAGATCTCCGATTCAAAAAATTAAAAAAGTGATTAATTAAAATGGAAAAGTATTCTGTTCATACTCAAACAAAACTTTGCATGATTTTGTTCTTCCATCTGTGTTTGATGTCAGTGTAACATGACCCCGACACTTTTGAGTCTCACGATGGTAGCTCAAACTTTATAAGATCTTATGAGGGAGGCGAATCAAATAATTTAAAAACAACTAAAGATTTGTTTGTATAAAATAGCCATTTGTTTTCCGAGTCTCCCGACGGTAGCTTGATCTTCTTGAGGGAGGCGAAGCAAATAATTAAAAGGAAACAAGCAATTTGTCGAGATGTTTATTAAGGTGCCACATATTCTGCACGTCGAATCTTGTCTATACATTCAAGTTTTGGCTAACTTCAATGTAGCCATACGACTGACAGTTATTGCGCCTCGTAAATTTATGTCATCGACATTCCTTGAGATAAATGGAGGAATCAATTTGCTTTCCGATAATTAATTATACGAGTTCATTCTAGAACCGTTTCTTTAAATCAAAACATTTCAGTTTTAATTTAGAGAACTAGGAAATAACGAATGTGAAAACATTTAACCAAAGCTTCATTTAGTGCCGATTAAGATGATCGAGTCACGCTGTCGGTAGATAAACGTATGTTTACTTGAATATATTTCCCCGGTTGCCCAAATTTCATCGAGCCATTGACTTACGATGAACGGCCGCTAAAACTATCAATAAAATAAGAACACGAAGAGGACAATAAGCTAACTCATACATACTAATCAGACGCGTCGGAAATGCACGCACACTCAGACGTAGACGCGTATAAGCAGATTGCGCACACGCGTGTCGCACGCAAATTTTGGGACGCTTATCTCTGCACTGCACTGTACTTTGTAATATACTGTAGTACCCAATTTGCCAACAAACTTCGCAATGCAGCGTAGTAAAGCAATGTGAAATCAACTGTAAAAGTAATGTCAATTACACGTATATGTCCGTATCATATTTGCTATGAAACTTGGGAAATTACTTATCAATCACAGCTTTGTGTCAACAAATATGTCTCCCAAGTATCATATCAAATGCTACAGGCCACAAAAATGAAATATGGAAAACTGTTAAGCTTACCTCGTCTTACTATCTGTATTCTCCATCACAATCCTCCGTCTTGGATAGCCTTAGCACAACCAAACACTCCAACTTCCAAATTATAATTGCGCATCAAGAAGCTTTTTGTCTCACATTCTGCTTAACTGTGTCAGAAAAGGGTCGCTTTACGAGGGAAGCGATCGATTGCTGAAGGCCGATGGGTCGATTAATATACATAACAACCCTTAGATGTCTTGTGGTGCCATCAGAAAGTAAAAATATACCGACTCCATGCTCCCAGAACCTACAGAAGCTGGTTTGAAGCCCTTGCAATCACTTTCAAAATGGACGCCAAAAAGAATGACCACAATGAGCATGAGCAAAAGAAAAGTCCGCTGACCAGCACTTCTCTCTTTTCTAGGCCCCAACGTTGTTTCTCCGTGTAAGATCATTTTATTGATACGCCAGTACTGATTGAGATCAATCTGGCAAATATCGAAAACTGTTAGTATTCTTTGCGATTTTTATCACTTAGAATTAAAAGCAATGGAAACCTCGCACACGTCAAAGCCTTTGCATCAATGCAACGTGCGCGAAAAATGTATGAGAACAATTTAAGAGCGGCTGTCTGTAAATATCGACCAGGGGTGGGAAAAATAAAAATTTCGAAAAATCCACAAAAAATTCAGTGGACTACCCTAGGTACCTTAGTAATGAAAATATAAATTTTACTTTCATCGGTTAAATATTTTGTCAATACAGCGAGTGTAAAGATTGACCGCTTCACGGCCTCCACTGGGCCGCTTTTTCGGGACGCGCGACAGGGTAACGAAGAAAGCTCGATTTTAGACTAATTCAAACATCATTCAATTCACAATGTTTCTCATCGTATTAAAGGGATTTCAAAATACGTTTTGAGTGGTAATATGCTTCAATTGATTGCAACCAGAATATTTTACGGATTTTAAGATACTTGACTAATTTTGAGGATTTCACCCGAGCAAAATTTTGTCGAAATTCGAAGGCCTAAAATTC
The DNA here is from genome assembly GCA_038088405.1 of Porites divaricata. Taxonomy (NCBI): domain Eukaryota; kingdom Metazoa; phylum Cnidaria; class Anthozoa; order Scleractinia; family Poritidae; genus Porites; species Porites divaricata. The sequence continues at coordinate 6,131,457 of JBBMOI010000010.1, read as the reverse complement.
AACCCGATACATCGTTTTAAGAAGAAATAGATATCTGACATTAAAAAGCAATCTTTAAGCTTTCGAAATATGGGTTCAAAACCTTGGGCAACATGTGAAATGAATTTTTGGGAAAGCGAAATTCAAGGAGCACTTGAGTGAAATTTGACCTCTCTGACTTGACAGTTATGAGGTTCAGCGCGACACGGTGAATTCGAAAACAAATCGTTCAGCCCAGGTACGTTTAATTCAGGCGATTCCAAGTCTCACAGTGATACACACGTAATTGATAAAAAGTAAGATGGAAAATTGTAGCTCAATGTTTAGCCAAAAAGAAGGTCAAATCCCGGCTTTTTATCGTAACCTGTAGCTTAACGCTAATGTAAACATGAAGGTCAAGTACTCGTATCACGACACAGCAAAGTGTTCAAACTTTGCACCAAATATCTATCATTTCTAGTAAATATGAGGTCGGCAATATTTTGTTTGTACCTTATGTCCTTGCTTGTCTTCATGACCGCAAAAACTTAGGCAAACTGCAGCGAAACCCCCGCGCACTCGACGTGTGTCAAGGAATGCTGTTACGTGAGTCGAGAATGCGTTACATAACATGACAGTCACCAAGATATTTTTTTCTTTCGTCGTAAAAAAATGCCATCTCTTATGAGACAAAAAAGCAAGGCTGATTTTACAGTCGGGAATATATTATTTTGACCAATATTTCGGAAGGCACGGCCTTCCTTCTTCAGGGTCTTACAAATAATGAGACGTTACAATTTGAAAATAAGAAATAGCGTGCAGTGGCTTCCGAAATATTGGTCAAAATAGTATATTCCCGACTGTAAAAATCAGCCTTGCTTTTTTGTCTTATATTTTCACTTATTGCTGATTAGATCCTTTATTAGGATCCGGTCCTTCTTTTTTGTAAGCTGGTCCTTGCTTAAAAAATTGCATCTCTTATGAACATGTCATATAACTATACTATTTTTTTCTCCCCATTTACCTCTCAGCTTTACAATCGCAAACATGCGAAACCAATCGTCATGAAATGTGTCAAATAGTATTCATTAGCGTTATGTAAATACATGTTTTTTTTTTGTTTGTTTGCTTTAAGTCAAATGTTACTTTAGTTCTAATTTATAACGATTGCGAAATATCCTAACACGTTGTGTAGAGGTGGGTCACGGAGACCGCTTTCGCAATACCTTATATACCTTCATCGATTTCTTGATAGCGCGGTTTTCGTTAGGAATAAAGTTTTTGGTAGCGAGAGCTCGGCTATAGCTGTGGGGGACTTGATAGCAGACGTCTACTACTCGCTGAGCGACCACACAGAGTGTGAATATGTAGCGCTGGTTGGGGGTGAGTGTGGTTCAAGCGCCAGATACTTGAGCACAGAGAACCTACCCATCAGGGAATGTAGCCGATCAATTGAGCGCCACATTACAGAAACACTGCAAACCAGTTTTGCCAACTGTGGTTTAAACACTGAAGCAGAGCTGTTATTAGCCAGGGCGGATAAGTTTGAGACATGATTATACATATATATCTTTTAAAAACTCACTTTTCCTTTTTTTTTTTGCTTGATATTGTTAGTTATGATTTTCCATCACTCTCTTCTTTGTCTTTTCCTTGCAAGAACTTTTTTCTTGGAATTTTGGCGTGAAAGGTTTTTGGGATTTCTCCGATCCTCAAATCTTCCCTAAAAATCTAATGGCTATCCCCAGTCCACAACAGAACTCGGCAGACCAAGCGCAGTTTGCTCTCAATCTTAAGGGAATAGGAAATAAAAATTCCTTGTTTTATCGTCATTTTCACTTTTGTCCCAGGTGTATTTGAATTTGATCACTCAAAATTTCAAATGACGATTTGGCCGAAGCACCGTGACGAATTTGGAATCGGATGGCGCTGCCGACAAATGTTATGTAAATTTCCCCTGGCTCTGAGGAGGAAAGAAAGGACGCTTTCTTTTGCGCAGTCAAAGTTGATCTACAGCCTTACGATGATACTTGTACCAGTTGGATCTCGTAAGTGTAGTACTCTAAGTGATGATGGCGCTTTTGAACGAAGCTAAAATATTTAGTACTGTATACTTTAATTAACTCAAATATCTATGTCTACTCTGTGACTTTTCGAATTATCATTCTCATTGATACTTTTTGGCGTGTACATTTGTCATTGGCAAGCCACAAATAAATTTAAACTGAGGACCAAACTAAGCATAAACTCGCCTTCCTGTAAAAGGAAATCCAGCGCTATAAATGGAAGACTACCTTCCCCCATTATAATAGCTTTTTTATTTTCTTTGTGAGCAATATGTAGGGCGTGTCGTGGGTCGCTGACGGAGGAGGCAAAGCCTCAACCACCAGAGAAAATTGCCACCACCGATTCTTCCTGCACATAGACCTTACGAGGGAACGTGCGCCGTGTTTCTCTTTAACAGGTGGTGGCAATTTCCTCTGGTGGTTGAAGCTTTGCCTCCTCCGTCAGCGACCCACGACACGCCCTACATATTGCTGACAAAGAAAATAAAAAAGCTATTATAATGGGGGAAGGTAGTCTTCCATTTATAGCGCAGGATTTCCTTTTACAGGAAGGCGAGTTTATGCTTAGTCTGGTCCTCAGTTTAAATTTATTTGTGGCTTGCCAAGTGTCATCGTAAGGCTGCAGATCAACTTTGACTGCACAAAAGAAAGCGTCATTTCTTTGCTCCTTCTCTTTTTAACATGATGGGGGGCCAGAGCCAGGGGCATGAAACTTTACATAACATTTGTCGGCAGCGCCATCCGATTCCAAATTCGTCACGGTGCTTCGGCCAAATCGTCATTTGAAATTTTGAGTGATCAAATTCAAATACACCTGGGACAAAAGTGAAAATGACGATAAAACAAGGAATTTTTATTTCCTATTCCCTTAAGATTGAGAGCAAACTGCGCTTGGTCTGCCGAGTTCTGTTGTGGACTGGGGATAGCCATTAGATTTTTAGGGAAGATTTGAGGATCGGAGAAATCCCAAAAACCTTTCACGCCAAAATTCCAAGAAAAAAGTTCTTGCGAGGAAAAGACAAAGAAGAGATCGATGGAAAATCATAACTAGCAATATCAAGCAAAAAAAAAAAAAGGAAAAGTGAGTTTTTAAAAGATATATATGTATAATCATGTCTCAAACTTACCCGCCCTGGCTAATAACAGCTCTGCTTCAGTGTTCAACCACAGTTGGCAAAACTGGTTTGCAGTGTTTCTGTAATGTGGCGCTCAATTGATCGGCTACATTCCCTGATGGGTAGGTTCTCTGTGCTCAAGTATCTGGTACTTGAACCACACTCACCCCCAACCAGCGCTCCATATTCACACTCTGTGTGGTCGCACATCAGCGAGTAGCACACGTCTGCTATAGCCGAGCTCTCGCTACCGAAAACTTTATTTCTAACGAAAACCGCGCTATCAAGAAATCGATGAAGGTATATAAGGTATTGCGAAAGCGGTCTCCGTGACCCGCTTCTACGCAACGTGTTAGGATATTTCGCAACTATAATTAATATGGGAATGGAAAAGTAACATTTGACTTAAAGCAAACAAACAAAAAAAGCATGTATTTACATAACGCTAATGAATACTATTTGACACGTTTCATGACATTTGGGTCCACATGTTTGCGATCTTAAGGCTGCGAGGTAAATGGGGAGAAAAAAATAGTATAGTTATAACATGTTCATAAGAAATGGCATTTTATTTACGACGAAAGAAAAACTCCCTTGGTGACTGTCATGGTATGTAACGCATTCTCGACTCACGTAATAGCATTCCTTGACACACGTCGAGTGCGCGGGGGTTTCGCTGCAGTTTGCCTCAGTTTTTGCGGTCATGAAGACAAGCAAGGACATAAGGTACAAACAAAAATATGGCCGACCTCATATTTACTAGAAATGATAGATATTTGGTGCAAAGTTTGAACACTTTGCTGTGTCGTGATACGAGTACTTGACCTTCATGTTTACATTAGTGATAAGCTACAGGTTACGATAAAAAGCCGGGATTTGACCTTCTTTTTGGCTAAACATTGAGCTACAATTTTCCATCTTACTTTTTATCAATTACGTGTGTATCACTGTGAGACTTGGAATCGCCTGAATTAAACGTACCTGGGCTGAACGATTTGTTTTCGAATTCACCGTGTCGCGCTGAACCTCATAACTGTCAAGTCAGAGAGGTCAAATTTCACTCAAGTGCTCCTTGAATTTCGCTTTCCCAAAAATTCATTTCACATGTTGCCCAAAGTTTTGAACCCATATTTCGAAAGCTTAAAGATTGCTTTTTAATGTCAGATATCTATTTCTTCTTAAAACGATGTATCGGGTTGAATTTTAGGCCTTCGAATTTCGACAAAATTTTGCTCGGGTGAAATCCTCAAAATTATTCAAATATCTTAAAATCCGTAAAATATTCTGGTTGCAATCAATTGAAGCATATTACCACTCAAAATGTATTTTGAAATGCCTTTAATACGATGAGAAGCATTGTGAATTGAATGATGTTTGAATTAGACTAAAATCGAGCTTTCTTCGTTACCCTGTCGCGCGTCCCGAAAAAGCGGCCCGGTGGAGGCCGTGAAGCGGTCAATCTTTACACTCGCTGTATTGCAAAAATATTTAACCGATGAAAGTAAAATTTATATTTTCATTACTAAGGTACCTAGGGTAGTCCACTGAATTTTTTGTGGATTTTTCGAAATTTTTATTTTTCCCACCCCTGGTCGATATTTACAGACAGCCGCTCTTAATGGTCCGATCTCGAGAGTAAATTTACCTTTATTCACCTTTATTGTACGCAAAGGCAAAGTTTCTGAAACATTGATCATGCGATATTGGACATTTTATTCATTTTTATTATAGGTTTATAAACAAACATGATATGTATTAAAACGAATAAAAATTAAACATGTCCTACACGTAAATTGACTGGCCCGCCAAGATTAGCTCTATCTACCTGCAGGCCGGCCAGTGTACCTTTGTAAACCTTGAATAAGGAAAATAAAAATTGCTGTTGTTCTTGTTGTTGATGTTGTAGACTTTTTTCACCAAAAAGATGCGGTAACTGACCTATAGCTTGTAATACGAATTTCCTGGTAGCATATAATTTAATCCGAAGAGGTACTCAAGGAAAGTTTGGGAAGAGGTGTGAAGCTAAGGCCTTCAAACATTGACCTGTTGAAGTAAAAAAAAATATGTAATAATTGATCATAAATGTAAGTCAATCACAAATATTTAATCAATCAATCAATCAATCACAATATTCTACTGCATTTAATCGCCAAATAACCTTTTCACTTCAAGTAGAAACTCAGTTAACTCCGCGGCTCTCTTTCGATTTTCTCTTTCGGATTTAATCGAAAGGGCGCCGCCTATAAGTAGGAGTCGCACATTAAATACAAAAAAAAAAAGAACCGCGGCGCTCTTTCGAATTAAGAGATGGAAGTCGTTTGCGTCGATTGTCAGTCGCGTAGTTGGTTTGTTATAGGCAACAATCCAACTATGCGACCGTCAAGCGACGCGAACGACTTCGTAAATGCTAAAAGCCATGCAAAAGAGCCGAAACCTACGCATTTCCCAGCAATGCGGCAGGATATATAATATTGTTGATATATAGTTTTAGCCAGGCTAAAAGCAAAACCTCCGTTTCCATTCTTATAAAAGCAATAAAATTTAAACTAATACCATGAACTCTAAGCTCAAAAAAAAAGGAAAGAAGGAGCGTTCAGTATCAGTTCACCTTTAGAGGGAGGCGGGGATAAATGATAAGAAAAAATGTCTCGTAAATAACCCTGAATTAAAACAAAATTGTGATATTGTCGATCTCTTCAGAAGCAGCAATTTACAGCTGAGGTTACGATTTCTAGGGTCAGTATTTCTGACTTAAAGGGAAGACATAAAATGGAAATTAGGCCGACTTAGGGACTTATGTGTTCCCATTATATTTTCTTTTCTTTTCTACTCAAACTGTGCGGTTCGCGTTGAAAGAGTTCTCCTCTATTGTAACGTCAGACTTGTCGGCTTTTGGAGCCCGAGTTTGTCTTCTTCTCTTTTTTTTGAAAAAAAGAGTAAGGTTCTGTATTATTAGCGTTCATGCAATTTGTAGTGTAAGTAATTACAACACTTTGAATTCATATTTTAGACAAGCTCACTTTTTCACCGAGAATATAAAGCCGTAAACAAACAACTGAAAACAAACTTCATTCAAGCCGTTTCAACTGTATTAAGGGTACGAGTTATGAAAAAAAAGCAGCACACTGCAAAATTCTTGGAGGGAAAGTAATGAATAAGAAAATAAATAGCAATTCAATGGAACATGTACAAAAACAACACTTAAGTTTTAATTCCAGAATGGGGAGTAGCTCTGTCTGAAGTGCTCTAAAAATCTCACGATCTGCAGTCTAACGATCGTGTTTTGAGCTAATTATAATGTTATGAGTGAACAATGACAGAAAGATAACTTCATTTCTTGAAATTTTTTATTTAAAAACCCATAAGTTAATCGCAAAAAGCAATTCGCGTAACACTATAAACTGGATCGTGGATCCTTTCACGCAAGTTAAATCGGCTGAGCACATAGCAAAAAATCAATTTTAAATGCACGTTTTGTGGTTTTTCTTTCACGACGATGTCAAAATGTAGAAAACGTCCATGAAACCATTATAAATACAAAAATTTCCTTTTGAAGACGTACTTTTCTTGACCACATAGTACAGAATGTACCTCAAGTTCAGAAACCCGTGAAGGAAACCAGGTTGAGTTCCTCGAATGACAATTTAATAGCGAAAAGCTGTCTTGTGTCCACAAAACAGAAAACCGGGTATTCTTTAGAACTTTCTCTTTCCCTTTGTGTCTTTTATCAGCGGGCTTTCAATTTTGAAATGCAAAACTTTAGTCTTGAAAACCACCACATGAGGAACGCGCGCCAGCCATTTCTTTGATGAACGCATGGAGGAGGGGGGGGGGGGGGGGGGGAGTTAACACTCCGCCTGTCAGTATGACGTCACATAGTAACGAGCAAGAGCCTTGGGTCACTTGTGCAAATTAGCAAGGGATACAACAGTTATTTGGACGAGCGAGGTCGAGGGAAAGCTAAGAAGCTAGCAAATATCGCTAAATATCGCTTATTTGATCGAATGTGTGTGAGCTTTGGTGTTGCTATAATCTGCTTGTGTAGACCGTTTCGATATTTTGTGTCCGTGATTGTGGGATTCCCATCTATTTCACGGGAACGGCAAGGTCATCAAAACTTAAATTTTCTTTTTCTTTGTACGGTTTTTTGTTTTCCTGTTTGGTCTCTTTTTTAACACTATTTTTCCTTCTGGCCTTCTTACTGCTGACCCTGCTGGACATGCACTTGGATCAATATATATTTTAAGCTTAAGTCTGGAGTTTTATCAGTTTGGAAAAGCTCTTGATCTGCATACTGGCCAAGCTTGTGAGAGGGGGGGGGGGACAGGGGGGTCACAATCTCCCCCTTCCCGTACCCCGTTCTCCCTCCTCCCGTACCTTTTTGTCCCTTTGTCTCCCGACTCCCGCCCTTTATTGTGTTTCTCCCCTTATCATGCAAATCACGCTGTTTGACTCCCTATTCAGATTCTATTCGAAGTGCTTTGGCCTTGTCCAAAATAAAAAATTGTGTTGTAATTCCAACACTCAGACGAACGTCAACTCTGGCCCTGTTACGACAGCGACTTTACCGTACATCAGAGGCACCTATATTATTACAATATACGTGTTGCACACAAACCCATAACCACCTTACGACGTCTGCTTACTAATGTCAAGGACAAAGACAAACCGGAGGACAAACAGGGAGCAGTATACAAGATCAAATGCTGCGACTGCCAGGCTTCTTACATTGGTGAAACCGGCAGAAACCTTAGCACGCGACTGACCGAACACAAAAAAGCGACGAGGAATGGTGACGTCAACAATCACATTGCTGAGCATCATTTACAGACGAAACATCAAATTGACTGGGACTCGGACTACTATCAACGCCTTACTTTAGAAAGCTGGTTTACTAACTTAGAACAAACGCCACTGAATCGTAGCGAACAGTTACCAGCGCCGTACAAACAACTTATTGACGAGATCAAGCAGAACTAACTACGAGAGAACGACTGGAGAACTGACATTTTGAGTAACAACAGACGACTGTTTAACTGTGACAATAGACGGATCGAAACGCAGCAATTACTGATTACGAGTCTTCATAGCCAATAACATCGTGACGTAATTGACCAATCAAATCAATAACCAGAGTATAATACCATCAACTGACGTGATACAACTCACTTTGACTCTGAAGATGACTACCGCACAGGTTGTCGTAGCCTGCGCGCAGACGATAACTAAACTCTGATTAGTACAGTCTGCGAAGCAGCGCAGAGATCCTTGTTCTGGACTCCCATCGGACTCAACGAATTACCGGAAGTGCGTTTCGAATTTCCCTTCAATCTGATTGACGATCACGACAAACAAAACAAGGGCCTTTTTTAACCGGCCAATCGTGGCGCGTACTCAAATCTGGGTACACAGCTGGAAGTCCAGAACAAGGATTTCGGCGCTGTTTCGCAGACGGAGTTAACCAGAGTTTAATTTCGTCTGCGCGCAGTCTAAGGTTGTCGAATTCAGGACTACGTTCGCCCGGACGATCAAACTCAACGTACATTTGAAATCGAACTACTCCGCACTTTCCAGCGCGATCATTGAAGCGGCATTCCTTCGACACAAGTTTACACCACGCGGTAAAATCTTCACTGACAGTGTTTTGTGAGCTACAGTCGTGAGGAGCGAGCTCCCAGGAAGGTCTTCCATGGACGGATTTTTCCCCACCAAACCGAAAAATACTAAGACCGATCAAAATGGTCTTTAACGACATTTGACCTGACTCGCTTTGTCGTTCTTACGGAGAATTTCGACAGCTAGCGAGACAGACGAGACACTGACACGACTGACACAGTCGACACACGTGTACATATGTCATGCTATCTCATTCATGTCCTATCATGTAAGCGACTTGGAAAGGTTTCCAATTTCACAGGAAGTAATGCCGTTTTTTTTTTTATCCCAAGCACGAATTTTCGTTTTTTGACTTTTCTCGTGTATAAAATTTTGCTTTAAGCCTCGGAAAACGTTAAATGGAAGTCAAGAAACGTTATTGGGTTCCTTTCTTTGACTGGAAGTAAGCAATAACAAATGAAAAAAGCTTGACTTTTTGAATTTCTCTCCCGCTTCCCGCCATCGTAGAGATCCCGCCTCCCGCCCTTTCTTCTCCCGTCTCCCGTACCCTTCCCGCCCCCCTGTCCCCCTCCACAAGCTTACGACCAGATAAAAACCATTAGCTATCATTAGGCATGTCTCTCCTCTGAAACTGCTGAAACAGCTGAATTTTTTGCAATGTTAGTTGACATCATGACAAACAACGCAAAGTACACCACAAACTGTACTTTACACCAAACACCCACCAGTGAGCCACTGACAAAAGTTAAACTTGCCCTTTGTACATTGTCTCAAGATGAATCATCAATATTATTACCCTAAAATCTCCACTGGGTTTAATTTGGCCCTAAAAAATAGTTCAACGAAACCGTTTATTAGTTTTCGGGTTTACAGAATTACAGGTGTATTCCCATTGCAGTGTTAAAATATGCGGTAAAGCAATAAGATTCAAGGCTCACAATCTCTCACAAATACCTGCCATTTAGTTTCCTCTTTCAACGCTACAGCCAAGCGAACTTTGAGAGGAATGATATGGGGTTCCACTAGCTCTGAAGAGCTGAAAATACGCACAGTGTAAGGTATAATACATCCTTTGATGAACCTCCTATTGCTGTGTCTAAACTACTCAATCTTGCTGTGCACTGGCCCTCAAAAATGTGACCGGTCGGTATGATTGCCCGTAAAATTTGCTCGATTATTCATTACACCACTCGACATTTCATTCCAAGAAAGTACTTTTAAGTACTAGACTTAAAAGTCTAGTTTTCTATGACAATAGAAACCTTAAAATCTCCATATCCAAGAAATCGGAACAGTATCTCCGTGATAAAATCGAGATTTTTATCTGACTCTTCGATGAACACGCCAGACGTGACGTCATACTGGCAGGCGGACGGTACCACAGATTTCCTTTGAGACACCTTCCCCCCTGGATGGATGACATTTACTAAGGTGTCAAATCCGCTTCTTCCCCCACCCCCTATGTGGTTGACTATTTGACTTTTGTGGGGAAGGGGCCGGGGGTATGGGTGATCTATACGGTGGCCCACAAGGGTCACTACATATTAAAAAAAGGTCAACTTTATATGAAACACTGCACCCTATACAAATAAAAAATGTTGATGCAAATAAAGTCATGCATTACAAGAAAAGCGAGATGGAAACTACTACCTAGTCTTCATCTCGTGTTGCGTAGAATAAAAATGGCGGACGACAGATCGGAAAAGCAAATAATCGAGGGTTATTTTCATCAAGGGTATCAAAATGATGTTATTCTAGAATTTTTAAGTGTATACCATAACATTACAACCAGTTTAAGTACTTTAAAGCGTCGTCTTCGCGCTTATGGTCTTCGAAGGGTAAGGAACAAGGTGAATTAGCAGGAAAGGAAATATATTATCACGCGTAAAGTTAACAACGGATGTGGATCTCTCGGCTACAGAGCAATATCGCACCTTCTTTAGACTACGAGTAGTCCCCCATTTTTCCTCAGGGATAGTAGGGTGAGCGAAACGCGAGCGGGCGTGAAAATCACCCCACGCGAGAAAAAGCGACACGCGTGTCGTCTTTTCTCGCGTGGGCTGATTCGCTGATTTTCACGCGCGCTTGCGTTTCGCTCTCTCTGCTATCCCTGAGGAAAAATGGGGGACTACTTGTAGTCTACACCTACTTCGATTAGAATACCATTTGCACGTGCCGAGACACCTAGTTGCACGGATTGCTAAAGAGGTTGACCCTTACGCCGGGGGGGGGGGGGGGGAAGGGGTACTGCCATATATGGGCTAAATAGGTATGCGCCGCTGTGAAGGGTATGGTTTTCAAGCCGTTTACTCTCCAGGATAGGGTATATAAATCAGAGAGTTTAGGTATAGAATATGGTTGACGATTTTAGTCTAGACTAGGGAAACCGGGAATTGCCTCTCTGGAAAACAGCTACTCTGGGATAGGGGGGATCTTGGGAGTTTAGTCTAGTATGGGGTAGCAAAATTCACTTGAACGAGCTCTGGTAAAGGCCAAGGGTTCCAGGGTCCCAGCGGAACATCCCCACCCCAAAATTCCTAAAGTACCCCCCCGGGCCCTTACGGTGTTCAACTGAGGAAGAGACGACGATTCACAAGGAGTCGAGGTGGTATCTCATTTATGGCCAAAACTTCTGCTGGCATGCTGATGGTAGGTAAGAAGGACTTTTCCCTTTCTAAGTTCACTAAAAATTACAGTCATTTTGCAATGGACGATGTAATGGTGACTTAGTTGTTGATGGCTTGAAATTTTATATGGGTTTAAGGAAAGACCTTGGAAAAGAAACCCATAAAATCTTGTTAACGTATCACAGAAGGAAAATTGGTGTTCGCGTTCCAAGTGAAAATATGCAAATGGTCAATGCTAACCCCAATAACGTATACAGTACTGCTCAAAGGTAAGTTGACACTCGATACTTAAACTTAGATTCACTCGAACTTCGAGTCTCGAGTCTTGAGTCTCGAGTATCAGTGTCTCGGATTTTTCTTTTGTTACTGCATTATAAAGGAGTTTTTAGCGCCTTTTGAAGTTTAAAAATAATGGAACAACAAAAGAAAAATCTAAGACACCGGTTGGTTGTGGGCGTTTATTTGAGTTTGAGAGGAAAGGGGAGGGGGTGGGCGTTTATTTACTTTTTCTGCCTTTAGGATGGGTGCTTATTCGAGGTGGGCACTTATTCGAATAAATGAAAGATATATTTTTCCCTGTGGGCTGCTGCGGGGATTTTAGTTTCCCTAGATATTATTTTTCCAAGCTTTTCCCCACGAAATCAGTCTGCAGGATATTTTTTCCTAAATCAACCATAACTCCATCAAAAGTTAAGTGGTCTGCCCCTAAAATCCACCAAACATTTGCTCATTTGACAGATTCTGATTTGCCTATCATTTTTAAAGCCTTTTGAAACAACAGGGACAAAACTCTCTAGGCGAGAGGGGAGGAATGCCTTTCTACTAACCTCTACCCGGAGAGTCCTTACGGACGGTAGCTCGGCCCGGAGCGCTACGTCATGACCAAATTTTCTCTTTTTTTAATTTTGGAAAAAAGAAACTTTCAATTTTTGATTAACAAAATATGAACGTCATCGTTGATGAGAACTGGTCAAGTTTTTTCGGTCATAGCTTCAACGTTTTTGAAGTTATTCACCTTTTTAACGAGGGGAGGCCATACTGAAGCTCCCTGCCGGTCTGAATGGGATTTATAGGCCTTCAAATGCAATAAGCTAGCGTGTAATAAGTTCAGGCACTCTGCTTAGTATAGACATTCGTATTACTATAGATTTACTAGAGAGAATGCCGGATTCCTTAACCTATGCCAAATATTCCTCCAAATTTAGACGCTTTTTTTTCACCTCGAGGCAATTATACATGGAATTAAGGACATTTCAAATTAAATATGATTATGGATTATGTTACCTTTATACGTAAACAACGTATCCATATCCAAATTTAAAATGGTCACATTAGCTCAGAAAAGCCACCCTCTCACTGACACTCAGGGTATCACCCAATTTCAAGTTCAAGGCCAGAGAAAGATCAATTTGGGTCATGTTACATGTATACCATATGTTAGCAATGATCATTTTATTGAAGGAAGCAAAATCAATTTTAATTAAAATTATGTTACCCATAATGTTTCAATGTAATCCCGCTCGGATCATTTTCTTCTGATAAAGAAGTCATTCGCTATCTACATTTGGCAAGATTAGTAACAAGATGATATTTTACCCTAATATTGAAATTAGCAGAACTAAAATATCTTAATTCCAGTAGGTTCGCGATATCTCACGCACCTCGCTCACTGTCATGTCTACTCGGCGGACGCATTGGAATATTGAAGCGTAGGATAAGTGACGCGCGTTGTCACCCAATCCGCAGAGAGGTCTCTTTGTGTCGAGGGGGGAAGGGGAAAGGAGTAGAGACATACCAAACAGGAGCACTCTGGGGAGGAGAGATCGACGAGGAAAGCCGTAGACGCGCAACTGTACGTATGTCAGTTATGCGGGAGGACCAACTCCAGAAAAACCATGTCCGTTATGTACCGTTTCACGTAATGTCTGTCCATCTTAGTAGTTGTTTCTAATAGTTATAAGTAGCTTTACTCTTTCTGACATATCTAAACTCTGGGACCACTGTAATTGGCTTACCGTTGTGGCGGTATCCCTGCCTATTTATTATCCTTTATTTTTTTTCTTTTTCTCTCTGTATCGTGTAATAGGAGAATCTAATAAATTACTGATAAAAGGAGGTATGTTTTTTGGGCTCCACTTCCAAATGTTTCGATCTTATTCCAGTAGGTTCGCGATATCTTACGCACCTCGCTCACTGTCATGTCTACTCGGCGGACGCATTGGAATATTGAAGCGTAGGATAAGTGACCCGCGTTGTCGCCCAATCCGCAGAGAGGTCTCTTTGTGTCGAGGGGGGAAGGGGAAAGGAGTAGAGACATACGAAACAGGAGCACTCTGGGGAGGAGAGATCGACGAGGGAAGCCGTAGACTTAAACTAGACGTAAATTACGTTGAAGGGGTTCGTTATTTAGGGAAATAATGGTTTTTCTTAAACATGAAAGCTGTGGTCATATGCCCAATCGACGTCAAAAAGGGAAATCCAAAAAATCCGCATTTGGATTTCTTAATTGAAATCCACCCTGAGGACGGATTTCTCGGAGGTGAAATCCGTTTTCGGATTTCGCGTTCGATCGGGAAATCAGATTTAGATTTTGAAAATCTAAATCCGGATTTCCCAATCGACACCCATTATCTCTCTAATCTAGTTTGTTTGGTGTCAACTTGAGACTCGACGTGGCATTTTATTACTAGGGAGATTAAGATTCACTTTTACGCCAAACTGCAGACGTGAATTTGTACCACGTGACCAAGTTTTCCCCTTATTTTTCGTTTACTCTTTATTGCTTCTACACAAAAATAAGTAGTTTTATCTTTAAGAATTGTTCTGGACTGTTTTTATCTGCTTATTTTCTATTCTGAGAAATTCTCAACTCATGTTTGCCGTTTGCTGTACGCCGCAAACGTGAATCTTAATCTCTCTACTACTTAGTTTCCTACCGCACTACATGTAAGGCACTACTCAGATAAATTTGCCAACAAAAAGTTCGTTACAACTTACCTGCAACATACATTACGACTACAAACGCGCGCGCAGAATTGGAATCAAAGAACTATTGCGTGCCGACGGGAGGTGTAAAGCTGCGATCAGGGCGGATAAATGTTTATCCGTCCTGCTGCTATAGAAAAAATTTACGTGCGTGCCTGCAGGAAGTTACAAGTTGATTACGCTTGTTCAAGCTCGCCAGGTCGGCTCTGCAAATAAAGAAATATTTTTCCCACAGGCACACGTTGTAGCGATTTGAAGCGGGATTACAAGGCGCGGCTTGATTTAAGATCTTCCAAGTTAAACTAAATCCAATCTTAGCGTCCTTCAAGTGCCAGATGTGCTTACTAAGTTCTGTACTGAGTGTCTTGTTTGGTTTGATATATTATACATGTATACTTTTGTTTTCTTGCACGTGCGCCCGTGTGCATTTTTCACTTGTTATTATCCAACTTGTGAAAAAACTCGGTTCAACGATAAACTTTCTCTTCGTCAGGTTCTTAGTTCCAATTTGGCGAAAAAAAAATAAGAAGAATGCACGAATATTGTCTGCAATTCTCTTGATTCGCATACTCTTGAAAATTAAAGAATGCGGAGTTCAGTCTGTTGTATGTCATATAATTGTAACAGTTGTCGTTACAGGATAAGGGGAAAAACCTCAAAGATTTTAATTTTCACAACAATGCAGATGAAATGAGGAAAAAGTCTTTTCAAAACCGCTAATTATTTTTTCTTAGAAGGAAGATGTAACGGTGAATGATATCCGCGATATTGGATATTAGTGGGAAGGAGCAACAACATTAATTATTGATTAAAACGGACCAAGACGTTGTCGAGGTTCATAGAAGTTGATTTTATCATAAACATGATGCGCTAGTCATATACAGCTATTTCGAGAAAGGTTGTCGGAAAAAGTGCACGCGACAATCCCTAAAGGTATTGCGGGTGGTTTTGAATTCACTTTTCTTCAAAGAAATTTGAAAGAATGGCACTTGAGGCCATGGAATATGTTTGCGAGTGCTAAAGGAAAGCACCACAAATAAATTCGACAGCTACAATCGTCAGGAACAGTGTATTGATGATATCCCAGGTTACCTTTCGGGATTGTCGCGTGCACATTTTTTCGACAACTTTTCTTGAAATAGCGCTATATTTGTGCTTCCCTTTTTTTGTGTGTAAAATAACATCTTGTAAGGCAACGTCTCACTGAAGACAGAATAAACTCTCGGCCACAAATGTTTTAAAGTTACTTTACAGTGATATACTGTACACATATCCAGCAGATAAAACACCCGTAGGCGTACGTCATTGCACCTCTGCAACAAACCCCCCCCCCCCCCCCCTTCTTGCCCTCCCGCTCAGACCGACATTTCCAAAATTTGCCTCAAACTTTCTGTTACACGCATTAAAACGCCAGCCTAAAGAGATATGTCCTTTGCGTTGTGTTTTGACCTTTCCAGTTGTCCTAAGATTGTTCATGTCTGTTGCAATTGACCAGCGTAAGTATTTTAAGTTTGGATTCACAAAGTTTAATTTAAAACCGCTCTCGGATTTGAGGAAAACAGAGGCTACTAAAATTTTGGCTGTATTTATCTGTGCTTGTTGTCTTTGCTTTTTTGTTGCATGGTGCAAAGAAGACGGCGATAAAAATACACAAGGCCAACAGATGTGAGTATTATCATTATTTATTCTTATAGTTATGTGAAAGCCCCGTATGGTTATATGTATTGCTTAGCGCGTTCCCGGTCGCAGATACCGAGGCGAAGGATGAACTGAAAGGAGGAATCAGGGTTAGTTTGAAAAGAACATTGTACTGCGGCGGTGGGGTTGGGAAAGAAGTTTGGAGCGCTAGTTCCTAGTCAAGGCAATATGGAAGGGCTAGCTCTGAAAGCGCCAGCTTAAAATGTTTTACGGATGTGTTAAATGGGCTTGTCCACCCCACCACTGTAGCCCAACAGCGACACAGCCCACGAGTTGATAGCTCTCACCATTTTTCCGCCATTGAGGTTTGACCTGATAACTTTCTTTACTCTTCTCACGAATTTCTTACTTAATTATCCTATCCTTCATTGACTCGTCTTTAACATCATCCACCTCCAAAACTCCTAGGTACTTGTATCCGTCATCACTTTTTCCAGTGCTTATAACCTCCTTCCATCTGGAAGTTCTATTCCCACACGTTTTACCATCTTACCCATCTTCATCACATCATCACAAACACAGCACATTTATTAATACTAAAGCCCATTCCAACATCATTGGTAAATATTCTAACGGTCTGCACAAGAGAATCAATTTCTCTTTCATCACTGCCATACAACTTCACATCACCCATTAACAATAAACGATCAATTTTTCCCTCTTCCTTGCTGAGTTGGTATCTAGAGGATGCCTCGCGTAAGAGACAAGTGAGTGAGAGGGAACATCGCGATTAGATACAGTAGCGGAGAAAGGAAATCACCCTGGAAAATTCCTCTCTTGATAGCTAACTCACCAACTGGTTCATTATTAGCTGTCACTTGAGATTTTTCACCTCTTCATGGTCTCCTTAAGAATCAAATTGATGTTTCAGCAGCCTCAACCATTCCCAGTGTCTTCATTATCTAAGAATGAGAAACTGAGTCATATGCCTTTTTATCATCTAGCGTAGCCATAGCAAGATTGATTCGTCTTTTCTTAGAGTCCTGTAGTACTGCTTTGTCTTTATTTAAAATCTTGTCCTGCCTAGATTAGCATTATAGCTATTTGCAGGACATAAAGTATTGTAAACTGTATATTTCTTTAAATAAATACATTGTTGTTGTTGTTGTTGTTGTCTGTCATTAGTTGATCCTTGGTCCCCCTACTGTTAAGTTCTTACGACATCCCTTTTATTCCTTTGGGAATAAATCCCTTCGTTCTAAGTGGTCATAGAGCTCTTCCGCTGTTATCCCAGTGAGCAGCTTCCACATTGGGGGTAGTTTCCTGCTTAATTTTCCTTACCCGCTTCTTTGATCACCAGTACAGTTTGGCCTAGTACCATCAACTCAGGGCACCTGCCCCTCAACAAGACAGTCCCGCAATTGACTATCTATTCTTCCATGCATGAGCTTCTTATTTTTGTTTCAGCCAGAATCCTTGTAGATTATCTGGTCCAAGAGCTTTCTAGTTGGATAATTTTTTCAACTGCTTCTTTATCTTGTTTACAGTTATCAATAAATCCTCTTGAGCCTCAACCTGTTGGTCTTTTTTCAAACCCCTAAACCATAATGCTTCCTTATTGTGTTAAACTGAGTTAGCCCAAAGCTCCCTACAGAATAATCTACTTTCCTCTGCGTTATTATTATTGACATTATTGTTTTGTTTATTTAACAGAGCGCAATCGTTATCACGAAATTCTTGGAGCTGCTATTGGTTTCCTTGTGTTGGTCATTGTTCTCCTTTTAATTTACATCTTTAAGAGGCGAAGCAGAGGTGAATTAAACTAATTATGAATTTTTTTGTTTCCACTGGCACTAATTTTAAATGCTACTGTTTTTTTTTTTTTTTTAAATAATTGTCTAAGCTTTAACTTTTTTCTTATTTCATAGGAGCGGCAGTAAAGAAACGGTAAGACCGCCTTATAATATAGATGAAAAATAAAGCTTTGGCTATGAACGCACCCTGATTTACATTGTATTTGAGAGCGCATTTAGTTAACTGTTTAGTCTTTTAGTCAGACAAGTGAACAATCGAATTTATGCATTTATAATGAACACTAAACAATTTATATCTATTTAAAGTATATTGTAACGACAATTTCATTTCAATTGTGCTTTTTTCTTTCATACTGTGAGTTCAGACCGGTTTTTTTTGCTTGCTGCGACGGGAAAAAGCTCTTGAGCCCGCTTTAACTCAAGATACGGCCCCAACATTTACGCATAACTTGATTGGCACTATGACGTAATTGTACGTTTTTTTGACGTCATATTGTTAAATTTATTGGCAAAATCCAAATTCCATCAATTTTTCCCTCATGCTAAAACTACAGTAAGGTGTCTGACAAAATTAATAATCTTTAACAACAGCAGTGATGTCATGATGACATCCGCCATCTTGGATCCGCCATGTTGATATAATTAACAATCATTCCTCGAGCCCGAATGGGCTCTGAGTCAATAGCCTATGAGGCCGAAGGCCGAATGGGCTATTGACTCAGAGGCCATGAGGGCGAGAGGAATAATTGTTTTAATAAAATCCAACTAGTTGGTCAAAAAAATCGAGAATAAAAGAATTTTAACTAGTTAAAGCTAGACTTTAATCCTTCTTTGTCGCCAAAAAGCCTGCGCTTTTCGCTACTAGTGGGCTATAACATATAGCCTAGTAGTAGCTCAACCAATCAAAACGCAGCATTGATACTAGACCACTAGCTGGATTTTACTAATTAAAAATATTCCATTTTACTTAACCCTCGGACGTACGAGCAAATTCATACCCCCACCTTGGTTCAACGAGGGAGGGGATTGATGGAGCCCCTCCCTAGAGTAGGTATATTTTATGGGTGGTGGCGCTACTGGAGGCTTGTGACGTCGAAAACAATGGTCACCATCTTGGCCGTCATCTTGGATTTTACCAAGAATTAGAAATCAGGCTAAAACCGCAAGAAATGGTATTTTTGTACTTGACATGTAAAATAACGCATAAATATGCACTTTGCATCATTTTATCCACAATCTTTACCTTTATTGTTTAAAGAAGTTGAGAATACATGCATTCTCACTAAAAAATGGCTTGACCACTTACTTCTTATGACGTCATATCTCGCAACCATAGTAACTGACTATTATTAAACTTGTCTCAAAATGCGTGCGGATGATAAACGGACAGCTACTGAAAACGTCAGGTTAAGAAAACTCGCCAAGTTTGGTGTTCATAGCTTAAACACTTTAACTTTTAGCACCTCCACCCCCCGGTCTTAATAGAGTTAAATGTTAATGGTAGTCTTTACACTAGGCCGTTAACTAAGAATTAAGAGCTGCTAAGTTTTACTTAACAAAAGATACGTGTGTGAAGGCCTAAGTAAAATCTCAATTTATTTTACTTTGCATCTCATTTAAGTCAAAAAGTTGAAACGATTCAAGAAAAGTTCAGGTGACACGAAAACCATCCTTGAGACCGACGTTGCGAACATGCGGTTTCTTGAGCTTTGAAAAAAGGTGAAGCATGCCAATCAATCTAATTTATGTCGCGTTGGAAACTAGCCTTAAGTTAAGCTGAAGTAAAAAAAGATAGGTTGTGTGTGAAACTTTCTTTTACTTGAAGAATTTAAAATTTACTTGTCTTGAAATATTTCTTAGCTTATTTAGACTCTAATGTAAAGACTACCATTGTCTCGGTCAATTTAAAAATAGTGCTGAGCCGATACCAATTATCGTTTCCTTTCAGGTTTCTGTCTTTTTACATCAGCTTATGTCGTTTAGAAATTCTACGTCATTATTTAGTCTATATTTTATAGTTAATCTTAGTAGATCGTATTCTTTCGTATTCTTTTTCTTTCAATTGGAACCTACGTGTACTACTACCAAAAACTACGACGTAGCAACTAACATCGCTACTACATTGAATTATTAAACACGCAAACGCTGTTGTAATGAACTCTAAGGATCTATAGTTAAATCTGCTTTAAATCTATCACGTGGAACTGGAATCATCGCACCGTGTAACCCCTGTGACTTGTTGAGATTTGAGTATACTTAGCAGTTACAACCCTAAGTTTTTTTTTTTTCAATTTCTCAAGGGATGACTGTTAATACCAAGAGAAATTGAAAACAAAGCTTATACTTTATTTTTGTGGGGAAAGCAAATTGCATTTTGGCATTCATGAAAGTCGCAAATTGAATCAGATATATAACATTATTATTCATTCAAAATATTTCCCCTATTCTGTTTGGCTAAAAGCACACGCACAATTTAGCATAACCAGCTACTGATGACCAAATTTAGAAGAATTTTGCGATTAATCAACCGATGACGTCAAAAGTGCGCCTTACTTGCAGGTTAATGCACTCTTAACCGAGAAGACTTGGGGACAAGGTTGAGTTGTTTTGGTTGAGAAAACAAAAATGGCGGACATTTCACTCGTTTCGAGAATAAGCTAAGAACTATGCGAAATAATAGCTTAAAACATGGCAAGAACAGCAAGAAGACAACTGGAAGGACGACATCTGACGGCCTCGATGGAGAACACCTTCCTCGATCTCCGTAATTCTTCATAAGATACTCAGCCTCATTCATTAATTGTTAATTATAACACCGGCAACCAAATTTTTGGGAGTCAAAGAATAGGAAATTCGCCACTTTGGAAACGAGAAGGGAACTGCAACCAAAATACATCCCGCAATAGTTTATCGCCAGAAAGTTAACTGGGCCCAGTTTCCTTCTGGTTTCCAAAGTGTCGAATGGAATTTTTACACCAAGGCTAACTACAAAACGAAACTTTGTTTAAAACAGTAGACGTTATGATCCAAATATAGTGAAAGGGTAAAAAAGGACTGATTTTCTTCGTCTCCCTTTTATACTTAGAATGACATATGGGGAGCATTCTGATCATAAGGAAAGCTATTACGTAAGTAATTACATTGTTTGGCTAGAATGTAGGTTTGATTTACAGATGTCAGAACTGAAGTTGCCTGTTTCATGCAGCTTGCATACTTTCTTTTTCTCTAACTTAACCCCTCCTTTTAGCCTTCTTAATGAATCACGCAAAGAAGAGAGCTAAAAAAACGTGTGTTTGCAATGCAAATTAAATCTTTGAACTACAAGCAAATTGGCGTCCCTCACCGTTGTATTAGAGAGAGGAGGTCTTGCAAACTTACTTGAGGATAGATTGATATATGACTTATAGGATCTGTGCATAAAGTTTAATACTGATATTTCCATCCTACAAAATTCCAACCTCTTCTCCAAGGAATGAGATAGGAAGAGACAACACAGATCGTCCAAGTAACACTGTCGGACAGGAATTTTCTTCGTCTGAACCTTCGCCCATGAATATGGAACTACAAAATCTAAGTCGAAATAGATACAGCTCCACACATCAAATGAGCAGACGAGACCCCCAAATGCAAAATCCACCAAAAGATGCTGATTACACAATTCCTCATCAATCAACTAGTTCTTGGGAACTTGCAAGAAGTCAGGTGAATGTAGAGAAGGTTATCGGTAAGGGTGCTTTTGGTCAGGTAGCCAAGGGAACTGCAACGGATCTTCCAAGCAGGCCTGGACAGACTACAGTTGCTGTTAAAATGCTCAAATGTAAGGAATTCTATATACAACGTCCCATCTTACTAAAGTTCGTACCTACGTTTTATTAAATTCTTTTAATTTATTAACACTTATTTTAACCCAATGCTAACCTTAGAACTATGGATTTATAATATCTCTCTTTTACGGTTGGTCTAAGTACTGATTCATTAATAGGCTGATGCAATCAACAATGACTGCATTGTATTATAGTTGCCTGGTGCAATATTATAGTCTTGCAATATTTAGATAGATAGATAGCCTTTATTTTAAAACGATAAGTATTAAAGCTACATGAGCTTGTGGGGTCGTTTACAATTAACTAATCTCTAAGTAACTAAAAGACTAAAAACTAGTGGTATTTACAGAAAGAACGTTTGAACTTAAGTCAGCGATATTTACAAATAAGAAATTGTGAGCATAAATTTTTTACAGTAAGCTGTGTGCAAGTTTGTAGGAAAACCTAATGAGCGAATTGTAAATGTATACAAAGTCATCTTTTCTAAAATTACAAGTGGATGCAGACGATATCTTAAAGCTCAATTCATTAAAATTAACTAGAGATTTAAGCTTTAGGTCCTTTAGCCTGAGGTCACGATACGGAACGTTTTTTGTCAGGGCACTACAATTGTTGGTCTCTGCATTCCACAGGACTGAGCCTCTAAACGCGACAGAGTCTTTCATGTAACGCGTGTTGAAGCGGGGAACAATTAAAGCAGCGCAGGTCCGGGTTGAATAATTTGTGGCCCGTTTCTTAGAAATCAGATCGATTAATGTGACAGGTAACCTATCGTGAAAAGCTTTATGCACGTGTGATAGTTCCCAGTGGAAATAGCACCTTGATGAGGGGGCAAGGGGATGTAAATGAACAGGATCCCATCTGCGAATTTCAAATAAGTGTGTTCATTAATAATGAGGCCTGATAAGCACAGTTTTCCAATATTTTTTTATTATTATTTCTTAACAAAAAATTTACAAGGGTAACATAATCGTGGCATTTTTTAGCATAATGATAATGTGGAAATATGCAACATAAGTCAGTTTCGACGAATGGATCATTAACGTCTGCTACCTGCTAAGGTGTAAAAACGTTTCGAAACAATTTGCCATAGTATGTTTTCTTATCGACGATTGAAATGACGTCTTTCAAAACTTTACACTGAAAAAACCCATCTGCGGCTAGAGGTTCCACTTGAGTTGTTTTTTTCTTTGTTTATTTGTTTGTTTTCTTTGTCGATTTGTATTAATAGTAGAACTATCTCACAGGCCCGTTTCATCTGAGCTCTGATGCAGAGTAGGTTAGAATCCCAGGATCCAATTTGAAGTTTCAAGCGACTCTCGACAGCGAGAAGCAATACGGATATGCACTGTAGCTGTAGTATAACTATGAGCCAAAACTGCTGAAAATTCGAGAATATCGAACGGTATCAATCAGCCTGGTTTTCAGACATTAAAAAAGAGGCGCTGAGAAAACTTGACCCCCAAAAAACGAGTCCGTGGCTCTTTTTTTGCATCAGAGCAATAAACGTTTTGAAAATTCCAAAACACGCATAAGATTAATCCGGAAGGAATTGCTAGCTATGGGCAAAATTTTTCACTGGACGCCATTCTTTAGCAAAAGCGGGGTGCATTAAGGGGACTTTGATTTCGCATTTAGTTTTATGAAAACTGGTAACATTATTGCTAGATGATTGCTGGAGGATTTCCCAGAGTTTCGCAGCCGTCACGTTGAAGCCGAAAATGTTCTACATAGATCACTGCGCCGTTTACTGCACCTATATCTTAAAAACCAACAGGCTTCCCTGAGTAGCCATCCATTGTCATCATATGCTTGACTGTTTTCTTATTAATATATTTTCCTTTTTTTAGCTAACGCTCTCGAGTCTGACAGGGAGGACTTGGAAAAGGAACTAGAGGTAATGAAGTCACTTGAACCTCACAAGCATGTCATCAGCCTTTTAGGATGTGTCACTGAAACGGGTACTACATGTTTTGATCCAGCTGTAATAAACGTAACTAAATCATGATACCACATGGAACTTTATTGAGGGTC
Organism: Porites divaricata; assembly: GCA_038088405.1. Classification (NCBI taxonomy): domain Eukaryota; kingdom Metazoa; phylum Cnidaria; class Anthozoa; order Scleractinia; family Poritidae; genus Porites; species Porites divaricata. The sequence goes on along the minus strand of JBBMOI010000010.1, from coordinate 6,107,780 downwards.
TCGATGGTGTGGAGGCATTTACAATTAACGGTTTAAAATAGTTTGGCTTTCTACTGGTAACAGTTTATTCACTCACCGTACAGTTACGGCTTATAGACGCCTGAATGAAGAAAAAAACAATTGTCAATTATTAATCAATTGTTAAAATTAATTATCAATACATATATAAGTTTCACTGGTTATTCCTCTTAAAAATAAGAAGGCTGAGATAGGGTCTATCTTCAACAAAAGAACAAACGTGAATTCCAAACTCCTTGGGAAAAAAATTGTGGCGAACTTTTTTACGACTAGAGGTTAAAAATTAACACTTTTCTTAGCCTAACACTAGACTATTTGGCTTTTTACAGCTAACAGTTATATGTTACCCCATAAAAGTAACGGGGGATACCTAAGGCTCACTGTTATGCATTTATCTAAAGCGTATGTACGAAGTGCAACTAGTGATATCGACAGGCCTAGGCTTACGAGATATTTTTAACTGAATAAAAGATGAGCGCATACTTTAAAGTGTTCACGTGCACATGTCGCACGCAGATTGCGAACAAAATGTTTACTCAAAAGTAACAATATTGGGCTGTGAATCAAACGTTGTTTCAGTGATTTTTGATAATATGTAATTAAATGAAAGGGAATTTTTAGAAATTTCAACCGCATTTAATACCAAAACTCTTTATACGTTTTATGTTTCGCCTCAAAAGTCCTTGAAAACATTGCAGCTAAAAAAACAAAATGAAAGTGTGGAATATGATTAACCATAATTACCATTATAATTGCATATCTTGCTTGGAGCATGTGCTTTAGTCGGGACACTTTTCGCGAGTCTCAAAATTTGACTTTTCCCAGAAGGGGTAAACTTCATCTGGTAGTCTGTAGTGTGTTATATATTGAGCGAAATCCTAAAAGAGCGCTTTTATAAAAAGATATATAGAGCGTTAATTTCAGGAGTGACAAATCCTGCTCATTTAAACGATTATATTTCGCAGGCAAACTTTAATTTTCAAACTCTTCTCAATACATAACACACTAGAGGTTTTGACCGATCATTTACTTATAAAATTACAGAGTGCTGTCTCCTATTCTTTCGGCAAACCTGGACAGAAAATCGCGGTTTCCCAGTTTGGATCACTGTAAAGAGCGAACTGCCAAATAAAAAACCACCCTCCTAAACTTCTATCATTTCAAAGCGTCTTTACAAAGTTTTATCTAAATTGCCTCTAGCCGAGATACAAGCGTTTTAAAAGATGTAGCACAAGCAAAATTTTGCCTTATGAATTTAGTCATAGATTGGTGACGTGTTCCCCGCAGCCTTTTAAAAGACCCTCTATATTTCTTGACTAGCTTTGTTTCGAAAAGTACTTTTGCTAGTAAGAAAAAGACTACGGTTTTCCGCCGTGATAAAGGGCTATTTATCCACGCCCCCTTAGTTAATAGTTAGCTCTTATTAACCGAGCGGGAGGTCTGTATTGGAGAATCTTGACCGAGGTCGCCAGTACAGACCGAACGCAGTGAGGTCTGTACCAGCGACTGAGATCAAGATTCTGCCATACAGACCGACCTAGCTCGGTTAATAAGATGTTTATTATATGGCCAAACAAGAAAGCAAAGGAACAAAAATATAAATTTCGATTTCATCTTTGCTCGTAGCTTCCTCGGCAGGACTCAAATTTGCCAACGTTTGCTCGTTTTCTTTACCTGCTTCCTCGTGAAGGTCCACTCATTCTTCCATTTATAATTAGTATTATTAACAGGAACAAGCTAATTTTTTCATATTCTTTGTTTGTAACTTTTTGAGGATAACTGTCAGGGGCACCCAACGAGAATATAGTTCAAACCACTTATTTTTTTAAACGGTAGATATAGGCATATTTTTATCCCCTAAAAATTTTTCACCTGTTCGGATTTCCTAGCTGAAAGTCTAGTGATCCGAAAATTATAGGGATCAAAACTTACCTTTTCGAAAATTTCAGCCAGAAAAAAAGGCTCCCCCAATTCTAGGTGGCCTTTTAAGGGTACAAATCCGTTAAAAATAGGCAATTATACCTTTTCTTTAGATGTTCGAAAATCCTAGGAGAGGCAGGGAAGCAAGAAATTTTACAACAAATGTTCCGAAAATTCTAGATCTCAAATCGTCTTCCGAACAGATATATTCCGAAAATTGTCGTTGGGTGCCCCTGAACTGTTACAACAAGATTGGTCTAGATGCCGGTCTAGATGGGAAAATCTAGACCGCGGTCAAGATCGATTTTAGCCAATCAAATTCTTGAATTTGTTTGTTTCCAGTCCTCTTGAAACATGGCCATATAATAATCACGAATATAGACTTGCTCTTAAACCGTCCAAAATAATGATTTAAAGATATAGTGGCTCTCCAACCTAATTTTAATTTTGCAGAACCACTGTTGGTATTGATCGAATATGTTCCTTATGGAGATCTCCTGGGTTTTCTGAGAAAGAGACGTGGATTAATGACACTTATTACAATGACCCAGATATCAAGCCACAAACAATTCTGATGTCACAACAACTGATGAGGTTTGCTTGGCAAATTGCCGACGGAATGACCTATCTTTCATCACGATCGGTAAGGATCTTAAAGAACTGGCAAGATAGAGCGGATTTAGCATCTGGACACCAAGCATGTCCTTAATTGTGTCAATAACAAAATGCTGGAATCTGATTTGTGACAGCCCATATTTACGGCTTAATTTTGCTATTGCACCCCCAAAACTGTCCGATTTGACCTCTCCGATTTCCAGGGGCTTGTAATCGGACAGGTCAAATTGAACAGTAAACAACCAAAGAAATTTAACCGAATCTAGCTAATGACATTTGATGACATAGTTTGCGATAACCAATCAAAATCAATGAAAAATAAACATGGCTTCTGTAGGCAGGCTTTCCAGCTTATAATTTCAAATCGGCCTTATGTGAAATTACACGCCCAGTTACTCCCTGAATTGTACCCCACTCAGTCGTTTTACCTTTACTAATCCTTCGTTTTACTGCCAACAAACCCACAGAGATAGTCTTATTCAACTGAATCTTTTTCCACTAACTTACTGGTATGAATCTCTCAACCGATGCCCACAGTAGTTGATTTTAGCGTTCTTTGTTTTGGGCCCGTGGTAACAAGGGCTCGCTGTTGCGATGTCCCCGCCTGTACTCATATGTATTATTTATTATTTTCTCCTTAGTTAAAAACCACTGAATGTTTCATTCTACGGTCATTGCAGTATTACTTACTTTGTAGTCTTGGCGAGGTTAATAAAAAAAATATAAGTAGCTGAAATATAACCTTCTGGGTGAGTCAAGAGCTGACTGACATTTCGACAACCTGTGCGGTAATCACCTTCAGAATCAAAGTGAATTGTATCACGTCAATTGATGGTATTGAAATCTGGTTAATGACCTGACTGGTCAATGAAGTCGTGATGTTATTGTTTGTCTGTCAATTATTGGCTATGAAGACCCTAAATGTGATTGGCGAGTTTTGATCCCCCTTTTGTTACAATGGGCGTTTTATTGTTAGTCCAATTGTCGTTTGTCCGGCCATTTCTCTCCTTGTTAGTTCTGCATTAGTTCGTCAAGGAGTCATTTGTCTTGTAAGGTGCCGTTAACTGCTGACTTCGATTCAGGGACGTTTGTTCTAAGTTATGTAGTATGAAACGAAACAAACTGTAGAAAAGGAAATTCTAATGATCTCTTTTTAAAATCTGATCGTTCTAATTAACAAAAAACTTGCAATAATTGCAGATTGCTGCCTGGACGAAATTGCCAAAACTTGATAGGCCAGGGACCTGCCAAAGCGATAGAAGAAGTGAAGCACCTAAATAACTTCGAGTGGTTCCTTCAAATAGTTAGACTCCCCGTAAAGTAAGTTCGGGTTACAAAACGGTGTACCTGAATTTTCACTTGATATCGAGCACGGGTTTGTGTACTGAACTGCGGTCGTAGTTCTCTGAGATATGTCCGACACAGAAAAATTCTGCTCGTGTTGAAACCTCTGCAGACCGTTACAGATTATATGGAAACCAGCCTGTATAATTTACATAGAGTAATTTATGGTTTTTCACACTTTGGCTACATGTTTTGTAATTAAAGATCATTCATAGAGATCTCGCAGCTCGGAATGTGCTGGTTGGAGAAGGAGAAACTTGCAAAGTGACTGACTTTGGAATGGCCATAGAGGTAGATGGCGACATTTATAGGAGGAAAACAAAGGTAACTTGTGTGGGAACATTTGAAAATTTGCGCGCTTCGTATAAGGCTCTGAATTTCTACTATGTTGCCTGGCACAGAGTTGTAATCATAATATAATTTTAAACGTTTCTGAAAAATGATTGAAAAACATCCCCGCCAGCAGAGGCCTCTTTTCCCCGCGGCAGGGAATTAAAAAAAAAATGTTGTGTCAAAAAATGGAGTTCGTGAGCGATATATGTGTAAGATTTCCTTGGAAAACCCTTTGAAAATGTCTTAATCGTCAACCTTGAGTAAACAAGGAAAAATAAGTGATGTTTCTTATGGTCCTCGACAACGTTTCTTTGAAGTATTCAAGTAGCATAGCCGCATTACGAAGAATCAACCCCTGAGGAAAATAACATATTTCAAATTTTCTACAAACGAAAACAGAAATGTTGTACTCTTTTACCTTTTACCCTATATTTAATCCCCTCCTTTTTTTTTAATTTCTAGAGTCGTCCGCTGCCGTTAAAATGGACAGCTTATGAGGCACTGCACAATCGAAGATATACAATTAAAAGCGACGTGTACGTAAAACTAATATTCTTTATACCAAAGTAAAATTCCTTTTATGTAAACCCGAAAGATAAGCTGAAAAAATTTGATGACAGTATGATCATATGAACGCTATAAGGATCCTAAGAAATCCGTTGTCACTGTTTAAAGTTTTCTGCGTATATTTGATACCTTGACTTTTTAGCATGTGTGCATGTGCACGTATATGTACGGTCTTTTAACAAACAAAAAAACTTGCTGGATTAGTTTATTAATACTTCTCAGTTCACAACACTTAATGATTAGCTATATAGGTAGGTTATAGATTATCAAAGATTTCTCTTAAGAGATAATGATGTGCTATAGCAAAAATGGCAAAGATCTCACCAAAAATATCAAATCAATAGGAAAAACTATACGAGCTCTAGTTTTAAAATAAAGAAAATTGAGCTAAAGTACAGGGAATAAATCATTATACGAAAGGCCAAAATTCCTTAAAAATATAATGACAAACAACTATAAATTACACGATTATTGATTCACTTCAAAATTCCAGGGCATTCAAGAGTTTTTAATCAATTACATTAACTAAGTATGTTATTCTAGAGCCCTAAAACTCGGACGTACTAGCAAATTCATACCCCCACTGTGGTACAAGGAAGGGGGGGTGGATGTTACCCTCCCCGGAGTTTTTTATATGTTGCAGCATTTTGAAACAATTTTACCTTTAACGGAATTAAAGCCTTTGATCTTCTTAACAAAGATGAGGTATATTTTATGGGTGGTGGTGCTGCTAGAGGCTTGTGACGTCACCAACAATGGTCGCCATCTTGGCCGCCATCTTGGATTGGAAATCAGGTTAAAACTGCGCGAAATGGTATTTTTTTGTGCTTTACATGAAAAATAACACATAAATAAGCACTTTGCGTGATTTTAGCCACAAGATTTACTTTTATTGTTGAAAGAAGAAGTTGAAAAAACATGCATTTTCACCCAAAATTGGCTTGACCACCTGCTACTTATGACGTCATATCTCGTAACCATAGCAACTGACCATCACTAAACTCGTCTCAAAATCTGCTCAAGGGATGAACAAACAGATTCTGAAAACGTCAGGTGCTGATGTTTTTGTCCTCTAGGCAAAAACTCGGTTAACCTTATGGGGGGGGGGGGGGGGGATCCATCCCCTTCTGTATGTCCGAAAGTTAATAGACCTACTCAGGCCACTTAAGGCATGACTACCTGTTTGAATATGCATATTTTGTTAAACGCTTTTTTGTACGGTTTGCTTCCATCAGTGATCCTTAACTACAAATGTGGCTCAACGAAAAAACATGTGAGACGTGATTTCAAATAAAACGTGACATTGCTTCGTCAATAATGTCAAAAACACATTTTCCTAAACGGGGAAGGGTTACGTACAAACCCTAATCTTAAACGCGGGGTTTCGGTATGAAAAAGTTTCCTCCCTGTTCAATCAAATTAATATCAAAGATTTGAAACATGTCGACGGTTGGTTTCGCGATGTGAGAATCCACTTTACTCTTATTCTCGTAAAAAATCAAAACATATCTTGCAAAAAAATAAATATTAACTTACGCAACGTTGTCACGGTAACGAATAATTTATGATTTTTACGCGAAAGAGATTATAGCGGGGCTCCCACGCGCGCTTCGCCCCATACCCATAGAATATGGTCACCCTCTTTTCGTTTGGTTGTCTCGTGATTGACCGAGCGTGCGTACGTACGTACACGTCTACAGATTGTATGGGCTGGGTAGGGGAGACTATCAAAAGGGAGGGAGGGGTGTCTCAGGCGTGTCTTGGCAAGTCCATATCTTGTATATTGGACATTCACAAAATGGTCAATTGACAGCTGTCAAAACAGGATAGCCACTAAGCAGTACCACATGACCATATCGCGGGCTCATGTGTCAGGAAGCTGCCCGCTGACCAGTTAGTTGTTTAACTAGATCGCGATCAATGTTCAATCTCATACTTTCTAGCTAGTGTGAGCACATATATTGGACATCGATATTGTGATCAATTGACAGCTGTCACAATAGGGTATCCGCTGATCAGAATCACTTGATCGTATCGCGGGCTCAGGTATCGACCCATCGAGGCCAAGTATTTTTGAAGTTATCCGCTGACAAGTTACTAGTTTTCAAATGATTGCAGGCTCAAGTTTATTTTCTTTAAATTCATTTCATAAAATATGTTTTGTTGTTGTGCCGCACAATTACAATTTTGATCTCAAACTGACCTCGGACGCAAAAATTCAGCCAGCTATTACAGGCAGGGAAACAGTTGCTTTTGACTTTGGCACTTTGCTCACCATGGTCACGCGTTGGTCACTCTCTACGTCCAATTTTCATGCTCTGATTGGTCAAAATTTGACAGGTGAGTTCATGAGAAAAAATTATGCAGCATCTTGAACCTGTATAATCGTTTCAAAATACTGCAACGTATCCAAAACTCCGGGGAGGGGTTCCATCCACCTGCCCCCCCCCCCCCCCTTGTACCACGGTGGGGGTATAAATTTGCTTGTACGGCCGAGGATTAATTTAATAGCCTCTGTGCCTAAAAGAACTTGTTGCTCTTTCATTATCCTTTGACCATTTTAGTGTAAACGTTTAGACCGTTAATTGTCAATCTTATTATCAATCACGTGACGAAAATTTGAGCTTCTAAAGTGTCTCATTTTGCTAAAGCCATTAAGCTACATTTGCAGTTCAATTTTCAGGATCATTGAAGCAAACCGTTCTAAATAGCATTTTATTGTTCTATACGAGATTTTTACAGTAGGTATGACTGCCATATAACTTTTACGTATCTTTTAACTTGTCACATATTGGGACTGGAAAAAGAAAATAGACAATCAACAATATACTTTCTAACCGTGTTTCTAGGTGGTTCGCCCTATCCAAGGAAGCGTGGCAAGGACCTTGCTCCTTTGCTTCATCAGGGATACAGGATGCCTAAACCACAGCACGTGGATGAGAAATTGTACATAAAACAATTTAAGTAGAACGATTTTATTTTCTGCATTTTCCTGTATGTTAATAGAAAATTGCTTTCTATTAAATTCATTAACCATTTCTTATTTAGTGCGATATAGCAAAATCCTTTATATGTTATTGAAATATGTCGTGAGGGCAGTGAACTAAGCGAGTAGATCAGTCAAGTTTTATCGCAGTATTGTTCCCGTTAACCCTCTATATATCGTTTCCTAAATGCCACAACAAATGTAATGCGTCCAAAAAGTCTCCTTTATACAAGATTATTAAGTTGATGAACTATTTTATACATCCTTGCCCACTTTTAATGTTCAGTTAATTTCCCCCCTCCAATAATATACCACACAAACATTTGACCGCGGTTGAGGCAACGCATGACAGATGTCCTCTTTATTATTGTCCTGAAAGGCCTATTACGTAGTGCTAATCCAGGATTATAGCTTTCAATCGACGATTCCTATATATTTTCCTATAGACTGTTAGAGTATCATTTTGTGTTATCATAAGCTCTGGTCGCATATTCTAGGAAGAGGAAGCTTTGCCTAAACTCTGGGTTAATACTTAACCATCTTTAGAGGAATGTGCATGAACCCTGGAGATCGAACCAACTTCCTGAAAACCCTCTTTGCCACAGGGCTTTCAGGAGGCGTTGGTAATTGGCACAACGTCGATGTCCGAAGCTTGTAATATCATGATGAACCACTACATTAGGGTGTAAATATAGCATATCCCATCTATTTTTGGTAGGCTTAATAGCTCGCCTAATCTGTTCTCTGCCTCTCTCCCTGCACCTTCCTCTGAGTGAGCGGAACGAAACTCGGAGGAAAAATCCTAATTGACACTTGATGTCCGAGAAGAGTCACTTAGACACTTAGCTTTCTCCATAGTGGTGCAATTGTTCGTTAACCGCTACTTTAAGGTGCTCAATGTGATCATTGTCTTTCGAGGAATTAAGATGAGAAGTTCTCATATTTTTCAGATATCAAATTATGATGAACTGTTGGGAAAAAGAATGGGAAGCTAGGCCGTCATTTGATGCTTTAAGAACCCAACTGAAAGACATGGAAAATCAGCATAAGGTAAACTAGGGTATCTATTAATTATAACGGAATTTATTGCGCTTCGACTGCATCCTATTCACCTTTGTAACTGTCTGATTGTTTTACACTACTGAATAACACATAACCGACTTAGTGTTTGAATTTTTCTATCTTCAGAAACTGATCAACATGGATATTTACGAAGATGAGTTGTATGAAGTGGTCGACGATTGGGATCCATAGACGAGTTTTCATAACCAATAACCAAAACTGGACATAACTTTACGATTTTATATTAGAGGGCGAATTCATCTAAGAGTCTTCAACGCGTTTTAAACTTGGAGAATATTGGCTGTTTTCTACAGAGCAACTTAGGATTTCCAAGTGCACTTGAATCAAGTGCTCACTTGAAACATACTTAGCTTCTAGTGTGAAACCAAGTAATCTCTCCGTTCATTAGAATCTTGGAACCGCTGCACATCGTGCACATGGTTTCCATTTCTTATTGGTCAAGTCTATGCTCAAGTGTGGTGCAGCCAATCATCCTTGGCGGCGAACTTCGGCTTCTTTGAACTACGAACTTTTGCGTGGTCTCCAAGTAAAGTTGAAGTAGGTTCCAAGTACACTTACGTCATACTTAAAGCTCAAGCCATTCATAAATTGTGTATCTCATTAAATTTGAAACTTCGTAAATACTTTTTGATAAACAGGACAAGTAGATCTAGTAGGCGTCTGAGGTTATCATTTATAGAACAAGGGGAAAAGTTCTGTAACAAAATTTTCTCAGGAGAAATTTATGGAAGGACTATTGGACACATGAAACAATGATAAAATTTTAGGATCAAATTTAACATTTGTAGGGCATTGTAAACAGGTATGGTCCAGCGAATCAGGAATCTTAAACTGAGTACAAAGATCATCATTTCTGATTTTGAATTTCTTAAGTTCTTCTTTGGTTACTAAAATTTTCCAGAGAATTTTTTAACCAAATACTCTTAATTCATGGTCTTTTGTCGATTTAAGGATAGAAGCTAGACCAGCGTTTAACAGCGGACTAGGCTCAGTAGTTTTACTTTCTTGGGAACAAATTGTAATAATCTTTACATCTCCATTTAGTCAAAGGGAAATAGTGCTCTATTATCAGACAAGTAGAACACCACCTGTTCATTCTTGAGCTTTTTTCTTCAAGTAAAAAGGTATCGCAGCAATAAGTTTAACGAAAATTAAGATGACCAAAATTATGCAACTGACACGTGTTTATTATATTCAATTCCTTGTAGCTCGGTTTGCCAAGTAATAGTAAGCCACAACAAAGCAGATAAGCTAGCTGAAAACCATGGAAGTCATGGAAAGGTTAATAAAATGTTGCATCAACATAGTTACACTGAAATAGTATTACGTTGTTAGGTACAAATTAAATGTAAATGTAATTTCGATTCGTAATTTGAATAACTTACGGTAAATTCAGTTATAGTACAATTAGTGCAGCATTGGTGATTAAAATAAAGGCATCTCAGTACTTTCTTTCTAATATGTCAAGGTTAAAATATATTTCGGCTGTTTGTTAAGCTTACGATTTCTACGTCAACTCATTCATTCAGACCCTACTCATTTTATTTCAAGCAATTATTGTTTACTCTTTGTAGTATCCACACTTGAAATGCATACAAGTGTCCTTGTGAGGTTTCAGTTTTCACAACCTTTGAGCAAAATCAGTCAAACATAAGTGAAAGATATCATTTATCTTGTTGTTGTGTATGATAGTCTCGTTTATGTTTATTTTTTTCACGATACTGAGACACTTTGTCATTTTTAAAAAGGGTTCTGTCACGACTGTCTAGAGTCATTTTGCTGCTATTGCCAATTACCAGTTCTTATTTGCAATGGACCTTGAATTTAGCAAAGAAATTACTTACAAATGACAAAATCACTGCTTTTCGAAAAAAAAAGCATGTTACCCAAGTATTACATCAAGAAAGTAAGAGACAAAAAAAATGATCTTTGAAAAACTATAAACCTAACAAGTTTTCAAAAATTCACAATTGCTATCCGTCTCAGTCGTCATCCGTGCCTCCTATATTTTATGTGTTGTGTTATTTATATCTTCTTTTAATATTCTGAGGAGTTATTTAATGTTTCACTCAATTTGGTGACTGTTCCCAATGTTCAAATTTTGATATATTTCATGACACAGCTCCTTTCTTCGCCGCCGCCGCCAGCTGCTGGTCTTTATCAGGAAATGGTGCCGATTCATTAACTGGGCTGGACTATTACTGAGTACCACCGTTTTAGTCTGTGATTGTTGTATCACGAACCGTATTCGCTGCTGGTAGATTTTGATCCTAAAACTTGTTGGCAGCGTTATAGCCAGTCACTATACGACGCTTATGTCTCACGCTACTCTCAATGCAAAACGTTTAACATGGTATTTGTTTAAAAGTGCTTAAACTAGCAATCGAAACAGCACATTACTAAAACATCCATTACATCTAAGCAAACGAGGAATTTATCCTCTGTTGTTGTCTCTAAAGGATTTCCTTATTCGTTAGTAGTAAACGTCACGAAATCCAAGAAACAGGCATCTGATAAAGAACCAAGGCAATTAAATCTACGGCTGTTCTGCCTTAGGACGAATGATTATTTGAGCCCGCTCTCCGTCGATCATTTCCTACAAGAAAATGGCATACCTCCAATTCCAACACAACGCTTGGATGACGCTATTAAAGTGTTACCTAAGGATGCCATTGACCATCGAAAACAAGATTAACTAGGTTATAAGTTTCAGAATGCGGTAAAGTATTCCGCTCTGGGACAAGGTACATTAATTTTATTTTCCGACACTATCCCTCCCTGATACTCTCGTAAGGCAAGAGGAAATCAACAAAAGACCCAACCCTACATCGATAAGGACACTTGGAATTGGGATTCTATGACCGTAGTTGTCTAAGATCAGCCAATACCGCAGCCGATCGGTATGACAGACCGCTGAGAGAATAATTCCTAACACAAACAATGCTAATAATGTAAAGAATCGAACCCACCAACGATAGTTGAGTTCGCAATACTACAATCAAAAGAAACTCAACGGTACTTCTAATAGCGGCCATATCTATTTAATTTGGTGTTCCAAAACAATGGAGAGGAGGCCTTATTGCTCATTGACGGGAGTTAAACCCTATTTATTTGGATCTAATCAATTTGCATAGATGCTGGCCACATGTGTGAACCCGTTGTTTAGTCTGTTTAGTAAATCGACCAAGAGATTATTATAGGAATATTAATAGGACCTCTTGGTCGACATCATCACCTCATAAAGACCAGTGGTGCAGAGGGTTGCCCAATACTGTCAACGAGACTCTAATCGTATACCCTTGCTTTCCACTAGAAAACTGGAAGTCTAGTGATAAAAAAGGAGAAAGTCCTTCCTAGACGCTCATATTCCACTGGGCAATCACATTTTCTATTCGCGCGATTCTTAGAAAAATCTCAATCACGTTGTATGGGATGCTTAACATGGTTTCCTTGGACGCGAGTACATTCCACTAGAGATCTACATTTTCTATTCCTGAGAAAAAAAAAAAACACAAATCCCCCGAAGATGGGTAAACGCCTAGTGAAAGTAAAACCTACGACCAAAGCTGGTATTTTTAGCCAATTCAGACAGATAAAGCAAAGCAAAGCCAAGCTTCTTGTCAGTTCAAATTCACTATGACATTTTTACAGTGTCTTGAAATTGCTGTTCACGAAGCTATTCATTTATAGCCGCAATGTCTAACCAATTTTGCCAGTTTATTTACTGTCTTTTGGTTTTACTTCATTGTCATTTCTGAGTGAAACTTTGTGGCAGACATTTCCTGTATACGTTACCATGACAAATTTTCCTTTATCCTCTTGAATGGTAAGCTTTAACTTCATATTACATTCTTTACGCTTGCACTCCCCAGCTCCTCGGAAAAATGGGGCTGAGTTGATTTTGCGGGAGTTTGCTGCCCGCACGTGATTATTCTTGAAGCGCAAGCTACACCAGGGGTTGCTGTTTCTTATCCCACGCTTAAATATCGTGGTCCAGGCCCCACCCAACAGACGACCGCCACTTGGGAATTCTTTGATGTCTATGAGTTCCCAGTCTCTTTTCGTTAGCTTGAATTTTGCCTTTTGGCCATCGAGGTCAAATCGAAAAAAGCGTTCCTCCTCGTCGTCAGAAATAACCACCTGCGACAAAGAGAAAAAAGGAAAACAAACAGTGAAGCTGCGTGAATTATCAAATTACGCCAGTCCCGAGACTTTATGGTAACATCAGACTTAAAGAGCTCTTCAGGAAGAAGCAATCAGGTTAAGTTCTTGTTTGTGGTTATTTGTTTTTTTTCCTACAATGCTTTCAGATTTCGATTTGTTACTCTTTCACTTTCCTTAACAGCTTCTCTGTACACAGGTTCTAGCTGGTCGACCAAAAACGTACAAACTTCAGAAGGATGAAACTATGTTATTACAAGTTGCAGAGCGGTCACCCGTTGTGGTGGTCATCGCAGTTGACAGAATATTTTATTTAAAGACATTTTTGAAGGGAGAGGAAAAGCGGAGCGGAAAGAATAGATTAAAAAATTATTGTCATCATATTAAACGTTTCAATTTATTCTCACCTATCATATTAGTTTTTAAACAAGAGCCATAATATGGCTCTTCCTTTTAAAGGATAAACGAGACGCAAGTACAGTCACTAAAACCATATACACTGAGGTGTCGATAAAGGTGACACCATCTGGCCCTAGCTGAGAAATTCTTACTTTAACAAGATATTAGTAACGTGAACGGTTGTCAAGGACGTGGTCCAGTGGGCGGGATCAGTGGGTGTGTCCGACAAAGATCTGGAGCAATGTGAATGGTAAGAGGGGATCAATCTCTCATATGTAGCTTACACCATACAATGACAAAACATGTAAAAATATTGTATAAGGACTGGTTTTGCCTAACTCTTTCTAAAATTGATCCCAGAATTTCTTTTAGAGTAAACTCGCTCCGAGTGACTCGGCCTTATAAATCAAAATGGACGATTCAAGTGTGCACGTTTCCTATTAAACGTTTATCGAGTTACAACGGTGAGAGAATGACACATTATTTTGTCAGGTATTTCAAAGAGTATTTATAGCCGTAAGTTCAATAGAGATCACACGAGACAGTGGATTGCCCTAAACATTGCTCAGAATGCCTGACATTATAAACTATCCATAATCAGTGAAGGGGAAAAATTGAATGCGAAGAATTAGAAGAGAAAGGGCTAAGTAGATAGGGCTATAAAACACGCGTTCCGAATTTCCTTCAACCTGATTGGCAGATAAACAATGGCTTTTTAACAGGCCAATCATGGCGCGAACTCACAGGACAGAACAAGGAATTGGGCGCTGTTTCGCAGACAGACTTAACCAGAAGTGTACACCTATTTCAATTATGGTTGCTTCGGTGAAGAATGATACATGATGCATGATCAATGTCGCATAGCCCGCGGTGCATTATAGGAACAAGTTTAGTAAATTACGTGCCCACGACGAGCCAAGAAACCTAGACAGTAAACGCTACTGATGCTCCTATGCTATGTCAGCAAAACGTTAAGATAAAGTGTTTGAGTACACTGAAGCCTAGGCCTTTAGCAGATGCCGCTTTTTAAGACAGCGATTTAAGTTTAGGTTTAATTCTGTTGTAATATGCAAATGTTGCAAATTTTCAACGAGTTTGCTTGACTCGCGCACGTGGGAATTTTGGATGGCGTTTTAAAAAACAATTTCAAGGCGGTTGCTGAACTATAATAAACAACTTCACATTATGCGTTTATTTATTTTTGAGGCACTTTTTTAACTGAAGATAATAAAGGAACAGTGTTCATTTGCTTTATTGAAATAATCAGCATTTTGGCCAAAAAACTCGCGCAGCTTCAACAAGCGGTAATTGAAGCGGCTTCTAATTTCTTACTGTAAGGCCGAGTTAAAAATGAAATTCTTCAGATCGCTCTCGCTTAAGAACTTGCGCAACCATTTGAGTTGAAAGCTCTCTTGAACGCCTTCTCAAAAAGTTTTTTGAATGACGCATGGACTCCATTATTTCAACGAACACTTTCTCGCTACAAAAAGGTTTACCATAGCGCATTGCAGGCTATGAAACATGGAACATCCATCATTGATCACGATTCAGTGGAGCAACCTTAATTGAAATGGGTGTATTTCTGTCTTAGCTCAGGCTATAAGCAACATTAGTTGAGTCAAAGAGTAGTTCACTTCGACCTAATTACTGATTATTTTTAGAACCAATCTTAGTAGTCCATGAACCTCTTTGAGCTGAACACAGCAACTCTTTGTGGTAGTTCAGAGCAACTCCGAGAAATCGATGAGCAGCTCGGAGCAACTTGGAGTAAACTGTGCGCGTTCCTGAGCAGCTCAGAGCACCTCGACGAATCCCAGAGCAAATCTGAATAATTTGCGCTAGTTTTCTCGTTAACGTCCATCAAGATTTCGATACATTTTGGCTTGGTGGTAAGCAAACAAACGGTTTAACTCCGTTGAGCTTTCACCAACATATCTGGCCACCTTAGGAATTTTGTAATGAGTATACCCATGGCAAGCTTACCTGTACTTTTACTTAAGTAGAAAGTGAGTAAAATTATGAACTATTCGAATACTGCGAATTGCAGAAAGAAATATAATGCTGGTAACCAAAATTTGCCATTTCTATTCTCTCTTTGTCCGTAACTAAAGCGAATTAGACAACAACGTGGACCCCGCCTATTTGGTCCATGATTTTGATGTGGTGTGGTGCAGTCCTTCCACCACAAGATCTATTCTGTCCCTTGCTTCCATACCGAGAGGGCGACAAACTGACCTTTCCGTTGTGCGTCGCCTTAGTTCAAGATCAATTGACCCAACCTTTGGTGGACAAATCGTATTCGTATAATCATATGGATCTCGAGAGAGCCCTCCAAGGCGTTTGATGTACCCCGGAAACTCAGAAGGCTGTGGAAAAGGCCTGCGGGATTCTTCACATCGATAAACTCTAGAACGTCCCTCATTCCAAGTGGAGCTCTTCGAAGATTACCTCGATAGGTGGTTAAAAAATATAGGAAGATACCAGCTGGAAGGGTAAGGAAAGGAAGGCATTCGTTTGGATTTTCAGACCATGAAGTACAATCTAGGTCTCAGAAAATAGCCAAGATCATGCTCTACTCCGTGTGGGGCAACATTCAGGGAGGAAAGGGGAGAGTGTTTTACAAACTGCAAAACGGGAAGAAATTTGTTGTTTCCCTTACCAATTTGCTAGCCGACTACCCTTATACGAAGCCTTGGAGCTCTTGAGAGAACGCTGTCTGTGTTCAGGCACAGACTCCGTCATTTCAATCAGTCGTTCCTGCGAGATCAACCGACCACTAGGAAATTTTCTCGGCCAATTCAAAGATGAGCGACGCGGGAGACCACACATCGTCGATTTCGTATCGTTTGGTCACAAGAACTATAGGTACAAGACCTGCGCGGCAAAACTTGTTGCAACAGTGAAGGAGCGGCCCAAACAAAATTACCAAGCGACGAAAGAAAACGTCGTCGACGGACACAGAAACCACTAAAAATTACGCAGAAATTCAAGTTATCAAAAGCTTCCAAATACAAATTCAAATCCCTGTAAATAATTGTCATCACTCCACCTTTCCAGAGTAAAGTTCGTTCGCACGAAGAGAGTTTTGGATTCACTGACCTTTATCACATACTGATAAGGATGCAAAGACGTAGATATATAGATGAGTGGAGCATCTACAATTTGTTGAATTTGTTTAGGATGAGTGGTCACTATGCTCCTCACACTTTTCCGCGAATAAACCAGGTCATGCTTTTCGTTAAAATACAATGTCATGTTCTAGTTTTTTATTGCGTGATATCCTGAGTTTCGTGAAACTATATTGTCATGGTCACGTTGGTCTCTCCTTACCACCCACATTGTTTCTTGTCGACCAGACCCACTAACCCAGCCCACTGGACCACGCCCGTGTGAACTAATTCACATTACTACCTACGATGTGTATTAAATCAGGACAATTATGAAGGTTATCATGTTCACAAAAATCACTAAGGTGTCAAATTTATCAATAATGATCCTAGTAAACAAAACACAGTTATTTTTGAAAGCTCCGTATTTTGACAATAAAAAATTAAAACAGCAGTTAATGAGAATAGTGTGAACTGACTATATACGTACAACGCTGTTGGCATATTCCTTTCCTTGGATGTTTCTGGAAGGCTTGTCGCTTTCTTTTACTGTCTGCGGAAAGAGGAGGCGGAAGCAAATCCATTTAATTAATTTATTACAAAAGATTCCATAAACAACAACTCCCATTTTTCCTGGTTAATTTTGTTTTATATGTTATCATTGACCACAATTGTATCATCCCCTTATGATTATCATCGTCCACCACTTTACGCGGGAGAAAACATTCACGCCGGGCATTTCACTCGATGTGTAGTATTGAGGTGGGGAATTGAAAAAACATATGGGTAAGGTAAAGGATTTGAAAAAAGTGTCCCAATTCCTAGCCGTACAAGCTTGTGGGGAAGCAAGAAATAGGACAAACCTAAAACACCCGTTTGGGATGCTACACAATTCCATAAGAATAATTAAAGGCAATCAAAAACTTGAAGGAATTAAAAAGAATAATGAACTACGTTCTTCGTAGAAGAGCAGAGGCCGTGTCCTTCTAAAGCGGACGTTTGCTTTCATGGTAATTATTCTGCTTTCTTTCGAACTACTTAACTTCTCGGCGCTATGAACTATGTGGGTACCAGGTGTCGGGGTATTTGACCAGCTATTTTGACCATGAGGTACAGCAATCCCAACTGAATCAGTTTCTCACCATACTCGGCTCCACGGATAAGAATTTAAATAATGGAATTTTTAAAAATTCACCGAGTTACACGAGGGGGCCCGTAGTGGAGGTTACGAATCGACTGGTACATTACCTCAAACTGGACTGGCGTATGTGTCTCATTGGATGCTTGATAGTTTCTATTCGACACGGGAGCCATGATAACAGAAGGTCGATCCAAATTGTAGACTGGGTCCAGACACGATTGATGGCACATACACGGGCAAGTTGTGGGACAGGGCTGCAAAACATTGAATGGTTACAAATAGCCCACTTGCACTAAGAGGTCACGTAACCAATGCTTTCTTTAAACAATGAGTTGGAATAATGCTCATGCCACAAATTGAAAGAGCACATAAAATTATCTTACACCCGAAATTTGAGACGAAACGCATTTAAGGGAGATATTTTATGGCACTTTGATTTTTCGACAAAGTAGTATGATTTGTATTGGCCGCCATGTTGGAAGGCATACTCTCGCCCTCCAACATTGTGGCCAAAACTGCTCTTTGCTTATATCTTGTTAAACGTTTGATAGTTACGTTGAGATGTGCTGTAATCGTTACCACCTCATCTTTTCAACATTTTCCTTGAAGTCTTAGTGCAAAATTGTGTTCAGAAAAGAGGTAATTAATAATTTTAAAAATCACATTTGGTCACGTGACCAGCCACGAACCTAATCATTTTAAGGAAATGGTACAGGTTTAATTGAAAAACCTAATCATTATTATTTTGTTTAAGATATAACCCACTAATCGTTGCTCGAAGACAAAATCATTTAACTTTCATTTTCACAAAACGATGTCACATGACCTCTTAGTGCGAATGGCCTATTGCAAATCATGAATCTGGGTAAAAACCCTGATTTCGGGCTCTCTCTCTCTATATGAAATGGTTGAATTGCATTTGTAATATCTTTGAAAAAGGAGACTATGAATAAATCTCTGTGATAATGTCTGATACGTTAAATACTTAATCTACTTATTGTTATTCATTCAAAATATTAAGCCGTATCTGATTAGCTTTAACGTCCCGGTTAATTATTCATCTGAATGGGGGGGAAGGGGCGGCTGCAGGTGTAGGTGAATTCAACAAGATGATAAAAACGCAATGTAAGTGGGGTTCGTCGTGCTCCATTAAACGAAAAAATGCTGCTGAAGAACACGACCATTTAGAGCCTTTTGAAAAAAAATTGTGCGCAGCCCAAAACTAAACAAATAGGAGCAATTTTTTCCATGATGTATGTGATGTCGCACAGAATTTGACTTGAATGCCCTTTTTTTATATTTTACCCTCCAAAGTAGACTTAATTTTGGATACCCGCTTCGATTCTTCACCGGTGTTATAATTAGCCCAATCCGTACAATGGTTATTGGCTTTTTTTTCTCATTGAAAGGAAGCACTTTTCTTATGAAGATTGATTTATAGATTTAGCCAGGGCTGAAAGCGAAGCTCCCGTTAATAAATTTTTAATTTAAAACAAACAATAAATTTGTAATGTCATGTGATACTGGTCAGCGGATACCCGTTTTGGAAGCTGTCAGTTGACATCAACATGGATGTGCAGTATCAGGTTGCATGCTCCCACGCTAACTAGAAAGTGTACTAGGATTTAAAATTGCGGACTGACTGGCGGATGGGCGGACAGACGGTCACGTGACTAACAAATTCTCTCGGATGGATAGATAACCAAATTTTCTAAGCTATGTGGCTCCTCTCGCGACCGTGGAGCTCCGCTATGAAATAATAAAAAAATCCGTGACACCGTACTCTTTTTTGCAATAGAGCAGCAGAATGAGCGTTATAACTGTATATCCTACGAGTTTTGAGAGAGCATTGGGGCATGTTTCAAAATGGAATGTATGTGGAAGGTGAAAGAAAGCACCGAAAAATCCGTTTTTACAGAATTCATTATAAAAATGTCATAGTTAGGACGCAATGTGATAAAGATGGCGCTTGAATTAAGATGAATTAAAGTGATTCGAAAAATATTAAACACCATTATCGAGGGTTTCGGTGAGGAAGACGAACTCAGCAACAAGCGCAAGGCCAATATTTTTTGCACCTTTCCAACACATTCTGTCTCATCTAGGCCAGAAACAACCACAACGGAAAATCTAATAACGTCTCTCTTTTATCAACTTCATTTTTATAATGTTTCTTCAGACGCTTTAATTTAATTATTCGATTGCACTTAGCCTGCGAGCAAGCTCTCCAATTTGGGTAAGCGAAGTGAGCCTCGCGAGAACGCGCCGGCCCCTCGCGGCTTCGCCGCTCGCTCGAGCGTTCTCGCGAGACTCGCTTCACTCGCCCAAATAGGAGAGCTTGCTCGCAGGCTAGATTGCACTTAAATCTCTGACAATTAATATGAGACTGGTTTGCGTTTGCAAGATTTTTAAATTCAACTTTGTTAATAAGTACCGATAAGCACTACGTATTTTCTTGGTTCGTGGATTTGTTTTCCCGCCGATTTCAAAGGCATCAAAGGTAACTAACTAGAGAGGGTAATCGAAGAGAACGAGAAGGAAAAGCCCGATCTACTGTCTTTTGGGAAACGTATAGTATACACTATGGTAAAGTTCCCGAGAAGACGCCGATCTTTGACATTTTGCACTCGTGCGTTTACTATGAGATGTTTTGGTTTGTTGTTTACTGGCCTTTTTTGTAATTTTGTTTGTCTGATTTTGATTTTTATTCTTTGCCAACAGCATATTGTTGCATATTATTTTGTGGCACATTCTAATAAAAGCACTGCCAATTATAGGAGGCAGTGAGGAATACGAATATATGAATACAATCGTGAATATCATTTCAGGGATGAATTCTATTTAAAGAAACCCTCAAGAGGGACGAAGAACCGCAGAATTTCAAATATCTGGAGTTACATTGTAATCATGATGACTGCCCTATGCAAGTTAGGCATCTTCTGCCATGAACCGTCAAAGAATAGCAATGTGTTCGGAAAAGGGTTACTGAGGGGTTGATCCAATCCAGGTTTCCTTGACGGGGACTGCTCTTCGTGATCTTTTCTAGTTTTAAATCTCAGAAATGAATTAATTTAGCATTGAACGACCCTCATTGATTTGAAGCATGATGTAATGACGAGTGTGTGACGTGAGGAAGCCGGTGGCGCAGTCTGTTCTAAATAGCGCATTTGGCTATTTTGATGGAACCGCGTTGACCCTGCGCCCTGCGGTTTCCTACCCCGATTATTGCTCCTGTTATCGCAGATTGAACTTAGAATTAGATAACACTAAACAAGTATGTTGTCAGCCATCGCACATGACATGATAGAATTCATAGGATCAGTGCTGTCTGGATATTTTGGATGCTTGTTATTTAAGACGAAAGACGAGAGATGAAGTGTTGTTTTGCCCTTCCCGGTGACCCAAAGTGAACTATATGGTTTGGAAAAGTGCCATCCGATTCACTCGTCAACACTGAGTACCGTAAATCCTCTATGAAGTCCCCCCTCTCAAATGACCCCCCCCCCCGGATCTAATAAGCCGCCACCTTTTCAGGGGAGGATAGTAAATAAGGCCTCCTTTCTTTTTTTAGTCAATTAGAATGATTGTAATTCAACAGGATTCATATATCCACGAAAATGACCGTAAATTGAATTATCCGAGTATTCAATTTAGGCGGAAAACTCTGTGCTATTAAACGAGTAGTGGTTACAGCAAGTGAATAAAGAGATTGATCAACAACGCGTCTCCTGTCCAGTCGCTAATTATTCGGCCCTTGAACACTAAAGCGGTGAATCATTGCTTGCAAGCCAAAGAATAAAGGTCTTAGATGAAACAATAAAGAAAGAGATACGAGAAGCACGCGAGAACGGCAATGTCGCTTATGAGATGATATCTTCCACCTCCATGATAACCTTAATTTTCATATCGCATGCAAAGTAAAACAATTTTATTTTAGAGGAAGTCGCCTGCAGTGAGTACCAAAATTCCTGTGTTTTTTCTAACTTCTCCTGTGTGGCAAACCAGTCAGTGATATAATTATGGATCATCGTACTAAAAAATAGCAAGTTATGTTGAGATTTCTGATTCCAAAAACAAATTTATGATATGATACAGACCCTTCTTTTCTTTGTGCCCCTCTGTACCACCTACACCTCTATTACGGACAGTTCTGTTGGGCCCAAAGATATCAATTACTTCTTCCATACATTATCCCTACCTCGGTGATAAGGACGTCTCGTTATTGGGAATACTTAATTAGATTAATCCCTTTCATGTTCGTATTGGAGGAGGGGAGGGGGGGGGGGGGGTTCATTTTAACTGAAAAGCCACTGAGTAGGCCTTTTATCTTCGATCATGCCGAGATATTTGCATAATTCCAAAGATTTGTATTTATAGACGTCTAAGCTTGAAATCAAATACACTAAACACATACCCCTGCTTGTACGGCTTAAAGGAATCAATTGCTTACCCTGATTTTTGAGTGTGATCGCGTTTGAAATAACTGGGAAATTTTAGTAACTGACCATGCTTATTTATCGTCAAGGAGTGAATCGAACAGCTTGAGAACACCCTCACCGTCAAATTCGATTGCTTATAGATTTGAAAAAGTTGTTAGTTGAGGACAGGGTGATTATTTTTGTGAAATCTTGTGAAAATCACTCCCCATGAACAATGTTGAATCACGGTAAGTCTCCAATCACAGTGCTTTTTGTATCTCTATGCAGTTTAACTGAATCACACGATCAGACACATTGCTGTCGGAACGATTATAGTGATTCATTCAAGAGTTTAGGATCTAAACAATAATATGGATAGTAAGATCGCTTGAAAGTGTAGTAAGTTTGAATAAAAAGCGTTGCGTTAATTTCTCCTTCTGGTTCTGTACGATTTAAATATGTGTTTGATACAGTAACCCCACATATTCGAAAAATTAGCTGAACAGGCTTACGAACTTCACTTTCAACCCGTAATCTTCGTTGTTACTGTTCTAAATTGAGACTAATATTCGAAGAAATGCTATACTTATAATCACAGACAAGTGACCTCTACAACAAAGTGGTCAAACATCATCTTCATAAAGTCACCTTTTTGAAGCTCTCTATAATTTATCATGATTATAGCTTACTTCATTAAACGAACTGCCATATTACACTTTTCCTAGTTCCATCTTGGCAATTAATCTTGTTGAAATGATTTTGTTTTTAGTTTTGCTAAGCAGAATCTTTGATCAACATAGTGAAGCAATGTTTTCGATAGGTGGTTTAAGAACAAAAAGATCATTCCTCAGCGCAAACAAAACCAAGTCTAAGGCATCGTGCACTCGTATTCACCCTCAGTCTACTAATGTAATGCTAGGACAGTAGCACTTTGTTATGTACGCAACGCTTGCACGGAAAGGCGGGCTCAGTAACAGATCACCTTGCCGCAAGTTACTCTTTAATTCCCTCGTGTTTTTGGCGCAAGTAAAAAATGGCAAACGTCTATTGAAGGCTTTTTATGTGTTTTTATGGGTGGTTTATAGATCCACTGTTCCTGAGTACTACATGTATTTGAGTCATGAACCACAAGCGGTAAAGAAATCAACTGAGTGAGTTTTTGACTGGCTTTGCGTTATTTGAATCTGAGATCCGGGCGTAGTCTTTAGCCCTGACATCTCTGTTTATTACATGATTCAATAAATGTGGTGCTAAGCCTGAACATTTGTAATAACAATTTCACATATCGTCTATTCTGGTTGGGTAGCAAACTACAAGTTTTTAAGAGATGGTTGGATCATGCAATCAACCTAAAACATTCATTTTTGTGGTCGTGAAATAATGTTGTTCCTCGACATGACACATCCCATGCATGAGTCGTTATGTACTTCAGTGGGTGAGTTTTATAAGGCTTTACTTGATATAAAATCGAAACGACAACTAACTTGACTGGTTCTTTTCTGTACTGCTCAGTATTTGTGTCACAATTAAGGCTCAACTGGCACCCTTACGCCGCCTGTCTCACTCAGTACAATTTCGATTTCGGCCAGTTGCCCTTTGACTTCCATACTTGTCCAATACTTCGACAAATTTATGCATTGCTATGTTAAATTTCTCATTGTTTTGCTTCGTTCTTTATTGTTATGCTTTTGTACAGTATTGTAATGTGAAGACAATACAATACAATGCCGACTTCTTGAAGGCTGAATTGTGCAGCTTTAACATGCTATCACTAATAGCTGCTTAAACGTATTAAAATCTATTTTTTCTGCCTACTAAAATAATGAGCATTCATTTCAGTTTGTTCAGCATTTTCCAAGGTCTAATTCAAAGACACTCGGAGTGATTCATACGAAAACAGTTTTTCTTGGCTTTATTTGTCCCCAAAATTTGAATAGCGAATCACAGTTTCCCCCCTAGATTAATGTACATTCTAGAACAGGAATGGAAGGATACTTTATCTCTTACCTGAGACTTGACATGCGAAATATTAACTTCCATGAAACTGGTTATTTGCGTTCTCTTTCTCGTTCCTCAGATGTTCTAAATCTGTGCGTGTTCAATCGTAAGTTATGACACATGAAGCGCTCGTCATTTGATCGCTTACCATGATTTGTTTTCCTTTTTTTTTTCTCGTTCTTTCTGTCGATGAATCTGTTTTAGGTCACTGTCAGTTGTCCTTGTTTTGCTATGGTGATGAAACAGCTCGAGCGTGTGGGGGTGAAAAGGAGTTAGATCGAGACTAGCAGGATTCGCTTGAAATTTTTATTTCTTTTGGATGTATCCTTTCTTGTTTGATAGCAATCTGTTATTTATCACATCAGTGACCTTAACTGTCACAATTCAGACATTACCTGCGGTTGGCTATGGCTCAAGTTCACGCCATTCCCCTTCGAGTTCGACAAAATACTGGGCCAAGAAGTCCAGTAGTTCAGATCTTTCAAGCGTCACGCGAAACAATGTCGTAATGAAGGATATTTTTCAGTTGTCCTCATGCATTAATTTATTTATCTGTTGGCGCCAGAGTGCAAGGAGAAAACTGTGTGAATTACTTAACCCGCTATGAAGTCCTGGCCCGAGGACTTATTTTATTTCAAGCATAGCACGTTTGAGAGGAGGGGTGATGAAGCTAAATTGAGAGGAGCTACCGTAAACACGTAAAACCGTTGCGGAAACATGACGGCAAGCACATGTTTCCGTCAGAGGATACTTTACGTTTACCCGTGTTTCCGTCGCTGCGTTTTCGGCGGAATCGTACCACTTTTTGTACGTTTCCGTCAAATTTCCGTCTAAGGAAACAGGTGTTTTCGCAAGCGTAAATGCGTGGCATCCTTGCGTAAACACGGGAAAACGTTCCGGAAACGAGTCAATTTCATGTTTCCGTCAACGTAATCGGATGTAACTATTGCGGAATTACGAGTTTACGAGTGGGAAACCGGTGTTTTCAAGTTATTTCCAGTTATAAAAAAGCGTTTTTCACCATCTTGGGGTGGTTTTCCCGCCATCTATAGTAACAAAAACCCATTCTCTCCACATTTTTATGACACAAAATAATACCAAAACAATCTTTCCAAGTACTTTCTTTATTCTCCTTGCTTCCTAAATTGACAATCAGGTCTTCTTATAGTATTTATTCCTTACATTAGTTAAGTTAAATTACATTTTAAGTGTGAGTACCTATTCACACTAGCAAAGAACAAGAACAGTAAGAAGCTTCCTTAAAGAAGTCCACTAGAAATTTTTTGTAGGACAACGTACTGTTCGTTTGTTTTGCTTTGGCTTTTTTTCTAAATAAACTGTCAAATCTGTTAACAAATTAATATCCTTTATAGCAGATAGTGATAAAGACTTTCATGCGCAGCTAATGGCTAGTAACAGTTTTGGTTGTCTATAATATTTCAACAAAGTAGAATATGATTTGTTGGGTGAGTGTACATTGTAGTCCTGAGTAGGACTGTTGTTGACAGCAACTAATGTTTTGACAACAAGGTGATGATCATTTTTTATGGGCATTGTCAAAACATCAGTTCCTGTCAACAGTCCCAATACTATACTAACCTGTATGATCATATACCCTACTTGCTTATATGACCATTCTACTTCAGGATAGTATAACATATTGTGTCAGGAAATATTCTTATTCTTCTGACATGCCGTTCTAAACGACACAATTTTGTATGACCAGTGCAAAGATTCAAATACAAAAAAAAAATAGATCAACAATTATTATCATTGTTATAACCAGGTGACTGTGACGTCACTGCGGGGGCCTGGGGAAAGAAATTCTAATGTCGTATTCCATAAACCAAAGCTGACGGGAACAGATTGAATTGAATTGAATTGGTGCGCACGTTGGTTTATGGGATATGGCATTAAAATTTCTTTCCCCAGGCCCCCGCAATGACGTCACAGATCACCTGGAAATGATTATGCGTTATTGACCAACATTCGGCCAAAATGGCTGGATATTGGTCAAGCTCTTTTTTGCACGGCCAATACCCAGCTATCTTCACCAAACAAGCCTGGTTGGTTTGCCCACTTGAGTGGCCAATCAGAACACAGAATTTACTTCATCTTGCCGGCTCGCAGATTCAACCATAAAACTGCAATAAAATAATATGCTTTATTGAACAGGTGTGAGGTTAAGATGGCTGGATATTTGCGTTTTTATTGACCTTGCCTTCCTCTTGCTTTATAAAAATGCAAAAAAGAATGAGGCCAATATTCAGCAATCTTGAACGAACAAACCTGGGCCGGGTTGTTCAAGGCTTGGTTAAGATAACCCAGGGTTGTCGCCAAATTTGAATTTAGATATGAAAGCTGAAAGAGCAAATTCAGTTAAATACTTTTTGTCTATAATTAAATGAATGGATGCTCTTAAAAGTAAGAAAAGGTTTATCCAAGAAAATGCTTTTAAACAAAAGAGAGAGGAACCCAGGTTAAAATTTAACCCCGGGTTAATGCTAATTGGCCATCAAACAACTGGGCCCTGGTCAATAAATGATCTATTACATGGCCAAGAAGAAAACTTTTACTTGCGGGACCAACATGGGAAATCCCATGGGTAGCCAATAAGAATGCAGGGTTCGCTTCATCTTGCCCATTCGAGGTAACAGTTGGACATTTTTTGTCTTTAGCATGGAAGTAGTATTTCAAGATTTACACTTGACTTGTTTGACTAAGCATACAGCACCATAACTTGAGACTGAAATTAAGTTCCATGATCCAGCTTGCTTTGAGTGAACATTCTGCACCAACAACACATAACAAGGTGATCTGCCTGTTGTATGAAAAACAAAACAAAGCGCTGTATAAGTAAAGCACAGAGGCTATTCCCCAGGCTATCATGGGGGTGGGGGAAACCTTTTAGATGTAGATATTCTCATAAGAATAAAACATACTAAATAAGTAATATACAAATCATAATTTACCACATTACATTTACATATATACAGTTGTGTTTCATAGTAATAGCCTGGACATTATGTTGCCTGCACACTGCAAAGTTAAGACTGTGGACCAGGGGTGAAATGAAAACAAAGGCTGTCTATGATTCCCGGTATCAGTAACAAAAAGCCTATTTTTACACGGCAAAATCTCCCTCAGGTTGCACATTATCATCTATATGTACAGGGTCAATACCAGGGGAGGCAGGGTAAAGTAACAAGGTCTGGGAGCAAGAAATGATGTTCTCACAACTTGCAAAGCGATCACCCTAGTGGGCAGCAGATAATTTATTGCAGTAAATGTATACTTGTGGTGTATAATGTATTACACAAACCAAATTGCCATCAAACTCTTCTGAACAAAACAGTTTAGCCATCAAACAATATCAAACCAGCTTTTTTGAGAGTTTGATGCCTGAACAAAATCGAAACAAACCAAATTGTATTGAAAAAAAAAATCAAAATGTGAAAACTGAGTCAACTTTGAGAAAGCAACAAGCCAGGCAAATCTGACGAGTGCTGGATTCAGGAAGAATAAGCTACAATTGAGGCCAAATAAGAAGCGAAGAACAATAATTGAGATGATTCCCAAGATGATTTCAACTTGGAGATTTCAATACTTTTTCCTTGGAAAACAAAATTAATAAATGTATTGACATTTTCACAGAGAAAAGAGGCAGGACCTTACATGTTGTAAGGACCTTGACTGCTTTGACTCAAGATCAATAATCAACACACTTGCCAGCCAACAATTATTGTTTGGAATTGAAACATTTGATTTTGTTCCATTCACGAATTCCTTATGTGAGTTCCACTTTGTTTGATAACCCAACTGAATGTTTGATTGACTTCGAAAATCAAATGGCCAATTCAATTTTTTTTTGTGAGTTGGGTTTTGTTGAACGGCTGAGCTGTGTCAAACTCTTTCATTTGAAAGAGTTTGATCTACACTGTAGTTTGAAAACCAAACATTCAATGTGATATGCTGGATATACATGTACATGTATTTCCTTATTATAAGTAAATATTTTAGCAGTGAGAGGCGAACCGACAGAGAAAATAAATCAGTAATTGACAAAAGTATCATGCCTCTTTGTTTTTCTCACATGTTGTATTTGTTTCTTGGTATTGAAGTTGCAAGGGAAACTAAAAAACAAGTGACAGTCACCGCAACAATGTAACGTCTTAACTGACAAAAATGTATGCTGAGCTACAATTGTGGATATGAGATTACTATAGTTATGATGCAGATGAAAAACACCAGAGAAAGTGTCAAATTTAGTCAAACTAAGTCTATTATATAGAGCTTATATGAGCTTATACATTTGAATAATTCACTTCTCAACATTGCACTGTTTATTACGGTCAGTTCAACACCTTACAGCAGTTACCACTAACACATGCCCTTGAAGGGTTTTTTCTGTCTGTTTAAACCTGAGTTTCCGTGGACGTCAATCAACTATTTCCATGGTTTTCTACGCGCTCTGACAGGGAAGGTTCCCTCATCGTTGAACAAAGGGCGAAGACTTACAAGATTACACAACGGCAGCTTTTTAAACTATTTTTCATAAGATGAAGGAATACATTGTTAAAATGAGTTCTCCGCGAGCTGAGTGAAGTAGCCAAAACATTCTCTAAAGTTTACGTAACGGTCAGTCAGGTTGTTTATTTATTTCACTGTATGAAAACATGGAAGCCGTGGATGAATTGCCAAGAAGCTAGTATAAATTCATAGAAACGAAAGATATTACACCAAAAAGGGAAAAAGTTTCCTCTGAATGGAGGCTGTTTTTGAAAATGATTTTACTACTTATCATTCTTCATGTTATCGAATAGAATCTAGAACTAGCAAGAACTCAGACGACTTGTGAGCATGTATTGAAAGCTTATGTGGTTGTAACTTACAGTGTGTAAATATGTCAATTCTTTGAGTTTCCTCCAATAAACACTCAACAATTTTATACTCCTCGTAGTCTTGATATAAAGTGGTGTCAGATCCTGTAGCAAAATATTGCAAAACTGGCTGAAACGTTGACATATTCTTCCGAGTGCTCGAGAAACGGAGAAAGAATCTTCTCTAGGCCAACGCGTGAAAACCATGGTAACAGTTAATTGACGTCTACCAAAACGCAGGTTTGAACCAAAGAAAAAACCCTTTGAGGCCGCATGTTAGTGGTAACCGCTGTAAATTCAAAGTTAAAATTCAACACCCCTAGTAAACAAAGCAAAACTATTCCTCAAAGCTCAGTTCCTTGAATTATTGAAATGACCTTAAAGTGCCCGTGTCACAGTTGTGTACTAAACTGTTTTTCAATTGTCTATATTGCCAATAATGTGTCCTTATGCAGTACTATGCTATGTCTGAAAAGTGACATTAAATCAATACACTTGTGAATAACCTATTGCGTACATTTACGGACAAAAGTAATTGAAAATAAAATACAATTTGAAGTTCAAAAATTAGACTATCCATGTCGAAATCTCGTCATATGAATTTGAAACCGCAATGAACGCAGTCGAAATAGCGTCATTCGAACTTGAAGTTCCTTTGAACAAGTTGAAACTATAAAAGGAAAACTCGATATCGCGGATGTTGAAGTTCAAATCACCATTCCAACAAAAAATGCAAATTACATGATTTGAACTTCAATTCACCTTCTCCACTCTAATAAGCCACTTAATCGTCAACACTGCAACCATAATCTTCCACAAAATTCCAAATGAAACCTTTAATTTGAACTTGAAGTCACGTCACATAATTCGAATTTTCAATTCGAAAAGAAGCGGAAGTAAAAATAGACAGGAACCGGAAATGATAAGAGTTTCGCTACACTGCATACTCTGTACATACGGGATGATTGCATAACTGCATTTTGGCACGAAAAGATTTCCCTTCACTCGAACTCTCTGGTCAATATGGCAGACAATGCGGATGATAAGGGTGACTCTAGGACAACCCAAGAGATTGGATGGGTCCAATCACAAGGAGCTCAATCCTTAAGCAAATATAACCTGAATGTTCAAATCAAGAATTCTTAGAAATGGAATTGCAAATAGGCTTCTTTTCAAATATAATCAACAATGTCTTGGAGCTGGAATTCCCAAGATGCTTGGGACAATCATAAGTCACAGTCTTGTGCACCTGTGTGGTGAATTTCCCCATCTGGCACCATCTCACTATCATCTCACTTGGCAACTGGAGATGTGGAGAGGGCTTCTGCATATACCTCAGTTTTGGATGTATATGATGTGGAAAAGAGAGATTTGATTGACAAGGTACATATAATTAAGAAATAATTTTTCATAGTACAAACTAAAACTCATTTCAGTGACTGATGATGAGGTATGACATTCTTCAGGGTAACCTTTCTATCAAAGTTTCTTTTTATGCCAAAAGTCTGTTTCAGTGAACAGCTGCCCCAAATGACATTTATTATTTCTGTGAGATATCAATGTCAATATATGAGATTAATTTTGTTTACCTCTCAAAATTAAATGAACTAAAATTATTATTATTAAAAATACTTTATTTCTTAAAATCACATTTCTAAAAACTCAATGCTTTTAATTTACAATGAAGCTAGTAAGTCAACGCAAGGTTTCGAATTATCCCACCAGTTGCTGTCAGCCTCAAAAAATAAAGATTTTAAAGAAATAAACAATGCAGAACAGTTTCTCTCACTGCTTCAAGAAAGTGGCAAGAGTTGTATAGCATCTGTAAGTAAAGGTTCATATCCTATTTACACCATGTTAATTTACACCACATTACTATTTATTTACAGCATATTTGAAATATTTAACACCAAATCACATGTGATCTCATCATAGTGATCAAGACTCTTGATTAGAGTTGAAAGCTCCATATTATTGAGAACTTGTGAACACTTCTACCAAAAATAAGGAGTTTAAATTTGCACAAAACTTATCCTACCAGTGCAGATGAATCTGTTTACTTAAATCTGTTTTACTTTTACTATAACCAGTGATAATTATGTTCTTCAACATTCCCCAGATTGAAAACAAGTTCATGCTTGCCGAGGCAATTGTGGCATATCATGTTTTGATTAAAAGGACAGCAGTGCTGGATAACTTTGGAAAAGGTTTGGCTACACTAGATGTACTGAAAGCCATTCAAGAAAACCCTTCATAATTTGAAGAAGTCTTTCTTGCAAATGAGACTTTGGATGGTTGTGCTGTAATGGAAATGATGAAAATATTGAAAGAATGCTGACAAACTTTCTATTAAACAGAAAAAAGCAAGGTAATTGTATAACAAATGTCATGCAAAACATGATGGAGACTTCAATTGCTTAAAATGCTACATGTGCAAAGTCAATCATACAAGTTGATGGATGAGGGTGTACGGTAATCCTTAAAACCCCAACCCTTCCCCAGACCTAAAATTTGGATTTTACACACCCTTCCCCAGACTAGACCAAGCAGTTTTCAGTACACAATCTCATTATTATTTGCCTAAAGATGTTTCTGTTCAGTTTTAACCTTAGCAAATAGGGACCAAAACCTACACCCTACAAGAGAAAAAAAGTTTTACCTTATCTCAAACAAAATGTATGAAAAGACACCGTAACCCAGCCTTAAAATGGTAAAATCCATGCCCTATAGGGCAGCACATAGAGTAGCACCATACAACACCACTATCCCCTCATCCCCCCTCCCCCTGGGTTTGATGGATGTCCAAATCCTCTTCCCAGACTGATTTTTTCATTGTTTTGAAAACAGTTTCCCCAACACACATACAAATGTAGAAGTTGAGACAGATGAAGTGGAGACCATTTTTGCATCTACATGCCTAATGAAGATAACTCTGCCTAATGATTTAAGACATAAAGACCAAGACAGCTTCAACAGTAAGTATCCTCTGGCAGTTATCAGGAGGAATGAAGGAGGAACTTTCAACACAGTTTAATTGTTGATAAAGAACAAAAAGGCTTCTTACTTTATTTATTTGACCAAGATGTACTGATAATAGCAAGTGTTAGCAAATGCACCTGTACCAGTTTTCAGAACATGTGAGCTAGTAAATGACTTGCAAAAGTCTAAAGCAACCAGTTTGATGATGAAATGGCAAGGTACTGTAGGCATGCAGTGGATTAGGTTGTTATCATGTACATGACCTGTATGCTCACAAACCATTTTCCAAACAGACAATGTTACAAAAATGAACTTACTAGTCATTTCGGAAAAACATATAGTACAAAACATACATTTTTGAAAAGTTTATATCATCTAGAATATGATGGTAAAGCATATTACTTTATGGCTAAAGTAACCAAAAGAAATGCCGATAACGAAAACTGCAGAAAAAAAACGATGTTTTAAAAAAGTCAATAAAATGGCTTCTAGTTTCCTATCACATTTATACAGTTACATTCTTGTCTCAAAAACATTGGTAAGCTTCTGCAAAATCTTTCTTTTTTTATCTCTTCGGGTACTGTTTTGTAAACTGGAGCCAATTAATTCCAAAGTGCAAAATAAATCATGTTGCAATGATATGCTGGGTGCATATGCTAATATTCCCTAATGTTCCTGTTTATATTACGACGATGGATTATGAAGAGGTATCCACTTTGAGTTAACAAATTTGATAAAGCTAACCACAAAAAGCATATATTGAGGGTGCCAAAACCCTGAGATAACTGTACTTTGCATTTTAGTTATTTTTCAATAATTTGTGCTTGAAGGAACTTACACCAGTTTATGATAATCAATTTTGTTGTTTTAGTTACAAGTTGCATCCAATTCCTTGCCACACAGTGTTAAGCAAAACCTAATTCATAGGCACACTGTTTGAAATAACATCTCAATGCAGCAGATACACTTAAGTGTGGCATTATGTAATATGTACACTTTAGGGTAACATAGCATGGGGAATAAACATGTTTGTTTGCTACTGTTCGTAAGTGTGTTATGTTCTAGCTCAAATAAGGTTGCCTAACTTCACACAAAATTAAGTTTAAGGATATCCCAAATACAGGGTAATTGTAAATCTGTATCAGCTTATAAATTATGTTTACATTTTATTAACATTTTCACTTTCCCATATGTCAACTATACAGGCATGATCTGCTCAAAGGGTATGCTTTTTTCCAGCTTCTTGTCACAAACAGGGCATCCAATGTGACTCTGTTACAACTAAACCCCACATCTTCACTAAGTGCATGGAGCTGATCACGAGATACATGATGTTTTGGTCTTCCATGACCTCCATATTGATCTCCTTGTAGGTTAGTACTTAATGACATGAATTCATTCCTTTCTCTTTCAACACTAAGAAAAATCGTCTTTGGAAATGGCTTCTAAAGGTTGATGTTCGATTCAATAAGGTTTGTAAGTCAAGAATAACATTCACTGCTTCGGGGACTCCTTGATAAGTATATTCAATTCTACTAAGCAGAGTTGACAAAGTTCTCTCGTGAGCATCAAGTCAATGAAATAAAAATTCACAATTATCATATGATGCTGAGATTAGATTAGTTTCTGATATTTCTAACAGTCTAACCAGTCCAACGAGAAACTGTTCGTTGTTCGGTAGCCATCAAGTAGCCATCACGATGATCACATCAGTGATGAGGAAAGCTCAGGTTCTAAGCCTCACACCTGTAGACTCGTACCTAGTCGTTACTAGTTTCCTGTGTATTTTTACTTCCACTTCCTTTCAAATTGAAATTTTGGTTTTTCGAATTCGAATTATGTGACGTGACTTCAAGTTCAAATTAAAGGTTTCATTTGGAATTTTGTGGAAGATTGTGGTTGCATTGTTGATGATTAAGTGGCTTATTAGAGTGGAGAAGGTGAATTGAAGTTCAAATCATGTAATTTGCATTTTTAGTTGGAATGGTGATTTGAACTTCAACATCCGCGATGTCAAGTTTTCCCTTTATAGTTTCAACTTGTTCAAAGTAACTTTAAATTCGAATGACGCTATTTCGACTGCGTTCATTGCAGTTTCAAATTCATATGACGAGATTTCGACATGGATAGTCTAAGTTTTGAACTTCAAATTCTATTTTCAATTATTTTTGTCCGTAAATGTACACCATAATAACTATAATATAGAGAAATTGTCCCACCTTCAATTTCCCTTTTTCAGTTTTTATCTCAAAACCACCAATCTTTGGTTATTTAATGAAAGATCAGTAAACAAATCTGCTGGTTCCTTTGCAAGTTGTGGGAACACTTCATTTAAGAGAACATATAAGGAGTACCCCCCTTCTCCCCTTGGTCAATATGATGCTTGCATAGAACCACACGGTAGTACAGGATAAATAAAAGTAGTTTTACTAGTTTAACTCCACTGCTGGTATTGCTGTCCACAAAAATGAAGACTTAAAGGGGCTGTGTCACAATTTTTACATACGTAGTATTGTCTGGATCACTCTGTTACAGTCAATTTCACATTATTTACTGCGCCACTTTGAGAAGTTAGTTGGGAAATTGGGTACTATATTACAAAGTAGCCAATCACATAGTAAATACTGTTGTCAACTTTAGTGCGACTGAACTTCATAAGTTTGTTCAACAGTAACTTCTTTTTCCAGTTGTTTTTATCACTTTGCTCTCGTCGGGACTTGGATCACAGTTAAACTGCAAACATCTAAAAATCTTCAAGTTTTTCTTGAGCGTTCTCAGTCAAGCATTACTATTTATTATTATAAGCTCTCTTTTGGAACTATTGTCAACTAATTGTATGAGTAACCCGAATCATGTGTCAATACACAACTTGTCTAGCCTTTGCGGGTCAACAACCTGATTTTCATGTAGCATACATACTTGGTCTTTGCTGTTTGCCTAACTCTGTGTAGGGTCTTCCTGGATGTACAAACCAATCGGCAATAATTGTTACCATCTTCTCAGTAAATTAACCTGATGCACTTTTTGGAATGGTTTCAAACCCCCTATTTATTTTAGTCTTTTTGTGCTTTAAAAATATAGAAGGACTATATTTCGGTTTCAGTAAACTGTAACAAAAGTTTTGGCATTTGTCTCCAGATTAGCTGTCTGGTTAAAAGGCCCATACCAAGCATTTTCAATTTAGGACTCTTTGTCTTTTTAACTGGGACTCACTGGTTATGGACAGGGACTTGTGACTACTCACAAGATGAGTCCCAGGACCAAGCATATACTATTTGTAACAAAATCACTGGAACCCTCTAACCATTTTTCTACAATCACTTCACAGACCTCACAGGGCAGTGCCTTGCCCTGTTTAGTAAAAGGATCCGGGTTCATTATCTTGCAGTTTCCTGCTTTCAAACAAAGATATGAAGTTCAGTAGCACCAAAGTTGACAACTACAGCTTGAAGTTCACAATTTGATTCTCTAACTCGACACAGTGTTGGCTACTTTCTGCTACAGTGCAGTGCAGAGAAAAGTGACCAACGCAACACGCACACACAATTTTTGCGTATACACGCCGGCAAGCATGCGTGCGACACGCGTGCATGTTTACCTTTTTTATTCATAGCCATTAATTTTCTTTGTGTGTCGTTATTTGGCTGAACAAACGACTACTCTTTTCTAACCGAAACGAATTTCTGTTTTTCTGCCAGAATGTACACCATGCCTTGAGTTTCGGATGGATCAATGAAACTCACGGCAAATGAAATTCACTGCAATCTTGACTTGATTCTTGAATCTTGGCGGACAGTATTTGAGTTAACATATTTCTGAAATAAGTCACAGCAGTTTTTTACTATCAGTTTTAGATAAGAAAATTGAAAGCTGCACAGTGGCGGCTTGAATTTATCAAAGTTTAGTATTTGCTTCAGTTGCTTAAAGCTCCCTAATAACTTCGAAGTCCTAAAGTCCTGTGGAATTTGCACATTCCGATGACAATAACTGTAACCAGTCAACTTTACTCTCAAAGCGACCACTTGTCGTAAGCGACCACTTTGTAAATAACCGACCTGTTTCTCGGTCAAATACTATATCAAAAACTCTCTTGTAAGCGAAATTTCCAAAAGAAGTCACAGCATACTTTTAATATCGGTTTAGAGATGAGAATTTAATGTCGTACAGTGGCATCGTTGTCGAAGTCCCATGGCGCCCAAACAAAAGAGAATTTGCATATTCTGCTGGTAACGCAACGCTTTGATTGCAAATTTAGCTGTTGTCTAAACATGGCCTCGAAACACTTTTAAGAAGTCAGCCGATTGTATGCCTTTGCAACGTTCTATGCTTGTCCGTGTTGTAAATCACAAGCTAGGATGGCAACGTGAAATTTGAGAATCATGTTACATGGGTGGTGCGGCGAAGCAAAGTTTGTAGTGTTTGGGGCCTTTGTGAGACTTGTGTTTGCTTGATTGTGAACGTCTTACATATTTCTATTTTTATTTTTTTCATACGGAAAACCTACAAATTTAGAAAACGTGCTTAAGCGATTTAATTGGATGATGCATTTTTGCCTGGCATTTCTTCACTGATAACGTTTATTTAGATCTGCGATTCGAAAAAATAAAAAAAGTGATTAAAATGGAAAAGTATTATGTTCATACTCAAACCAAACTTTGCATGATAATTTTTTCTTCCATCTGTGTTTGATTTCAGTGTAACATGACCCCGACACTTTTGAGTCTCACTATGGTAGCTCAAACTTTATAAGATCGTATGAGGGAGGCGAATCAAATAATTTAAAAACAACAAAAGATTTGTTTGCATAAAATAGCCAT
The DNA here is from genome assembly GCA_038088405.1 of Porites divaricata. Taxonomy (NCBI): domain Eukaryota; kingdom Metazoa; phylum Cnidaria; class Anthozoa; order Scleractinia; family Poritidae; genus Porites; species Porites divaricata. The sequence goes on along the minus strand of JBBMOI010000010.1, from coordinate 6,071,014 downwards.
TTGTTTTCCGAGTCTCGCGATGGTGGCTTGATCTTCTTGAGGGAGGCGAAGCAAATAATTAAAAGGAAACAAGCAATTTGTCGAGATGTTTATTGAGGCGCCACATATTCTGCACGTTGAATCTTGTCTATACATTCAAGTTTTGGCTAACTTCAATGTAGCCATACAACTGACAGTTATTGCACCTCGTAAATTTATGTCATCGACATTCCTTGAGATAAGTGGAGGAATCAATTTGCTTTCCGATATACCAGTTCATTCTAGAACCGTTTCTTTAAATCGAAACATTTCAGTTTTAATTTAGAGAACTAGGAAATAACGGATGTGAAAATATTTAACCGAAGCTTCATTTAGTGCCACGAGTCACGCTGTCGGTAGATAAACGTATGTTTACTTGAATACATTTCCCCGGTTGCCCAAATCTCATCGAGCCATTGACTTACAATGAACGGCTGCTAAAACTAACAATAAAATAAGAACACGAAGAGGACAATAAGCTAACTCATACATACTAATCAGATCCGTCGGAAATGCACGCACACTCAGACGCGTATACGCAGATTGCGCACACGCATGTCACACGCAAATTTTGGGACGCTTATGTCTGCACTGCACTGTACTTTGTAATGTACTGTAGTACCCAATTTGCCAACAAACTTCGCAATGCAGCATAGTAAAGCAATGTGTAATCAACTGTAAAAGTTATGTCAATTACACGTATATGTCCGTATCATATTTGCTATGAAACTTGGGGAAATTACTTATCAATCACAGCTTTGTGTCAACAAATATGTCTCCCAAGCATTATATCAAATGCTACAGACCACAAAAATGAAATATGGGAAACTGTTAAGCTTACCTCGTCTTACTATCTGTATTCTCCATCACAATCCTCCGTCTTGGATAGCCTTAGCACAATCAAACACTCCAACTGCACATCAAGAAGCTTTTTGTATCAGAAAAGGGTCGCTTTACGAGGGACGCGATCGATTACTGAAGGCCGATGGGTCGATTAATATACATAACAACTCTTAGATGTCTTGTGGTGCCACCAGAAAGCAAAAATATACCGACTCCATGCTCCCAGAACCTACAGAAGCTAGCAAATTTCAAAAATCTTTCAAAATGGACGCCAAAAAGAATGACCACAATGAGCATGAGCAAAAGAAAAGTCCGCTGACCAGCACTTCTCTCTTTTCTAGGCCCCAACCTCTCTTGTTTCTCCGTCTAAGATCATTTTATTGATACGCCAGTACTGATTGAGATCAATCTGGCAAATATCGAAAGCTGTTGGTATTCTTTGCGATTCTTATCACTTAGAATCAAAAGCAATGGAAACCTCGCACACGTCAAAGCCTAAGCATCAATGCAACGTGCGCGAAAAATGCATGAGAACCATTTAATGGTCCGATCTCGAGAGTAAATTTACCTTTATTCACCTTTATTGTACGCAAAGGCAAAGTTTCTGAAACATTGATCATGCGATATTGGACATTTTTATTCATTTTTATTATAGGTTTATAAACAAACATGATATGTATTAAAACGAATAAAAATTAAACATGTCCTACACGTAAATTGACTGGCCCGCCAAGATTAGCTCTATCTACCTGCAGGCCGGCCAGTGTACCTTTGTAAAACTTGAATAAGGAAAATAAAAATTGCTGTTGTTCTTGTTGTTGATGTTGTTGACTTTTCTCACCAAAAAGATGCGGTAACTGACCTATAGCTTGTAATACGAATTTCCTGGTAGCATATAATTTAATCCGAAGAGGTACTCAAGGAAAGTTGTGCAGCTAAGGCCTTCAAACATTGACCTGTTGAAGTAAAAAAAAATGTAATTGATCATAAATGTAAGTCAATCACAAATATTTAATCAATCAATCACAATATTCTACTGCATTTGATCGCCAAATGACCTTTTCACTTCAAGTAGAAACTCCGTTAACTTCGCGGCTCTCTTTCGATTTTCTCTTTCGGATTTAATCGAAAGGGCGCCGCCTATAAGTAGGAGTCGCAAATTAAATACAAAAAAACAATAAAGAACCGCGGCGCTCTTTCGAATTAAGAGATGGAAGTCGTTTGCGTCGATTGTCAGTCGCGTAGTTGACGGTTTGTTTTATAGGCAACAATCCAACTATGCGACCGTCAAGCGGCGCGAACGACTTGGTAAATGCTAAAAGCCATGCAAAAGAGCCGAAATCTCCGCATTTCCCAGCAATGCGGCAGGATATATAATATTGTTGATATATAGTTTTAGCCAGGGTAAAAGCAAAACCTCCGTTTCCATTCTTATAAAAGCAATAAAATTTAAACTAATACCATGAACTCTAAGCCCAAAAAAAAAGGGAAAGAAGGAGTGTTCAGTATCAGTTCACCTTTAGAGGGAGGCGAGGATAAATGATAAGAAAAAATGTCCCGTAAATAACCCTGAATTAAAAAAAAATTGTGATATTGTCGATCTCTTCAGAAGCAGCAATTTACAGCTGAGGTTACAATTTCTAGGGTCAGTATTTCTGACTTAAAGGGAAGACCTAAAAGGGAAGTTAGGCCGACTTAGGGACTTATGTGTTCCCATTATATTTTCTTTTCTTTTCTACTCAAACTGTGCGGTTCGCGTTGAAAGATTTCTCCTCTATTGTAACGTCAGACTTGTCGGCTTTTGGAGCCCGAGTTTGTCTTCTTCTCTTTTTTTTAAAAAAAGAGTAAGGTTCTATATTATTAAAATTCATGCAATTTGTAGTGCAATTTAATTACAACACTTTGAATTCATATTTTAGATAAGCTCACTTTTTCACCGAGAATATAAAGCCGCAAGCAAAACAACTGAAAACAAACTTCATTCAAGCGGTTTCAACTGTATTAGGGCACGAGTTTTGAAAAAAGAGCAGCATACTGCAAAATTCTTAGCCTGTGTACAGCCGCCCCTGTCCTCAAACCGATTTTTTTTAGGACAGGGGCGGCTGTAAACAGGCTACAAAATTCTTGGAGGGAAAGTAATGAATAAGAAAATAAATAGCAATTCAATGGAACATGTACAAAAACAACACTTAAGTTTTAATTCCAGAATGGGGAGTAGCTCTCTGTCTGAAGTGTTTCTAAAAATCTCACGATCTGCAGTCTAACGATCGTGTTTTGAGCTAATTATAATGTCATAAGTGAACAATGACAGATAAATAACTTCATTTCTTGAAATTTTTTATTTAAAAGCCCATAAGTTAATCACAAAAAGCAATTCGCGTAACACTATAAACTGGATCGTGGATCCTTTCACGCAAGTTAAATCGGCTGAGCACATAGCAAAAAATCAATTTCAAATGCACGATTTGTGGTTTTTCTTTCACGACGATGTCAAAATGTAGAAAACGTCCATGAAACCATTATAAATACAAAAATTCCCTTTTGAAGACGTACTTTTCTTGACCACATAGTACAGAATGTAGCTCAAGTTCAGAAACCCGTGAAGAAAACCATGCAAGGTTGAGTTCCTCGAAAGACAATTTCATAGCGAAAAGCTGTCTTGTGTCCACAAAACAGAAAACCGGGTATTCTTTAGAACTTTCTTTTTCCATTTGTGTCTTTTATCAGCGTGTTTTCAATTTTGAAATGCAAAACTTTAGTCTTGAAAACTACCACATGAGGAACGCGCGCCAGCCATTTCTTTGATGGACGCGGGGGGGGGGGGGGGGGGGGGGGTTAACTCTATTGTTTTCCACCAAAGTTTCTTGACCAGCTTCGCCTGTCAGTATGACGTCACATAGTAACGGGCAAGAGCCTCGGGTCACTTGTGCAAATTAGCAAGGGATACGACAGTTACTTGGACGAGCGAGGTCAAATATCGCTAAATATCGCTTATTTGATCGAACGTGTGTGAGCTTTGGTGTTGCTATAATCTGCTTGTGTAAACCGTTTTGATATTTTGTGTCCGTGATTGTGGGATTGCCATCTATTTCACGGAAACGGCAAGGTCATCAAAACTTAAATTTTCTTTTTCTTTGTACGGTTTTTTGTTTTCCTGTTTGGTCTCTTTTTTAACCCTATTTTTCCTTCTGGCCTTCTTACTGCTGACCCTGCTGGACATGCACTTGGATCAATATATATTTTAAGCTTAAGTCCGGAGTTTTATCAGTTTGGAAAAGCTCTTGATCTGCATACTGGCCAAGCTTACGACTAGATAAAAACCATTAGCTGTCATTAGGCATGTCCCTCCTCTGAAACAGCTGAAACAGCTGAATTTTTTTCAATGTTAGTTGACATTATGACAAACAATGCCCACCAGTGAGCCACTGGCGAAAGTTAAACTTGCCTTTTGTACATTGTCCCCCCCCCCCCCCCCCCCCTCATCAATATTATTACCCTAAAATCTCCACTGGGTTTTTAAACTACCCAATCTTGCTGTGCACTGCAAAAGTGTGACCGGTCGGTATGATTGCCCGTAAAATTTGCTCGATTATTCATTACACCACTGGACATTTCATTCCAAGAAAGTACTTAAGTCTAGTTTTCTATGACAATAGAAACCTTAAAATCTCCAAATCCAAGAAATCGGAACAGTATTTCCGTGATAAAATCGAGATTTTTATCTGACTCTTCGATGAACACTTTGCTCGCCATTTTGAAAGTCACTCACGCGAGACGTGACGTCATACTGGCAGGCGGACGGTACCACAGATTTCCTTGGAGACACCTTCCCCCCTGGATGGATGACATTTACTAAGGTGTCAAATCCGCTTCTCCCCCCACCCCCTATGTGGTTGACTATTTGACTTTTGTGGGGAAGGGGCCGGGGGTATGGGTGATCTATATGGTGGCCCACCTAAAGGGTCACTACATAAAAAAGGTCAACTTTATATGAAACACTGCACCCTGTACAAATAAAAAATGTTGATGCAAATAAAAAAAAGATGTTGCTGCAAATAGAAATGATGTTGCTAAAAATACAAAAAAGATGTTGCTACAAATAAAAAAAGATGTTGCTGCAAATAAAAAAGTTGCTACAAATAAAGTCATGCATTACAAGAAAAGCGAGATGGAAACTACTACCTAGTCTTCTTCTCGTGTTGCGAAGAATAAAAATGGCGGACGACAGATCGGAAAAGCAAATAATCGAGGGTTATTTTCATCAAGGGTATCAAAATGATGTTATTCTAGAATTTTTAAGTGTATACCATAACATTACAACCAGTTTAAGTACTTTAAAGCGTCGTCTTCGCGCTTATGGTCTTCGAAGGGTAAGGAACAAGGTGAATGAGCAGAAAGGAAAATATATTATCACGCGTAAAGTTAACAACGGGTGTGGATCTCTCGGCTACAGAGCAATATCGCACCTTCTTCGATTAGAATACCATTTGCACGTGCCGAGACACCTAGTTGCACGGATTGCTAAAGAGGTTGACCCTTACGCCCGGGGGGGGGGGGGGGGCTACTGCCATATATGGGCTAAATAGGTATGTGCCGCTGTGAAGGGTATGGTTTTCAAGCCGTTTACTCTCCAGGATAGGTATATAAATCAGAGAGTTTAGGTATAGAATATGGTTGAAGATTTTAGTCTAGACTAGGGAAACCGTGAATTGCCTCTCTGGAAAACAGCTACTCTGGGATAGGGGGGATCTTGGGAGTTTAGTCTAGTATGGGGTAGCAAAATTCACTTGAACGAGCTCTGGTAAAGGCCAAGGGTTCCAGGGTTCCAGGGTCCCAGCGGAACATCCCCACCCAAAAATTCCTAAAGTACCCCCCAGGGCCCTTACGGTGTCCAACTGAGGAAGAGACGATGATTCACAAGGAGGCGGTATTTCAATTATGGCCAAAACTTCTGCTGGCATGCTGATGGTAGGTAAGAAGGACTTTTCCCTTTCTGAGTTCACTAAATATTACAGTCATTTTGCCATGGAAGATATAACGGGTGACTTAGTTGTTGATGGCTTGAAATTTTATATGGGTTTAAGGAAGGACCTTGGAAAAGAAACCCATAAAATCTTGTTAACGTATCACAAAAGGAAAATTGGTGTTCACGTTCCAAGTGAAAATATGCAAATAGTCAATGCTAACCCCAATAACGTATACAGTACTGCTCAAAGGTAAGTTGACACTCGATACTCAAACTTAGATTCACTCGAACTTCGAGTCTCGAGTCTTGAGTCTCGAGTATCAGTGTCTCGGATTTTTCTTTTGTTGCTGCATTATAAAGGAGTTTTTAGTGCCTTTTGAAGTTTAAAAATAATGGAGCAACAAAAGAAAAATCTAAGACACCGGTTGGTTGTGGGCGTTTATTTGAGTTTGAGTGGAAAGGGGAGGGGGTGGGCGTTTATTTACTTTTTCTGCCTTTAGGATGGGTGCTTATTCGAGGTGGGCGCTTATTCGAATAAATGAAAGATATATTTTTCACTGTGGGCTGCTGCGGGGATATTATTTTTCCTAGATATTATTTTTCCAAGCTTTTCCCCACGAAATCAGTCTGCAGGATATTTTTTTCCTAAATCAACCATAACCCCCTCAAAAGTTAAATGGTCGGCCCCTAAAATCCACCAAACATTTGCTCAGTTGACAGATTCTGGTTTGCCTATCATTTTTAAAGCCTTTTGAAACAACAGGGACAAAACTCTCTAGGGGAGAGGTGAGGAATACGTTTCTACTAACCTCTACCCGGAAAGTCCTTACGGACGGTCGCTCGGCCCGGTGCGCTACGTCATGACCAAATTTTCTCTTTTTTTAATTTTGGAAAAAAGAAACTTTCAAAGTTTTGATTAACATAATATGAACGTCATTGTTGATGAGAACTGGTCAAGTTTTTTCGGTCATAGCTTCAACGTTTTTGATTTTATTCACCTTTTTAACTAGGGGAGGCCATACTGAAGCTCCCTGCCGGTCTGAATGGGATTTTTGGGCTTAAAATGCAATAAGCGCGTCATAAATTCAGGCACTCTGCTTAGTATAGACATTCGTATTACTATAGATTTACTAGAAAGAATGCCGGATTCCTTAACTCATTGTCTTCCCCTAAAAATCAGGCAAGAATTGACGACTTTCATATTTTTAATAATATCTCTGCAGGTATTTACAGCAGTGTTTTAAGCTACATCCCATTTGAAAGAGGGATAAATTAGCTCTATAAAAAACATTGATTGCTCTCAAAACATTCAATACAGTTTTCTTAAAAAAATTTAAAACAGAAAAAATTTGCATAATTTATGCAAAAAAATTCAAGATGGACGCCATATACTCCTAAATAAAGTGTCTTTGTTGGATATGTTAACATTTAAATCAGTCTCCAAATTTAGACGCTTTTTTTTTTCACCTCGAGGCAATTATACATGGAATTAAGGACATTTCAAATTAAATATGATTATGGATTATGTTACCTTTATACGTAAACACCGTATCCATATCCAAATTTAAAATAGTCACATTAGCTCAGAAAAGCCACCCTATCACTGACACTCAGGGTATCACCAAATTTCAAGTTCAAGGCCAGAGAAAGATCAATTTGGGTCATGTTACATGTATACCATATGTTAGCAATGATCATTTTATTGAAGGAAGCAAAATCAATTTTAACTAAAATTATGTTACCCATAATTAATGTTTCAATGTAATCCCGGTCGGATCATTTTCTTCTGATAAAGAAGTCATTCGCTATCTACATTTGGTAAGATTAGTAACAAGATGATATTTTACCCTAATATTGAAATTAGCAGAACTAAAATATCTTAATTCCAGTAGGTTCGCGATATCTCACGCACCTCGCTCACTGTCATGTCTATTCGGCGGACGCATTGGAATATTGAAGCGTAGGATAAGCCACGCGCGTTGTCGCCCAATCCGCAGAGAGGTCTCTTTGTGTCGAGGGGGGAAGGGGAAAGGAGTAGAGACATACCAAACAGGAGCACTCCGGGGAGGAGCGATCGACGAGGGTAACCATAGACGCGCAACTGTACGTATGTCAGTTATGCGGGAGGACGTAAAAAAGCCCAGACCAGCCCTGGAGGCACGGTGAATTACACTGAGTGCCGTAGGTTTATTACATAACTAAAGTCATGGAAAGGTTCATATTCAATGCTATTAGGGATCACGTTTTCTATGTAGACGCCTATGAACATAACTGTGACATAGAGGACCAACTCCAGGAAAACCATCTGCCCGTCATGTAACGTTTCACGTAATGTCTGTCCATCTTAGTAGTTGTTTCTAATAGTTATATGTAGCTTTTAATTACTGCTTCTTACATATCTAAACTCTGGGACCACTGTAATTGGCTTACCGTTGTTGTGGTATCCCTGTCTATTTATTATCCTTATTTTTTTTCTTTTTCTCTCTGTATCGTGTAATAGGAGAATCTAATAGATTACTGATAAAAGGTGGTATGTTATTTTGGCTCCACTTCCAAATGTTTCGATCTTATGCCACTCATCCTCCCAGCATTACGTTGAAGGGGTTCGTTATTTAGGGAAACAATGGTTTTTCTTAAATTTGAAAGCTGTGGTGATATGCCTAACAGCAGGGAGGGGTCTCTAAAAATTAATGAAGTCCCCGGCTGTCATAAAGTTTTGTAGAATTTCTACGCTACCACTTAACTTCTTTAAAGTATTCTAACTTCAGCCTGCTTTAGTTAGAATTATAGTACAGTTTAGGCAAGCGAATCAAGAAAAACAAGACTGGCTTTGCTTTCTTGGATATGAGGGGGGAAAGTGGACGCCGTATTGGCATTTCGTGGGTAGCAGGGATTTCAACGGAAAACAGGCTGTCTGAGAGGATGAGAGTTCACCTTGAAAGTAACAAAACCTTCTTTTAGGCTAAATAATACACACATACTAGCCTCGATTAAATTCTCAAACGATGGCCAAAATACAGCGCTTTAACTTCAAAACTTAATTTTGCAACCGAGAAGTAATTTAAACTCGGTTAGTAACATCTGCGAAGCAGCGTCGCGATCCTTGTCCTGGGCCATCAACCGACTCAACGAATCACTGGAAGTGCGTTTCGAATTTCCTTTTGTCGACTGGCAAATTAAATCGACAATGGCGTTTTTAACGGGCCAATCATAACACAAACTCCAATCCCGGTACACAGGTGGTTGCCCAGAAAAAGGATTTCGGCGCTGTTTCGCAGACGGACGTAATTTAACCAGCGAGCTAGATATACACAGCTTGATATTCTTTAAGTGCCCTGAATCTTATGGGAACTTATGTAATTACTGTACTGTCCATGCTGTGGTCCCTCGAGCGGTCGTCCTTTTTCCTCAGCTAGGGCTTCGCGCGCGGGTCAGCGAAAAAGTGAAATATGAATACGGAACACGCGTGAGTAGAGAACCACGCTCATACGTGCTGTTAATTGTGACTCAAAAGAAAAATAAAAGACTGTCTGCAGTCAAATGTTGTGGTTGACTCTCTCGGGCGGGCGCGGGCACGGGAAATTACGGGCACAAACGAAAAAACCCAGATACTTCGAGGGCTCGCGCGCAAAGATTCCGTCGAGCAAAACGATCGGCGGTCCGTATGTCTTAAAAAGTCTCACGCTATCGTGACAGTCTATCGTCCGCCTGTTCACGATTTAACTATTCGGCTTTTTTAGCTTAATATATTCTATCTATATATATATTTTAAAGACTCACTTTTAATTGCTTGGTTGTGGATTCTCTCTTTTTGTGACTGTTCTGCCACAGGTTCAATGATGACTAACGACACTCTGCCAGACTCAAGTTCAGTAAAAAACACATTTCAGAAGTTATTTATTAAGTTAATTATATCTTTAGAACTAATATTAAATTTAGAGGTACAAATTAAGGTTGTTAAATGGCAAGCAAATTCCGAACTCACTTAGAGAGTGAATAGGACAAATAGATAGGACAAGGTTTCGATCCTATTCTAAATTATTAATGTGTTCCTGAAAACGGAAACCTTAAGTCAACATAAAATGAATCTTAAGCTTAATTGCTAAAAGGTAAAAGTGGCCATTTAAAAGATGAGCATTTTCCGAGGAACATCAAGTTTGGAGACGAGATATTCCGATTAAAAAAACCTGTTTATTTAAGGACATGTGAAAGGAGATTGTTAACTCTCTCGCGGTGCCAAACTCATAAAATGTACTACGAATAGAGGGCCGTAATAATATGAGGATATAGTTCATATTGAAAAAGTTGTAAGTTGCTCTTGGTAAGCCACCAACTAAGGAATGGTGCACAAATCGTGATTATGTATTTTCGAAATAAAAAGCTTATTATTTGTAAATTGGTTACCATGTTTCATTCTCAGTAGTAAACAGTTGGAAGTTCTAGAACCTAAAAGATTTTCGGATTTTCAAGAAATTAGGAAGAGGGATTTCGTAGAAATTGTATGACGAGCTATTTATTATTACTATTATTGCCAGTTATCATGATCATTATTATAATTATTAATTTTATAGTTATATGTATTATAATTACTTTTTCAGATCCTTCCCGGCTGCCGGCCAAAAGCCACACTTATTCTTAAAGGAGTAATGGAGAATATCGAGAATATTCGACAAGCTTCGGGAAAAATTTCGTACGCTGACATATGGGTGCTTACGCAAGTGAACGGTTTCACGTGTGCAACATGTGACATTTGATCTACCCATGGAGAGAAATTGAGTGACACAAAGTACTTCTATTTTCGTTAGCTGGCCTTTCCTCATTCATGAGCGATAAGAATCACATTTCCCTTTCTAATCTCAATATTTTATAGGGAGCTCATAATAATTAAGATCATATCGCTACCTCCCAAGGTGAATTCTCTGTGTGTTTATTTTAACAATTGTATTTTACCGCGGACTGAAGAAAATACAAATCGGTATCGGAACAAATACTAATGTGAGAGCCAGACATATCCGATTTACGGTCAGGAAAAAAACGATAGGTGTACTTGGTGCCACAAACGCACGGGGGGGAGGGGGTACTCCCTTATATAAGCCGTGCTGCCCCAAAGAATTTGTTTTTTGAGCCTTTTTAGTCTGGAATCGGGTTGGGTTTTTGAGGGAACTACGGGAGTGTATGAACGTATTTAACGTTTCAGGTGAATACTGGCATTCTAATCTCAGTTATGATGACCAGGTCTGAAATCGGGTATGGGTTTTAGAAGCCTGGTCTGAAAATGGTTGCTTAAAACGACATTTTTTTGGACTGAAATAGCGTCAGGATTTTGAGAACCGAGTGGCACGCAGCAACAAGAATTCGTAGGAGTACCCCCGGGCACATACTACGCGAGCAGTGTCGCAAAGAAAACGCTGAAAACTGCAGCTCTTTCATCAGACGTCAATGTTTTTCTATTTGAAAAATATACGCAATGTTTAAGGTATTTGACACTGAGTGGGCAAAAATTCCCAAGACATGGCTTAAGTAATCGTTAAGCTGATTTATTTGACGTGGCTGTCATCTTACCCTTTTAGGACTGACATATAGCATAATGCAGCTTAGATGTCAAGCGAGTGAATTTTGTAAGAATTATAATGGTCGAAATGACGAAAGGTAATCACAAAGAAGTGATATGTCTAATATTGTTCGGCGCCCTGCGGTTTTTTCTTATAAAGCCGATTGTTATTTTTTAGGGATTATAACAGGGAGTTGTATTTGTGTATTTTTTTCACCGGGTGGAATATAATGCTACGCTATATTTAATCCTGTGTAAGATCTCTCGTGAATATTTTTCACTTTTGAAATGTCCGAGTAGTCTCAATAATTAGTTATTCAGTAACCTCACTCACTTTCTCTCTCACTAGGTTCTGTTTTCGTTGTGAAGTTCAGTGTAATCTACGGATCTTCGCTTGTGTGAAACGTTTACAGAAACACTTCGGCAGGAAAGTGCGATTTTATGACAATTTCCTGAGAAAAAGATTGAGGATCGACGTCACATCTGCGCGGTGTTTTAATCTGGTGTCTGCCCTGGCAATCCACAGGCTTGGATAAAACGTTTTTCATCTGATGTCATCGCATTGTTGTCTATTCTTCTGTGAGACCCTGAGTGCAAACATCTTTCCTAGAGCACAGTGAAGCAAAAAATTGGGTACAACAGCCATGATAACCTGTGCGCTCTTCATTTCGTTATTGCTGCAAGTTCTTTTATCTTCAAAATACACAGGTAGGTTGCTGTAGACAAGACTTTATTCATGTAACATAGACGTGTGTTAAATATGTCTCTTTCACGCCACTTTGTATTTGAAAAATTAGAATGAATGTGACTGAAGCCCAAGTTAGCCTCATTGGACCCTGACATGATTAAGCGTGGCCATTTCTCTAATGATTACTTCACTAACTGTTAGGCGTCATTAACGTGGTGGAAACAAAAGGAGAATAATCCGGTTTTACATAAAGGAATCCTTTGAATGCGTAAAAACTATTGAATGGCTTCGTTTGTATTTGCGAATCTGCCGCGTGATATATCTTTCTCTCAAAGTACATTAGGCTGATTAGATGATTAGACAGCACACGGTATTTTGAAATTGACAAAGGTGTTCATCCAACTAAACGCAAATCACAAAGCTTTGTGAAGTAGATTAGCCTTTTGAGACAGAAACTGAGGGCAATCTTTGTTTCTCTCTCTTTACACGAATCCACTCAGTATTAAATTGGCGAATGTGCTGGGCCTCAATTTATTCAGAGATGCACCTGACAGACTCATTTCTTATCATTCCCTAAGGCAATATTTTCGATAGAGTAATTGATTACAGCTAACTTGTTTCTTTTATTGGCTTTTCTTAGAGTGGTAAGAGATCATTGAAGTATTATTTTATGATAATCATTATTGTTTCAATTAGACAGTGTTTTTAATGTCCTATGGTTACCTACTCCCTGTTGTTAAACAAACGACTTTGTAGAAAACTGAAATAGCTATCAGTATTTGTAAGCGCTTTCAAACAGACGTGCAATAAAACCTCTTTCAATTAATTATTTCCGGCCGGCAGGTTAAGAACCAAAGATTACGTCTCCACCCAAAAGAACCCACAAAATTCACTGCACCTTTTATCAGTTGTTACCGGAAATTTTTTAATTGCTATCACCGTATTATCAATGTCTCTTGGCGTTAATATGCTTTGTGTATTGTCTACTCCGGTATAGATAGAGAATGCTCTGAGTGCAGAATAAAATCCGCGCTTGGTGGATAATATATAGCCTGTGTGCAGACGATAACTAAATTCTGATTAGTACCGTCTGCGAAGCAGCGCAGAGATCCTTGTTCTGGACCCCAACAGACTCAACGAATTACCGGAAGTGCGTTTCGAATTTCCCGTCATCCTGAAGGCGATCACGACAAACAAAACAAAGGCCTTTTTTAACTGGCCAATCGTGGCGCGTACTCAAATCTGGGTACACAGCTGGAAGTCCAGAACAAGGATTTCGGCGCTGTTTCGCAGACGGAGTTAACCAAAGTTTAATTTCGTCTGCGCGCAGGCTAATAATATATATAGAGTGTGAACGAATACGGTCTAACCTCTCGTTACGGACGCCTCTCTATTACGGACATTTCGTTTGATCCCAGAAATGCCAAAAATCATACATTCCCTACCTCTATAATACAGACACCTCTGTAAAGCGGACACATAGGTTCTGTCCCTTTGGTGTCCGTATTAAGGAGGTTTGACTGTAATTAAATTGACTAAGGTAATAATGGCTTTGGGTACAATTTGCAAGCAATTGTTCTCCGAAAAGTAAGACATCTAGAGTGTGAAAAAATCCTCTTAGATTGGTTGATGAACACTGAGTTAGCCCTTAATCTAAAATACGAGAGAGCATTAGTGGAAACGGTACAATAGATTATTAATCCGATGTAGGAAAACCGAATATCGTATAACATGTTGCTATAGAGTGATCACGTACACACGAGAATTTGTTTATTGGCAGAAGCCATCATCATCATCATGATAGGCTCCCGTTAGTGGCAAATATTAAGCAGCGCTAGACTAGTGCTTTTAGCCTGAGTACCTTACGGAAACTAGCCGGCGATAATGGAAAGCAAAGTGGGTGCGAATCGCGATGGGATGAGGATAGAGAGCAGAGTGGACTATTTCGTAACCCCCTTTATCAAACACTTATGGGTCCATAGAGGGTTGTTGACAGTCCAGAGGGGGGGGGGGGGGGGGGGGAGGGGGTGTCAAATAGGACGCACGGGACATAATGGACTAAGAAGAAGAAGAAGACGAAAACTGGAATTGTGATTCAAAACACGGACAACACAGATATAACATAAATAAATTTGGATGTTCGAAGCACGCAAATTGCGGACTGTTGCAGCGGGCTGAGAGGATGTTCTCGGAAACAGGCTTCAAGTGACCAGAAAACGTACATTTCAACACCTTTATTCAAAATAAATTATATCACTTCAACAGAGAGAGTCAAGACACTATTTCGTAGAACTTTTTTTTTTATGAGCAAAATTAACCCAGTAATTAAGAGGGGCTGTATCTAAAAATCAGATTCTTTCACGTTTTTTGTAAACAGGGTGAAAGAAAAAAAAGACCCAGGCTCTAACCGCAAGCCTAAGCAAAGAACAATCATCAAATGAATTGAATCTTAAAAAAAGAACCACATAACAAAAGCGTCCGCCAACGTTTTCAGTTTTTAGCCAACCTACTTCCTTTTAGCATTGATCTATGTTTATTCGAAAACATTTTCAACATTTGCCAGTGATGGCAACGAATAACCGTGGAAACAGTAAATATTCTTTGTATAGAGAAGGCAATTAGGTTTCTCTATTAAAATACAGGTTACACACCTTCCTAATGAAAGTGGAATTTTTCATTTGAGATCTCTGTGAAACTGAGATATACTGTACTGGTGAAGTAACAGATAAAATGACCCATCAAACTGATATTTCCCTCTTTTGACATATTAAAAAACTAATAAACAATTTATTTTCTTTTTAGATGCAATATTTGCATGGACTGCCCCGCTTCCTGCATGGAATCAAACTGGAAGCATTAACGTTCAAACTGCTGTTATGCAAGTGTTACAGGGGACTACAAATTATCAAGTAACGTGGAAATATAATCTGTTGGGAGATCAGACCATACGGCTTAAACTGTTTAGCATTCGTTATGGTTCTGGCGTTCCTGATGACATTGGAGATGTCATAGGTTCCGCATCCTCTACGTTATACAACAGACACGATTACAGGACTCGATTCCGCTTAAATAGCACAAGTAAATTTTCTACGTTGACAATAAATAGGATAACGCAAAAAGAGAATGCTACCTTTCAGTGCAGGATACAAGAGGGAGGAAATACATGGGCTTACAACGTGAGGATTGAAGTCATAGGTATGGTATAAATTTTGGTATTGGTATCGCAATAAAAAAACGGTAGTATTTAAAATTTTGCAACATTCCCATACCAAATTACTTACATCATAATAGCCGGAAATCACATAGAAAAAAAAAATTAGTATTCCTCTTGATTTTATTGTTATTTGCGCGCCCTATGATTGGATGAACATGGTTTCCGTGAAGCCATCTCACGAGTAATTGCTTTATAGTCTGTATAAAGATACAAAAATGGTCCGGTGCGTATTTCATTTTGTATATTTATTCGTCTCTTTGTTATAGTTAACTGCATATGATATTGTGCTGATTGTGGTACGTGCTATTAATTATAGTTCTGTGTGGTTCATCCGACAGTTCCTCCGGTAATCACTCACATTAGTGCTGACAGAACAGTAAAGAAAGGGGATACCGTGCTCCTTGACTGTAAAGCCACTGGGTTCCCAGCACCAACGATCAATTGGACAAGGGTGTCTGACAATAGTGTGGTCAGAATGCCTTTGAGTATAAGCGGTAAACAGTATGAGGGAACTTATAAATGTACTGCTGACAATGGATTTGGCAAACCTGTCAGTAGGGATGTCTCTCTTACTGTTCAGAGTGAGTATGTAATAAACGCAGTTAAAACCCCATTGCCGTAGGGCTCAAGGGCATGAATATTTTTTTATATCAAAGAGATAGGCGTACAATGGAGTATCCATCCCAAATATAATACCAAGCCTTTGCAAACTTTGTGAAGCCTGCGAAGGATTAGCGGGCGAGTGCTGTAGTGTAGATTCTGCAGATTCTGGCGGCGGAGAAAAACAAAACAATCCCGCCAGCTAAGCAGGCGAAACGTTGTGATGATAGACAGATAACTAAGCTCTGAGTTTAATTGTGTGCGGATATCATCTTTTTTTTTTTGATACTCAGTTTTACATGCACTTTGATATTTTTAAAACACTCTTTCGGCCAGAAAGATTGCCTTTCTCACTTATCACTGACCTGTCTTCCCCACATGGCATATGAACCAGTCGTACAAATATTGAATTTTTTACATTTAGATATTCTTAACATGATTACTAGTATATACAATTGTATACTCCTAGAATTAAAGTTACATTGTGTTTTTCCCATTGTATATATCAATTTTAACTGCAAGAAAGTGAAATAAACTATTTCATTATTATTTGTTTTTTTTTTTTAAGTAATAAGAGGTAGGACGCTACTGCAAGGTTCGATCCAGATCAAAGTACTTGGAGTCTTTAGATTGGATTTTTTAATTTAGGCAAAAAATTTCCAAAGTAGCTCCGAAAAAGGTTCATAAGCCTTCAAGGGACTGAAGATTAACTTTTCACTTTGGAGACGATCAATCAGACTTTCGTAGATAACTATGACGCTGATGTTCATATTTTTATCCTTCACAGCTCCCCCAGTAATTACCTCACCAACAGAGCTTAATTGGAAAATAATGGCCGGAGAAAGCGTTACTATTGAATGCTCAGCAAAGAGTGATCCCAGTTCAAGTTATGTTTGGAAGAATACAGCTGGTACCGTTGTTGCTAATGGCCAACAACTTAGACTTCACAAAGTAAACGACAGTAGTGGAGGAAATTATGTTTGCAAAGCAACAAATAAACTTGGGTCTGACGATCGTTCTATTTTTGTACTAGTCATAAGTAAGTTCTTTTATTTTTATATTTCTTCAACTTACTGACAGCGTGCATGCCTTTCAAGGAAACCTAAAAAAAAAAAGGACAAAAACACATCGTACGAAAGCCATTTGCTTTTGATATATGCAGTGGTCCAACTCCATTCAGAAGGGCGAGGTGAAGCCAACACTGACCTGGCTTTAAAACAAAATCACGCCTGAAGATCACAGTTCCCAGCTAGAATTTCTGCAAAAGTAAGGCAGTGAAAATGCTTTAAGACGTCGTTTGGAGTTTTGAGGTCCTTTTTGCTCAGTAGCTGAAGACGCTGGGTGCTGGTCTGGTTGAGATAAACGAGCTCCCCTCTAACAGTGTAAATAATTAATAAATGAAAATCAACTGGTTTGACAGAAGAGTTTACGTTAAAATTAAATAAATGATTGTTCATTGTATCATTGGTTAACGTTTTGAATCAAGGTCAACAGTCATTTCTTCCAACTTTTCAGGAACTAAAATTTATGGTACACTAGCAGTTGATAGCGAATTTAAGTCAGGCATGGAGGACATGAGCAGTGATGTTGCAAAAGAGTTTACAGAACCCTTCAAAAAAGAGGTATTCATTCATTCATTCATTCATTCATTCATCCAACCATTCATTCATGCATACATTCATGCATTCATTCATCTTTTCTCTCTTTCTTTCTTTGTACTTTCTTTCTCTTGCTTCTCCTCCAGCCTTACATTTTTAAATCAGCAGTTCATTCCTATATCGTTTTTTATTATATATAGCGTTTGTTAGGTTAAACTTTAGAAAACGATACTTTAATTTCGTTAGATGGAAAGCGTAACTATAACGTTAACCTCGAAGCAGCTATTGAAAAAACAAAATAAGCTTTCGTAAAGGATTGGCAAGCCAAATATTACGCTAATTGTTATTGTATTAAAGAAGAAGGAGAATTCAGACACCAGAAAGCTCAGAATAATTTTCCGAGCTCTAGGTGAGAATCGAACTCACGATCCTCCGAGTACTAGTTTGGACGTTTTTGCCTAAAATTTCATTCTATTCTTTTCAGTTTGACAAACTGAACAGCAATACAGCTGGCTTTGATAAATCAGAATTTCTACAATACAGGTTAGTAAATATGCGAATTGTTTAGTTATTTAGGATTTCAGTTGTGATCAATAACCTTTGAGTACAGGCTAATCTTCCACACCATATCAAGGCACTCTGATTATTTTAGATTATTGTACATTATTCTAGAGTAGGCACATAATTGCGTTTTCTTTTGGTTTTCTGTTTGGACAATAGGACAATTGCACGATGACGATATTTGACTACAACTACCAGAATTCATTTCGTTTTTGCTTTGTTATTTAAATTTGCCAATTCCGCTGAGGATAAAAGAACAATAGCCTTAATTTGCACAAGAAAACAACACACTCAAGGATTCTGGTAGCTGTAGTAAAATGACGTCATCGTGCAATTGTCCTATTACGCAATATTTTGCAGCCGTTACCACTAACACGCACCCTCGAATGTTTTTTTTTTTTCTGGTTGGAACTTGAGTTTTCGTGGACGTCAGTCAACTGTTTCCATGGTTTTCTCACGTGATCTGACAGAGAAGGTTCCCTCGTCGCCGAACGAAGGGCGAAGACTTACCAGAATAATTTCGAATGACGACAGCGTTTTTAATTTTATTTATTTGATTAGGATGAAGGATTACATTGTTAAAACAACGAGGTCTCTGCGAGCTGAGTGAAATAGCCGAAATACTCTCTATAGTTAACGTAATGGTTTTCAGGTTGTTTATTTATTTGATTGTATGAAAATACGGGAACCGTAGAGGAATTGCCAAGGACCATAAATTTAAAGAAACGGAAGATACCAAACCGACAAGGGACAAAGGTTTCCTCTGAACGGAGGTCGTTTTCGAAAACGAATTTTGTACCCTGCAGATCTTGTTATCATTCTTCATGTTATCGAATACTCAATAGAATCCTGAACTGGCAAGAACTCTGAGACGAGTTCCCAGCGTGTATCGACAAAGCTTATGTAGTTGTAACTTACAGTGTATAAATAATTCGAGTTTCCTCCGACAAACACATTCGTACTCCTTGTAATCTTGACATGAAGCGGTGTCAGATCCTGTAACAAAATCATCGGGAGAAATGGCTATTGTTCTTGGGACATTTACTTACAGTCGATGAAAGCAAAAACGGCTTACGGTTGATTGACGTCTACCAAACCGCAGGTTTGAATCGAAGAAAAGACCGAGGGCGCGTGTTAGTGGTAACCGCGGTAAAAAGCGGAACTCTCTTGCAATCAAAGAATAGACAGATATACCTAATTCAACATTTGACATTTATATCTTGTTTTATACGTAAGAATTACGTAAATTCAATCTTAATTTATCAATAGGCTAAACTGCACAGAAATCAGTTTTCCAGACGGTAATTATTTTTGTTACCGTTCATAGGAACGGCAGTATAATCGTATACTTTGTGCTGCACTTTAATCTCCCGGTCACTACAAACGACGGAACTATTCAGATAAAGAATGCAGTGGAGAGAGGAGTAATTGGTCTTTACCAAGTAAAAAATTTCAAAGCTATAGAGGAATTTGAAGTGGATCCCACCACTTCTCCTTCAGTAGGAAGCATAGCTACCCACTCATCTACTACATCAATTAATTCTCCGGGGGAGAGGGTTAAAAAGGACACATCAGGTAAGATAAGGAAATATGTATGGCATTGTATTTGTATTAACTCATAATTCTTTTAAAGTATGAAATTAACATGTGTAACCGATTAATATTAATTGAGCTTACCATTTGAACACCTAATTTATATCTTAGGTGACAAATTTACACACTCGCAATCGTGTTGTTCTTACTTTTTATCGTATTGAGAACTCCACGCCATTTTTCGACAAAATCTCGTTTGAATCCAACTTGGTGTGCTCTTTCGTGTGTGTAGGTTTCCTAAAAAGTCGTTTAATGCCCTGACATCATCATTCATAACATTTTTAAACTTTGAAATCAATTTAACTCTGAGACGTACGGAGCGTTGCCATGGCAATTTTGCAATTTCACTCAAAATTATGGAGTAATTTGTCACCCACGATATTAAAGCAACACGTTTTAACTGGCGAGATTACGACATACACTGAATCACAACCACACACAACCATTGAATCTTTGATTGTCAGGTTAAGCGAAGACAAAAATGCCCCAATCCTCCCTTTAATTTTATAGGCACGCCTCTAGCAGAAAACTTTTGTTACACGATCTCAGCGCCCTACGCGACGTACGTTTTTGATCAAACAATAAGGAGCCAGGGCAAGAGCAGCTGGTTGTGCATTTGCGGGCAAAATCAAAGTCTGCATTAAAGTAAGCGTTTTCTGTTCTATGAGCAAAGAATGATTCAAGGATGGCTCTTCCACCGTCTTAAATGATGGAACTGCATAGGGTTGATGCGTGCAAAAAAAAAAATGATATCCAAGAAAGAGGAAGACCTCACTTTCTCTGATTATGGAGGCCTGACGTGATCTACTTTTCAAGGAGTGTTTAATTAGTAATAAAAAAGCAAAATCGGTGCAAAGTTTCCAAGAGGAACCGTTCAGCCCCAAAGAAACCCCAATCCTCATTTTTGTAGAATTAACCTTAGAATTACCCGCTTCAGATTACCCAGCTGCAATCAGAAGTAATCCAAGTGCTTCTCTGAGTAGTTCTGCAACAATACCTCAACAGGGACAGTCCCGTTCCTATTACAATGTGGGAAATATTTAACAGCAAATTTCCTGCTGTTCTCATTTTGGTACCCATGTTTTCGAGGTATACTATATACTGGTAAGTAAATCATGTTTCTGTAACATGGGTAACCGAGGTCGAATATGCCTACACCCATCATCCCCCTACCCCCACCAGATGAGAACAGCACTAGATCATTATAAGTTTACATTAGGGCCATTTATACGAGAAAAAATAAGACGCGTCTTAAATAAGACGTGAACTTTCCGTATAAACGGCACATTTCGTCTAAAATAAGACGCGACTTAGCTAAGACGCGTCTTATGTTAGAACAGCCCTTAACACCTGTTCTTAGATAAGACGCGTCTTAGCTAAGACGAAAAACTTCGTATAAATGACCTTCGCGTCTTACATAAGACGCGAACGCATAGTACGCATGCATTAATTTTTGGCGGGAAAATTTGGATTGCCGTTGGATTGCCGTTGCTACGGGCAACATTCACATGAAAACGAGTCAAGAACAGAAATAAGACGCGAACCATTTATACGAGCTGTTCTCGTCTTAAATAAGACATGCTCGTATAAATTTTCTAGTTCGCGTCTTATTTAAGACGCGTCTTTTTTTTCTCGTATAAATGGCCCTATTGTCTTTGAAGATCTCGGTAAAGAAGCTTCCTATCGTCAGGATATTATTCAAATCAGTTAGGTGATGCGGTCAATCAAAAATAATTTTAAATAAATCTAAAGTACTAACAAACAATTTTTTAGGAATGAACGTTTATTCGTTTGTCTCACGATAGAATCACTTTGAGATATTGATCGCGACGTTTCGACTGCAATACTGCTAGTCTTCATCAGGCGATGAGGTCGATTGTTTACGTGTAGCTATTTATGCACGTTGGTTGCACGACAGGGCTCCCCATAGCGGCTCCGTCCTTTGACTCACACCATCCTCAGTCAGTGAAGCGTGGTATTGTTAAGTGTCTATATGACCGAGCCAAACACCTCATAACGAAACCATCAGTTATCTCTGAAGAAAAGAAACATTTATCATCGGTACTTGTTTCCAACGGTTATCCTTCTTCGTTCATACGAAAACTTGCTAAAACCACAAGACCAACAGCCAACAACGAACCCGCGCAGGAATTTAAATCTACTGCGGTTTTACCCTATATTAAAGGTGTATCAGAGGTTCTTCGCCGCTGCCTACAACAACAAGGCGTTCGCACCGTCTTTAAATCTGACACAACTCTTCGGTCTTACTTAGTACGACCGAAAGACGCCCTAGAACCAGGCAAACAAGAAGGTGTTGTATACAGAATTCCATGTGAATGCGGCAAAGTATATATAGGCGACACAGGGAGAGCAATGCAAGACAGGATAAAAGAACATGACAGAGATATACGGCTCGCTCATACACAAACCTCCGCAGTTTCGGAGCACGCAAACGAAACGGGGTATCTTCCTTTATGGAATCAAGTCAAGTTTATCGATCGTGACCCTCACCGATACACACGTAGGGTCAAAGAGGCTATCCAAATAAGACTTCATTCTAATAACATCAATAGAGACAACGGAATCGAAATTCCTGAAGCATGGATGCCTACGATCAGAAAGCATAACAGCCGTTCAACTACAAAGCGGACCCGTGAGGGAACATCATCTGCTAATCGGAATAATAAGGATCGAAATACACCAATGACAGCGAACCAACGTGCATAAATAGCTACACGTAAACAATCGACCTCATCGCCTGATGAAGACTAGCAGTATTGCAGTCGAAACGTCGCGATCAATATCTCAAAGCGATTCTATCGTGAGACAAACGAATGAACGTTCATTCCTATCTGACACCACGATGAACAATATTCACATCTTTAATGACAAACAATTTATTATTATTATTTATTATTATTAAATTTATAAACAGCAATTTCACTTCATTTTGTAGATGGACCTCCATGGATAATAATTGGCGCTGCTGCTGGTGGAGCAGTGTTGGTGATTGTCATTATTGTGCTTCTGATATGTTGCCTGCGAAAGGACAAAAAAAGTGAGTAGTTTAAAATTTGTTAGCCATGTTTACTTGAAGCCTGTATAGAGGAGCTAGAAGATACAGTAGCCTTGCTTAGGCTTTGAACATACCATAAGAGATTGCGAAATCCCTTAACAAATTTCAAAAGCCCTTTGGATGTCATTTCATCATTCAAATAACGAAAGCTCATTATTCTTGTTCAAATAGCTGCTAACGTTTTTCCTTATATTTTTATCCTCATCGTTTCATCAACTTTCGTACGTGACGTTCTACTCCATGATTTAGAAGGTGGAAGCGAAGCATTGTGAGTACGATTTTGTTTGTTCGCTTTTTGGTTGTATGTTTTGTCATAGTTCTCTAAGCTATTCCTTTTGTTCGTTTCATATGTTAACTATCAAAGCGCTATTAAGAAGTTTAGGGGAAAAAAATATTAGATAAGGCTGATTTTCATCTGAAGGATTACGGAGATCGAGGAGGTTTTATGCGCCGAGGTCAAAAGTTCAGATGGATAAAAGCCTCCTCGATCTCCGGCGAAAGCCGATTAGAATTCATGAATACAAAATAATAGTCCAGACAATTGCAAGATGACGTCATTTTATTTTAAAATCCTCCAGTTGGTTGTTTTCTTGTGCAAAGTAGGACTATTGTTGATCAAGCATCATCAGGATAATCAGATTTAGATAAGAAAACAAAAACTACATGACTTCTGGTAGTTTTAGTCAAATTTAGCCATCGTGAAAATGGTCCATGCATTCTTAGTTTAAAGCTTACCTCGATCGATGTGAAGTTCCTGTCTTCATTTTCCTGTTTCGTCTCAAATTCAGGAAATGAAAGGATATCAAGGCATGTTAATTCTTGCAGATATTCTTCAAATATCATGCACATATTATCCGGGCGAGTTGTATTCTTCTTCTTCGTTAAACGGGTAAAATGTTCCTCCATTTTGTACTGCTTTACCTCGGCCACAGGGTTTCTCGGTTGACAGTAGTCCATTTTTCTGTCATTAAAGCTGTACTCTGGAGGTCATTTTCCAAATATCACAAATGTCTTCCAAAGCTGGTTATGAAGAATATACTCTGGGATTTGCGCAAACCAGAAACGGAAGAATATTTTGAATAGATAATGTGATTGGTCTGATTGCTTTTCTCAATGTCATTCTAGGGACCCAATAGAATAAATCTAGAACGATGAAATTCTCTCAGTAATTAGTGATGTTTTAATGCTTGTTTATTAACTAGGCAAAAGTCACAGGTGTACAATATATTTTTTTGGAATCTCTGTTTTCCTTATTTCCGGGTGTGGCGGATTATTGTATCTCAGTCATGCGTGTATGCATGGCACAATTTACCCGCATAATTATTATTTTATACTTTAAAATTCTGTTTGCGAACTATTGTTTCCTTTTTTTTCTTTCAACTTACCTATTCATCCTTACTAATTTTTTAACAGGGCCAGAGAAAATGAAATAGAGCACAGCGCGGTAGAAGAACACTCCCATGAACAAAAACCTGTGAAGGTTTGTTGAATTGTCAATATTAGCTGAAGAAACTAAGGGGAAATGCCTGAATAGTATGTGAGTGTTTTGCATTTCCCACGCTATTTCTTCGAGCTTGTAATCGCCTGGGAAAAGCAATTTAGGTCAAATATATTTTTGTTGAAATCATAAGTCCTACCAAGCCAGAGCTAAGCCTTTTTGTTGTCGTCGTTGTTGTTTGTTTTTTGCTGTCGTTTTCTTTTGGTGAGGTAATGAGTCTCATATATTTAGCTTTGCCAGTTAGAGCCACACCATGAGTCAACTCATTTTTCACAAGGATCTCCCTTCATTTCTATCTAAAACAGAAACCTGGGGAAACCCTTTACGCTGAACTGCGTGATTTGGATCAGCGCCAAAGGCTGAATAAACCTTCCTATCCAGAAGCATTACCTCCTATGAAGAGACCATCACCTTATGAAAGGACAGATTACGCTGAAATCACTCACTTCATTAAAGGAGATGTCAATGGTCAGCAGCAGATGTGGTCACAGAATGGAAAGAAAGAGCCATGGATCGGCATGCAAATGTTTTGCTGATTGATAATATTCATTAATTTGCTGTTTCATAAGCTTTGGTTTGATTTTCGTATTCTTGTAATGTTATCGTTGAGCCATTTCAAAGAGTTGAACTAATAGTCAAAAACTTCCTCATCCCCACAGGATTAACAGTTTAAAAGGATATTTTATGATCCACCTTAATCTGAAAGAAGTGGACCATATAACCCTCGGACATACAAGAAGGAGAATGGCACCGACCTTAAATGTCTTTGGGTGAAACCACAGGTCCTCATAAGCGCAGTTTACTTATATACCCCATGATATTAATATCATCATGTAGACGACATAAGAGGCTATCTATTAATGGTAGAAACTTTTCAAAATAACATAACATGACTAAAACTCTAGCGCGGAGAGTTCCCCTTTGTACCATTGGTATGAATTGGCATAGACGTCCGAGTAATAAATGGGAGAAAATTAGGGGATTTTATTTTAGCATAGGTCAAGGTCTTGCCGCAAACATGTGCTTTAAATTGTATTTAACTAACTGCACTGTATTTATCCGATTGAAAGTAAACATCTGAGGTAATTTTAAAATTTCATATGCGAGTATTTGGCTGAGAATTTCCAGGATGAATACGTAATAATTCTTCAAATGTAAAATACCGTAAATGACCTAATAAACGCCTACTTCCAAGTAAACGCGGCCTTACATCTCGTAAACGCCCCCTACGCTCTTAAAATTTTATTAGACGTCCCGTCTAATAGACGCCCCATTAAAATTAAATAGACGCTCTGGGCGTTTATTAGGCCATTTACGGTACATCTGTATACATAGAAATGCGCAGCACGAAATACACCTTGTAGTTTCTATTAATCTTGGCCCGGGGCCTATTTCCAGCTTTCTTTTTATGTTAATAAGAACAGTTTGTACACTATTTGCATTAATCTCAATTTTTAATACATTATTTTTACCAAAATGACAGCCATTTTTACGACACCAAATACAACATCCTATTAAGCTTAGCTAAGTCTTTTAATGATTTTTTCCGGTACTTTTTTCAAAACGCTTTTTATCCAGTTCTCCATTCACCTCTCTCTGGCTGTTCTACCGTCCAACTAACAACTCTCCTGAACGGCGGTCGATTTCCTTGTGCCTTCCGGGGTTAAAGGACCTAATTTTAAATCCAAAGGTTTACATGTATATAATATCCAATCTAGAGTATAAAATACCCAAAAGTAGAAACAGACGGTATAGAGCCCAATAAAACTTCATTAAAAGCATATGTTCTGCTTCGTCCCAGAAAGCAACGCTATCCTATTTAAAATTCCATTACAAATACATAAAGCAGGATATAAAACTTCCACACAGCATCAGGTTTACACGTTCAGGTCCTCAACGTTTGCGTACAACTGATTGTCGTAAATGTGCATGTTGATCAGCTTCTGTGGATGAAAGGAAGTACAAAAACGAAGATGCATAAAAAAGATAAATGAATCAGTGCAATTCAGCGTTTTTATCAGTTACCCCTAGATGACCTATAGAATTAACGAAACACGAAACCTTCCGAGCTCTTTCGATAATCAAGTTCCAAGATACGTTACAGAAAATTATCTCATCGGATTATATATGCTATGCGGTACGTTTAGTCGTTACACTACTTTTACAATTTTTCTGGGAAAGATTCTCATTGCATGTAATTTTGGAAAACTAGTAAGAGCCTTTTTTTTTTTCATTAATTACCAACAATCCATATCCTTGAGCTGTTTTGTCAATGCTGTGAATGATGGTCTCGCTTCTGGCTCATTTTGCCAACAATTCATCATGATTTGATACCTGAGAAAAGTAATTTCATCTCTATTTGTCATTTCTTCCATTAATTTTTCTGGTATTGTTCGGATTGCTTTCTTTATTACATTTTTGCTCTTTTCAAGTAGAACAGAATATCAAAATGTAAAAAACCAAGTGGCTTTTCAAGCTATTCAACACATAATTAAAACCTTTTCTTTACCGCTTAATCAAAACCTCTTCTTTGATGCTTGTCAAGAGAGAATGAGCTAAGAGAGCGAATCCATGTGCCCATGATAATTTTTTTAATCTATTCAAAGTTCGCGAGTGTGCTGCGTAGGTTATTTTTGTCTGTTGTTTCCGTGACCCGCGTGGTCTACTTTCACGTGAACGTGACATGTTTCGCCGCTAAACATTTGAAGCGCCAATCGGCTCCTGTTGTTGACATGTTTTTGGTCAGTACGTTCCGCTCATAATTTAGGATTGAATTTCATTTAAACAGGGATTGCAGTATTGGAGTCAAAATTTCACTTTGAGATTACAGATTGAGATTTTCTAACGGCTGGTAGCCATTTAAAGTAGCGAACGTTAAATTCTGACACACCGTGAAAGCCAAAGGCAAAGGCACAGGCAAAGGTTATCACGCGCGAAACACGAAACCTTTTACAGGTGGCTGGCTTCAGTTGTTTATGCAAAAGTGTAAGATATTTTTTCTCTTTTTCCAGGAATGTTTTTACTTCAGAAAGGGTACATTTGCTTTTAAGAATTATTCGTGAGGGTTTTAAACTGCATTACGTCTTCTTAACGTCTATTAGTTGCGATGAATATTTCGCCCTGGGAACACAAATCAGGTCAGATGCTTCAAGCTGTTAGGCAGTCGCTAACCTGGATGCCAGAGACTTTTTATGCGCGGTTTCCGGTTTCGGTCAATTCTTTATAGTGAGCGGTTTGACCACATTTGTCTAGCGCCCTCTTAAAATTCAAATGTTTGGCGGCCAAACATTCTTGTTTGAACCCACTTTACGTGTCCACGGTTGGATCCAAACGACGGTATCACAGCTCGCGGGTGTGCGTGTATGTCGCCAGAAGAGACAGTTGTCGTTTTTGTACAATGTTTTTAAACTGATTTAGCTTCTGTGATGTAGCTAAGACCTCAATTAGCAATTTCCGTCGAGTCGGAATCGCTTTCTCTGGTGAACTTCCAGAAGCCCGGACCGTTTTGCTCTTCGGGAGCTACTCTGGCCAGATTTTTCACGCAGAAATCTTTTGACTCGTCTGCGAAAGTAATACAAAGTTTGCACATCATGTCGCTTGCTGTGCGTGATCGGCAGTGAAATGACTTACCCGCCAAGTTTAAAATTACATGACGCCACTCTAACCGACCAATAAGGTGGCGTCCTTAAAATGACCTCGCAGTCCGACAAAGAACCAAGAATAGATTGAAAATAATTTTCATGGGAAGAGGGTCATGTATGGGGGATTCGCTCTCTTAGATCATTATCTCTTGTGCTTGTGTGGTACTACTTAGTAACACTTTCTTCGTTAAAACTTTGAAATAAAATTTAGGCACTATTATACCAAAGTATTTTTTTAAATATATAAATACGTTTACAATATGTCATCCACGTATTGTGGCTTAGGCATCCTGTATCCTTCTTGAAGTAAGCTAGCAATTTTCCTGCCATCCATTCGCGGATACGGAGAACCACCTGAAATATAGAATAGCTTTCAAATGGGTTTTTCATCAGGAAAGCACATAATTTATTCTTTTCCAATTCACGTTAAGTGCTCTTTCCTCCGCAGAAGCTCCAGGTGGTATCCAAATAAAAATAGCAATAATCTAATGTCCTTTTCCCTCTCCACAGCCTCCCTACGACTCAAACAGGCCACTGTGGAGGAGAGAGCTTTAAAGTGCACTGACGCTTCAACAAGATCGTAAATTATTACATGCAATAGTTAACTTACCTACGGTAAATATCTCATATAGAACGACGCCATAGCTCCAGCTGCAAAGAAATGATAGAGTGGATGTACGAGCCAAAATCCAAAAAAGGAGACAATAACCAAAATGATAATAAACACCGTAAACTTTATCGCAGGCAATTTGTATTTACTCACACGTCACTCTTGGTGGTATAAGTGTTAAACATCAACGCTTCATATGCAGTCCACTTGACTGGCAGTCGACCCTGGTGGGCAAACAATGAAACAAAGGCCGAGTAAAACAAACGTTTTTCAGTCATATCTGATGATTTTTACTTAGTGCGGAGAAGTTGAAAAAGGCTTAAGATTCATGTCAGCAGTTACAGTACGTCAGTGTGGCCATAAAATGACTGCAGTGAAATTCTGGGAAGTAAACTGGTTGAGGGCACATAAAACCTCAATTAAGAAGGATAAATATTTACATATTATATGGAGAAATAAAATAACAAATTTCAAGCAATCCTGTCATTGATTTGATACAATTGCGAATTCAATTATTTGTTTTTCCATACCTTCGTCTTTCTTTCATAAACATTCTCTTGCTGAACATCCCTGGCCATTCCAAAGTCAGTCACTTTACACGTTTCTCTTTCCCCAACCAACACGTTACGAGCAGCAAGATCTCGGTGAATTATCTGCAAGAACATTTGACCAACTTATAGAATTTGCGGGAGTGTTAAAGTCAGAGCAAAATCCTGCCCTTTGGCCGATCTTTTTATTTCACCTTATATCGATTACTCACCATTCATTCACTAGTATATCAATTAATCTATACTTAACAATTATTCGCCGAAGGCGGGAATTATTCAACAGTATTAACTGAGCGAATAATTGTTTTAGTATAATTGTAAAGTTGAACAACAGAGAAATCGCCAGTCAACACTACAAAATTTGCTGTTTAATTTCTCATTAAGTCTCAAGCGCATGCGATATGTGGGGGTCTCACCAACAAGCAAAATAAACATTTCAAACGGACTTCGTTGATTTCGTGTCAAAGTTTCAAACAAGCCGGAAAACAGTCAGAAAGGCCGCTCAGTTGTTCCTCGATGTGCTGGAAAACAGCTCTTTACAAAAACAAAGTCAAAGAAAATTGCTGAAAGGGCTAACAAACACTTGTTGATGTAAATATGGAACGTGAGAGAACATCCATGAAAGCTGCCCGATGGTGGAATCGCACTTGGGTTTACGCCGTTTTCAATGATGACGTTTTGTTCGTCTTGAATGGTGGAAATGCTGGTTGCTGTTGTTGGAACAGCTACAACTTCAGCTGGAGTGCTTGGGACTGCTTTGGATGACCCAGAAGATGATCATAAGGAAGACCACGCAGTTTGCTCTGGTAGCGTGTTTTCCTTTTCATGTATGAATTAAGTCAGCACCAAGGACATGTGCTGTAATTGACACAGGGTTGGCCTTTCGCAGTAACTGTCGATGCTTGCTTCGCTTTTATGACCAGTCACTGCTTTAATTTGCCTCCACGTTCACTCCTTGTCCACCGTGGGTGATCGCAACGCCCTATTATTATGGATCGCCAAGCCTGCATTAGGGTCCCTCCCAAAACGGCCCGGTTCATTTACTTGCTGTGGTAGGGTCCACTTAGGCAGTTGTTAAAAAAAAAACTTGTTAAGTCATCAATTGGCATGCAATTGAGAAGAAAATTCCGTTTAATATCACATGAACATTGGCTCTATCGGATGGAGACGCGCATGGAACTTTCCAAGTATGCCTGATCACCCTACGAGAATATGTGTTATTGAAGAATCATTAACCTACCCTGTAAAGTGTACTTTCTTTAAGGATAGCCCGAACCTTTTTTTTCCGATGTCCAGGAGGGCAGGGAGAATGTAAGAAAGTACTTAGCCTACCACCTCAGTTGTATACATGCTTTAAGGCCAAGTGATATTATTGCACCATAAAAATATGTTGTACGTCACGAGGCGGGAAGGAAAAATCAAAACAGCTGAACGAGACTTGTTGTGTCTTCCTTTCTTTTCTCCTAAAGAACCTGGCCTTTACTCTGGCTGTTATTTTCACGAGAGATATTCCAAAGAGAAGATGATACATCGATCGTAATAACAAGCAAAACTGATACGAAAGAAAATAAAATCTCGCTTTCTAGAACATTTTAAATCCATTGTTCGCCATCTTATGCACATGCCTTCTAATATCTTTTTCGTTGCAGTCTTACTAAAAGGTCAGCAAAGACTACTGAAAAAAGAAAAACACAACAGATTTCCACGCCAATTTGGATCCGCTCGAGGATGTTTCTAACCCGCCATACTTTGACCTCACACTATTATTTCGTACATTTCTAAAAGTGGAAAAGCTGAAGACAGTATAGCTGTTGTAAGTAGTATAGTCGGTATGGTTTACTCAAAAATGTTAAGGCATGGTTCAATTTTTGGTCTCAACCCCCCGCGAAGACAAAGCCGTTTTTATTCTACGGCCATGCATTTTAATTCTAAAAGTTGCAAAAAACTTTCGAGAAACTTTCTTTCGAGGCGTTGAATTAGTTGGGGTTGAAGTGATGTAGTCACGTGAAACGTGACGTCATAATGATATTCAAAAAGAAATTCAAAATGGGGTAGGAATGGTTGATTATAACTAAGTTTGAACCATGTGTAAATGTTTGTTTTACCGTACGAATTTTTTCCGTAGCCGGAACGTTGAGAATTTTTAATTTCTTAAAAAGATATTAACAGGTGAAAAGTGTCACGTGACCTATTTTGCTTAAATAAAAACGTGAGTCAACCATTCCGGCCAGATTCAAGCGAAAAATGATGATACAATAATGTAAATACTGTATTTAATATACACTGTGGGGCATCTCGCCACCCCATTTTGAGTTTTCTTTTCTTTCCTGGACTCGACCATAAGTGGTCACGTGACACAGATATCTGATTTCTTACGTTACAGAAAAATTAAGGTTACCGATTTTTCCGAAGTTGCCAAATTTTGGAAGGTTCTGACAAATTTTCACAAAGTTATGATCATTATTAGATTTTATGCAAATTAACCTCAAGCCATGTCTTAACATGCTTGAGTAGTTCTTATTTACGCAGAAATACATTGGCGTGGATGACGACATGGAAAAGTATCCCATTGCTGCTGCCCATCAAATCGTAACACAATACTAAACAATACTTTAAATTGTGTAACAATTGCAACCTATTGCAATAAAACAAGAATTACGTACAGATCTTGATGACAGATAACTCATTCCATCAGCAATTTGCCAAGCAAATTTAATAAGTTGCTGTGACGTCAAACTTGTTTGCGGTTTAATATCCGGGTCTTTGAAATAGGTATCATTAAGTCCACTGCTCTTTCTCAGGTATCCCAGGAGATCTCCAAACGGGACATACTCGATCAAAACCAATAAAGGGTCTGAAATAATAGTTTGAGTCTGCAGTTACTATTTAGGTCAAAGGCTTTGTTTGTTTTATACATGTGTAATATTACCCATCTTTTAGAATCTGGATTGTTTAAATTTGGATTCATTTGGGCGAAAAGTACAATGCAAATGGCTGGCATATATATAAGAAATAGGTACAATAATAAAACTAACTGGTCTCTTATCCTTCATTAATTAACAGACTGTGTCCCAATCCATTGCTATGAATACATGGAGCGAGTGATTAGAAATTAAAGAAATACAGTCAGCTTATTAGCCCCTGAATCTCACTTTTTCGGTGTTAAACAGTAACAGCCAAATTGGCAGCGAATTTCCGTTTTCCCACATTTTTTCACGTCGACCGTAAGAGAATGATTGCTATGATGATTCTAACAACCTTTTTAGAGGAAACACCTTTCTTATCCATGACTACTGCTTTGTCTGGGCGATATTCAAGCTCCAGTACGTACCTTACATTCTTCAAATGTTTTAAAGCTAAATTAACCATTTATACCCACATTCCTTTTATCTGCCCATTGAATAAACTTACAGGACCTGTTATGTTTTACGCACAAATACGTTTATCATTTCGAATATCAGTTTGTTTTTACCAGTTACACATCCCAGTAGTCGAATGACATGTGGATGAGGTTTCAGCGTCTTCATTACATCGAGTTCAGATAAAAGATCCTTTCTGTCAGACTCAGGAGGAGACGCTAAAAATAAACGAACAAATCATAACAATATAAGCCTTAAGAGGGAGTCTCCTTAAAACTGGTCCACTACGTTTCGGGTCGGAAAATTAATTTCCTTTAAACTTTGCCTATGGATATATTTTAGTCTAAAAGTAATTGAAACCCTATTAGTTTTTAAATATTTCAAAATAAGATTTTTCGGGAGGAAAATCATTTCAACACCCGGCAGCCGAATTTTTACAGTGACAAAGAGCTACAATAGCGCATATTGCCGAGTTCACCACTTCAAAGTTTTGAACTTTCAAAGATTTTTTCCACTTCCTAGGATTAAATTAGTCCTTAAATGATTTTGGTCCTTCAAAGGCAACTCATGTCTACTGAATATTGTTTTCAGTTTACACCCACTTTTCCGTAGGCGGGAAAGGGTTCATATTTTCATCCTTAGGCTAGCACTGTGCAAAATCCCCACATCTTCTAAACAAAATGTCTTTACAGACCAACAAAGGGAATGTCCAAAAACATAGAAACATAAAAACATGTTGTGATTTTAACGATTTATCAGCACAGCCGATCGATGAAATATGCCTATTTTCGGTTATGACTGTTTACAATATACGATGGAAGACCTTAATGCAAGGCCGCAATAACACAATACTTCATTAAATGTATCAAGCGTTTTAAACTTTTTGTGACTTTTGACACAACAGAACATCATTTAGGAGAGGAAACCCTTTTAGCCGAACTAGTTAATACTGCAGGTGTACCTGTTTACAGCGCTTGATCCGATCGAGTTGTCTTCGCAGTGTACACAAACCTGATACACATGATGATGCTTGTCACGCATTCCTTTATCTGGAATCCTCACGCCGCGAAAACATTTTTTGCTAGTCTGATTAAAATTGAAAGGCGGGAAATTATCTTATCAATGGAGTATTCTATTATATTTATTGCTGTTTTCGTTGAGAAGATACAAAATCAAGAATCATGCATGCATAAGTGCCTAGTGCATTAACAATTGCTTTTTAGTTTTCCAGAAACAGGCTCCTGTCCATTCAGGTTAGCATTTACAAAACAAATTGGTTGTCGCTATGAGCTTTCACTTTGTTTTTTTTTTTATGTTTGTCCTTTATGTTTGTATTTATTATCATTTTTAAATATATTTCATATTTCTGGTAGCCCGTGGTATTAAACCGACGAGTATCTGCTGTTTTCAGGTCTTATCAAGCTCCACGAGTCAGGGTGGGGCTGGGGATAGGGGTAGAGTGTGCTTGCTGCCTGGAGGCAAGCTAGACTGCTCACAGTCCTTTATTTTTCCGTAAAATCGTCGGGATCAAGCACATTCTCTAACAGTTAGCCATTCTGGTTTCAAATGTACCGGGTTTAGCCTGGGGATGACTATGAAATATACTTTTGGGGCAGCGAGCCCAAGAAAGCCGCTCATCTGGACGATTTTACGGGAAGATAAGGGGACAGTGAACAGTCTTGTAGCCCGCAAGCAAACACCCCCCTTGCTATTATTCTTGAGCAAATACTGTATCTGTATCATTATCATCCCCAGGCTAAATCCGGTACATTTGAAACCAAGATGGCCACCTATTAGAGAATGTGCTTAATCCCGACGATTGTACGGAAAAATAGAGGACTGTGAACTGGCATGGTGGTTTATCTTGTTTAGCGCTTTCGATTGTAACTCTATTCCTTCCGTTTCTGGTTTGACTAATATCTTGTACACTAGCTAATAATCACTAGTAGCTTTAGCCAGGGCTAAAAGTGCAGCTCTAGTTAATAGACTCAAAGTGGTAACCCAGAAAAAATATTCAATAAAAATCGTGTAATTAATTCTAATCGTCACGGCAACAAGAAATGCAAAAAAAAACAACAAAAACTCAATAGAGCTTAAGAGCAAAAAGAGGGGGGCGTAAGGGGGGTACGAATACCACAATACCGCACATGGTAGCGCGAGAATCCCGCAATACCGCATCAAAATTTAGCCAAATACCGAAACCACAGTTAAAAATGGGAAAAAGTTGACGTTGTCAATACTACAAATCCTCCTTTCAAATAGAAATAATACTTTTACGTCAGTGTTTACAAGTCAGGGTGCGTCGAAGTCAAGAGTGCGATAAACATAAGATCATCGCACTCGTTTAATTTTGTTCATTACATGTAAACGTTTACGTAAATGATACAACGGGAATACTTGGGTTAATTTTTGCTGGGTATATGTGCCGGTGGCCTCTCAGAGCCCCTAATCCATTACCCCATCTTAGTCACTTTTGGAGAAATATTTAATTTTCGCGATCCCAGCTTAGTCGTTTTAGTCGTTTAATGAAGAACGCTTTTAATTACTTTTCATCTACAGTACAAACATTCTGGTATGTTTGCTAACCGTA
Organism: Porites divaricata; assembly: GCA_038088405.1. Classification (NCBI taxonomy): domain Eukaryota; kingdom Metazoa; phylum Cnidaria; class Anthozoa; order Scleractinia; family Poritidae; genus Porites; species Porites divaricata. The sequence continues at coordinate 6,036,060 of JBBMOI010000010.1, read as the reverse complement.
AATATGAAGAACGAGTCGGTCTTACCCCAAAAATCAGAAAATGCGCGACCCCATTCTAGTAACTCTCTTGAAATAGTCAATCCACTCGTGAAAATGCGACCCCATCCAGCAGCACACCCCCATTAGCCTCTTATAAGGAAGTAAACCCCCCCGGGCTGCCATGCTACGTAGGCTAAGCACACAAGAATAGTTACTTGTACATTCTATATTCCTGCATGCACAACGAGAAGGACAAGTAATAATTGTTAGACCACACCATCTTCATAGATTATTTTTCGACACTATATACTATAACGACCTCACTGACCTCACTATTTGCTGGAATATCTGACTGATAACTTAGTTGACCCTCTGGATCGCTCGCCATTGTTTTGCGACTGGCACGAAAGTGGCGGTAAGATTGGTAAGGAAGTTAACCAAGCTGACCATTCCCACAAGGTCCATGAGGTCATAAATAATGCGACATGTTTAGGTATCATTGGATAAGAAAGTTAATGTCGTTATTCATATCAAGTATTAACTGAAATTACAAGCCATACGATTTGCCTGGACTGTTTCCGCAATACACGATCTCCGACTGTGCAACTATAGGAAGGCACGCAGGTCACGCAGGCTAGCTAGGGAGACCTTTAGGATTTGTATCCTCTTGTCATGAAAAGAAGCAGATCACCGCGACACAACGTTTTTTTCACCGACTACCGCGACATAAAATTTAAACTCACCGCACACCGCTTGGACTCTGAAAACCGCAATACCGTACTTTCAAATAAAAATTACCGCAACACCGCACCAAAAATAACCCAATACCGCAATACCGCAAACCCTTACGTCCCCCTCCAAAAAAAACTTTGCACGTGCAGTACATTTTTTTGTACATTTCTTTGCCATTGTTTTGCACGTCTTCAACGTACGTGAAACTTCCTACTTGCACGTTTTACTGAGGAAAAATCGCTATCAATCCTACCGAGATTTTACTTTCACGATGCATTAGAGCAGCTGGAAACTAATTTTCATACAAATTTTCGCTTCAAAAGGGTTCTTGGTTTTGTGATAGAGTACGCTTGAATTTCTAAGCTTTTGCGTGACGCGGCATTTACAAACTAGCTGCCATGTAGGTTAAAAAAATGACTTATTTTAGGAAATTTTGCTATCTAAACAGTTCATGTATTAGAAAAAGTATTACTTTAATGTTTATGAGTCTCTCGAAGAATAAATTCACGCTTTTGTAGCAAAACTCGGAAACAGATGTTTCTGTTGGTTTCCGTCCGCCATGTTGGAGCTCATCCGGATGAGCTCCAGCATGGCGTCTCCATACAAAGCTCTATAAATTTGGGTAAAACATTTCTTCGGATATCTCGTATACGAATTATTCCTTCGACCCAAATCTTGCCGAGGGTCTTTGTATATTTACCTCCTTTCATTTCCAAGATTCTCGACTTTATCTGTCGAATGGTTTTGAGTTTTATTTTAATCTATTTTGAATGGCGTGACACTGAAAACCAGCATGTTCCTATGATCCATTTTTTTTTCACTGCAGCTCATTTTAACCTTGCTGGTCGTTAACATTTTTCATTTTCGTATCGCAGCTTTGAATTTTTCATGTTTATTTCTTCCGCAATGAACTTCGTCTCCTTTCTTTCTTATTTTTTTCGTCTTTCGCACCAGCTCTTTCTCTGTTATCGGCGTCAGTGCAGTGGTAGTAGGGGGGGAACAGCCGAACGCACGCTCACGTGATTACCAAATTTTCTCGCATCTACAGGTTTGCATGCGCGAGAGCTTCGATAATACTCATTCTCTATTACGAAAAGTGGTTGCCGAAATGCACATATTAAGCTAGCGATTTTCCTGAAGGGCAGGGAATTCACAGTGAGCCCGCGGAAGAACAATGAGTAATAATAGGCAGGGTACAAAACCATCGAGGAAGAGTCGTTTTCCTTCTTCTCGCGTCTTTTCCAACACAGAGGAACACTCTACAACCAATTCAGTCATCTTTTGAGGAACATCAGATTTCGAGGTTCTTGTGCCAAACAAAATCTCAAAAAGGTTGTAAATTTACCTAAGCAAATTGCTTTTGAAGGGAAAAGAGTTGATTTCTGTGAGCCATCTTGCAAAGATTGTACTCATTATATATCAGAGGACGTTTGGCAGCAATTGTATCCACCACGATTCGCTTTTTTTTTTCTCCAGGTAGGCATATTTCATCGATCGGATGTGTTGATAAATCGTTAAAATCACATGTTTTTATGTTTCTATGTTTTTGGACATTCCCTTTGTTGGTCTGAAAAGACATGTTGTTTAGAAGATGTGGGGATTTTGCACAGTGCTAGGATGAAAATACGAACCCTTTCCCGCCTACGGAAAAGTGTTTGTAAATCAAAAAATATTTAGTAGACATGAGTTGCTTTTGAAGGAGCAAAATTGTGTGCTTTACATCAATTAAGGACCAATTTAATCCTAGGAAGTGAAAAAAGTCGTTGAAAGTGCAAAACTTTGAAGTGGTGAACTCGGCAATATGCGCTATTTTTACTCTTTGTCACTGCAAAAATTTGGCCACCGGGTGCTGAAGTGATTTTCATCCCTAAAAATTTATTATTTTGAAATATTTCCAAAAACTAATGCGGTTTCAATTACTTTTGGACTAAGATATATTCATGGGCAAAGTTTAAAGGAAATTGATTTTCCGACCCGAAGCGCAGTGGACCCGTTTTAGGGAGACTCCCTCTTAATACTTATTTGAGAACAACACTACATCATATTTATAGGTTTTTAAATAATGTTCTCCTCTTTAATTTTTTTTGTGAAAAAGCACGTAGGAATAAGGAATGTTAGACTGTTTAAATCCCACATTGATTCCCCTATAAAGTAGAGAGCATTTCCATCCACAGACGTTAGTTGTGGATTACCTTTAAGCATTTTAACTGCTACTACAGTCTTTCCTGGTCTTTCTCGAAGATCTATTGCCGTTCCCTTGGCAACCTGATCAAAGGCACCTTTACTGATCACCTTTTCTATGATAACACTGTTTCGTGGAATTTCCCAAGAGTGTGTTGATGGATGAAGAGGTGCGTAATCAACTCCCGGAGTTGTACGTTCTACCTGTGTGGTGCCTAATGTGACTTCTTTGCGCTTGCTTTCAATTGCAGGTGTCTCTTTTAGGCCAATGTATTCAGTCTTGCGTTGATGTGTGTGAGATGATTGGACCTTATCCATTGCTATTTCATTCTGTAAGTTTTGAAACACTATCATTTGTCATTGTTCTAATAAAACACGTTCACAAAGCACAAAAATAGTAATATTCCATGCCTGGAGACTCCTATTTTATGAACTTTTCTGGATGCTAGGACACTCAAATTTATAAAAATGGTCTATCGCATTATTATCCACTTAATTCAAAGTTCAGGTTTTTTCTCTGTTGACAGGAAGATGAACCAGATGAAAACAAAACAAAATAAAATAAAACATGAAACTTACGTCATAAACCTCTGCATTATTGCGTGGCAACGCATATGGTCTGAGAATAAAATGAGCAAAGAAGAAAGAAACTAAGTAAACATAAATGTCTTAATGGCTTTTTTTTACTGTTCAGATGTATTATTTGGTCGATATTCTGTTGCAAAGGTATTGAATTAAATGTGAAATAAACTTTGTCAGATTCTCTACAAACTCTTCTAAAGGACAAAGTTATATTAAAAGTAGGTTGAGTTTGATCGTCCGGGTGAACGTAGTCCTGAATAGGACTGTTGTTTTTGACAGTGACTGACGTTTCGACAACCCGTGCGGTGGTCATCTTCAGAGTCAAAGTGAGTTGTATCACGTCAGTTGATGGTATTATAGTCTGGTTATTGATCTGATTGGTCAATTACGTCACGATGTTATTGAACGTCTGTCAGTTAAGCCGAGATGTTATTGGCTATGAAGACTCGTAATCAGTAATTGGTGCGTTTCGATCCGTCTATTGTCACAGTTAAACAACGGTCATCTATTGTTAGTCAAATTGTCAGTTCTCCAGTCGTTCTCTCGTAGTTTTGCTTGATCTCGTCAATAAGTCGTTTGTACGGCGCTGGTAACTGTTGGCTACGATTGAGTGGCAAGGTAACAGAGTAACAAAGTAACAAGGTAACAGAGTAACAGTAACAAAGTAACAGAGTAACAAGGTAACAAGGGAAGAGAGGGGTGTTACTAAACAGAGTAACGCAGTAACGAGTAACGGAGTAACGGAGTAACGAGAAAACGAGTAACGGGAAAAAAATTCAACAGGTTAAACAAATAAAAAAATAAATCCTAATGAAAGAAAAAACATAAAATGGCTGTAGTATCCTAACAATGACCTAGGAGCAACAATGGAGGAAGGTGAGGTACAGATTTTCTTTCTTACTGCCACCATTATTTCATTTCTTAGTAGAAATAGCTCTGGCAGGTATTACTAAGTGAAAATAATAGAACCTTGTTGGGCCCTTATTACGGTTATCAACTAATCAATTGCATGTACTCGATTAGCCTGCGAACCGCAGACGTATTTCCGGTCGTTGCTTCTCTTCCTCCGAAATTTTTTTCGGAGGAAGAGAAGCAACGACCGGAAATACGTCTGCGGTTCGCAGGCTAGTACCCGATTGCCAAGGCTTAGAAACAGTTTGCTCGCTTATTACTCCTGAGGTTATTACCTTTCCTGCTCAACTTTCAATGTCTTTTACTCGTCCTCTCGAAAATAAGGGATTCGACGTAATCATGGCTACCTTTCAAAAGTTAATTATAGTGAACGTTTCTATCGGTTTAAAAGGAATTATAAATCATGTTTAAAAATAACCTCCCGATGCAACGACTCTGAAGTTTGAATATTGGCGGGAAAATAGACTAGCAGAGCGAGACTAGTTTTTAGATCGATTTTCAATTAAAGTAAAGTACAGGGGCACCCAATGTCAATTTTCGGAAAATATCTGTTCAGAAGACGATTTGAGATCTAAAATTTTCGGAACATTTGCTGTAAAATTTCTTGCTTGTCTGCCTCTCCTAGGATTTTCCAACATCTAAAAAATGGTATAATTGCCCATTTTTAACGGATTCTTACCCTATAAAGGTCACCTAGAATTTTCGGGAGACTTTTTTTCTGGCTGAAATTTTCGAAAAGTTAAGATTTGATCCCTATAATTTTCGAATCACTAGACTTTCAGCTACTGGAAACCCGAACAGATGAAAAATGTTTAGGGGATAAAAATATGCCTATATCTACCGTTTAAATACTAAAATACGTTTAGCAATGCCATGTTTAAGTGGTTTTGAACAATATTCTCGTTGGGAGCCCCTGAAAGTAAAGTAAAGAAACATTCAAATGCATGGGTTAGCTTGAAGTTGCGTTTTACATCAATCAATGCAGAATACATGCGAAGCATAGTTACTGCCAGGGCATGAAATTAACTCTTTTTTTGTAGGATTCACTTGGCTACTTGATATTTAAAAGTCAATTCCATTACGTCGAGTAAGTCTGGAGCAGGGGGAGGAAGCTACTTCCCATACATTCTGTTAAATGAAATCCAAACGGTGTTCTCACAACTTGCAAAGCGATCAGCAAGGGTATTGCCAGCGGATTTGTGTACTGATCATGCGCATTACGTCAAAATCCATAGATCAACGGTCTTGAGAAGAAACAAAAACATGGCGGTCGAAGGCGGGACTGTTTCTCACCATTATATTTTGGTAATTCGCAGATTTATTGATTTGATGTCGCTTTTCAGACATAGTTTGTGGTTTTCTAGCCAATTTATACAACAGGATAAATTAAAGTTAATGTGATAACCATAAACCCGCCTTTACCAGTAATGGAACCAGCTCACTTCCTTTCAGGGGCTACTTCCTGCATGTGACCCCTGTCACACTAATTGTTTCGCTCAGCCAATTAGATGCCAGCTATCACATGTACAGTTGATGCCTATATTTTCGCGCCTAGCTCAGCAAAATAGCACTTCATATTCTTCTCTTCGTGGAACAAAATCCCATCCCACCCACCCTTATCACTGCTTGATTCTCTCTGCTGGTTTTCTTAAGGCTTTATATATGAGGTCTTTTCTCTTGCTTAAAATTTAAGAGGCTCCTTATACTTTTTGCAGTCATAAGAACTACTGATCTTTGTTGTTTACACTTTGAATCAATTGGCAGTTGTCAAGAAGATATGGCAGAAAAGACGTGAGGTTTCTACTGAGGGGAATCATTCTACCAGGCATCGTAACTGCTTGTGCACTTAGTTAGTTTGGGCCTTACTTTAATTTTTAAGTTGATAAAAGTTTAATTGTTATTCACTTACAACTTGTATTAATATATTTTCGTCTAACCTCTCTCCCTCAAGGTTCATGTTAAGTGTCTGGCTCTGCTTTCGGGAGGGTTCAGGTTTCCCTCAAACATAATTAAGGGTTTTTCCTGACGGGCAGCAGACACGCAATTCTAACTTAAATCAGTGATGATATCTATATTGAGAGTTTTTGGCAATTAATAAACATGGGTTCGGGATGAAGTGCTCCCATACAGGTCACACTTTGCCCCATAGACTCTTGTTACTCCTTAAACCAGGGAATTAGACATCTAGAGAGGTCTTTCCACCTCTCCAGTACCCAAGGGGGATTATCACCCCCTAGAGAGGATTATCACCTCTCACTAACCTGGGGATTATCACCCCCTAGAGAGGATTGTCACCTCTCACTATACTGGGGGATTATCACCCCCTAGAGAGGATTGTCACCTCTCACTATACTGGGGGATTATCACCCCCTAGAGAGGATTATCACCTCTCACTATCCTGGGGGATTAGCACCCCCTAGAGAGGATTATCACCTAACACTATTCTGGGGGATTAGCACCCCCTAGAGAGGATTATCACCTAACACTATTCTGGGGGATTATCACCCCCTAGAGAGGATTATCAATTCTCACTATCCTGGGGGATTATCAAACCTAGAGAGGATTATCACCTCTCACTATCCTGGGGGATTATCACCCCCTGGAGAGGATTATCACCTCTCACTATCCTGGGGGATTATCACCCCCTAGAGAGGATTATCACCTCTCACTAATCTGAGGGATTATCACCCCTAGAGAGGATTATCACCTCTTACTATCCTGGGGGATTATCACCCCCTAGAGAGGATTATCACCTCTCACTATCCTGGGGAATTATCACCCCCTGGAGAGGAGTATCACCTCTCACTATCCTGGGGGATTATCACCCACTAGAGAGGATTATCACCTCTCACTATCCTGGGGGATTATCACCCCCTAGAGAGGATTGTCACCTCTCACTATACTGGGGGATTATCACCCCCTAGAGAGGATTATCACCTCTCACTATCCTGGGGGATTATCACCTCCTAGAGAGTATTATCACCTCCTAGAGAGTATTATCACCTCTCACTATCCTGGGGGATTAGCACCCCCTAGAGAGGATTATCACCTAACACTATTCTGGGGGATTATCACCCCCTAGAGAGGATTATCACTTCTCACTAACCTGAGGGATTATCACCCCTAGAGAGGATTATCACCTCTCACTATCCTGGGGGATTATCACCCACTAGAGAGGATTATCACCTCTCACTATCCTGGGGGATTATCACCCCCTAGAGAGGATTGTCACCTCTCACTATACTGGGGGATTATCACCCCCTAGAGAGGATTATCACCTCTCACTATCCTGGGGGATTATCACCTCCTAGAGAGTATTATCACCTCCTAGAGAGTATTATCACCTCTCACTATCCTGGGGGATTAGCACCCCCTAGAGAGGATTATCACCTAACACTATTCTGGGGGATTAGCACCCCCTAGAGAGGATTATCACCTAACACTATTCTGGGGGATTATCACCCCCTAGAGAGGATTATCAATTCTCACTATCCTGGGGGATTATCAAACCTAGAGAGGATTATCACCTCTCACTATCCTGGGGGATTATCACCCCCTAGAGAGGATTATCACCTCTCACTAATCTGAGGGATTATCACCCCTAGAGAGGATTATCACCTCTTACTATCCTGGGGGATTATCACCTCCTACAGAGGATTATCACCTCTCACTATCCTGGGGGATTATCACCCCCTAGAGAGGATTGTCACCTCTCACTATCCTGGGGGATTATCACCCCCTAGAGAGGATTATCACCTCTCACTATCCTGGGGGATTATCACCTCCTAGAGAGTATTATCACCTCCTAGACAGTATTATCACCTCTCACTATCCTGGGGGATTATCACCCCCTAGAGAGGATTATCACCTCTCACTATTCTGGGGGATTATCACCCCCTAGAGAGGATTATCACCTCTCACTATCCTGGGGGATTATCACCTCCTAGAGAGTATTATCACCTCTCACTATCCTGGGGGATTATCACCCCCTGGAGAGGATTATCACCTCTCACTATCCTGGGGGATTATCACCCCCTAGAGAGGATTATCACCTCTCACTATCCTGGGGGATTATTTCCCCTAGAGAGGATTATCACCTCTTACTATCCTGGGGGATTATCACCCCCTAGAGAGGATTATCACCTCTCACTAACCTGGAGGATTATCACCCCTAGAGAGGATTATCACCTCTCACTATCCTGGGGGATTATCACCCCCTAGAGAGGATTATCACCTCTCACTCTCCTGGGGGATTATCACCTCCTAGAGAGTATTATCACCTCTCACTATCCTGGAGGATTATCACCCCCTGGAGAGGATTATCACCTCTCACTATCCTGGGGGATTATCACCCCCTAGAGAGGATTATCACCTCTCACTATCCTGGGGGATTATTTCCCCTAGAGAGGATTATCACCTCTTACTATCCTGGGGGATTATCACCCCCTAGAGAGGATTATCACCTCTCACTAACCTGGAGGATTATCACCCCTAGAGAGGATTATCACCTCTCACTATCCTGGTGGATTATCACCCCCTATAGAGGATTATCACCTCTTACTATCCTGGGGGATTATCACCTCCTAGAGAGGATTATCACCTCTCACTATCCTGGGGATTATCACCCCCTAGAGAGGATTATCACCTAACACTATTCTGGGGGATTATCACCCCCTAGAGAGGATTATCACTTCTCACTATCCTGGGGGATTATCAAACCTAGAGAGGATTATCACCTCTCACTATCCTGGGGGATTATCACCCCCTGGAGAGGATTATCACCTCTCACTATCCTGGGGATTATCACCCCTAGAGAGGATTATCACCTCTCACTATCCAGGGGGATTATCACCCCCTAGAGAAGATTATCTTCTCTCACTATCCTGGGGGATTATCACCCCCTAGAGAGGATTATCACCTCTCACTATCCTGGGGTATTATCACCCCTTAGAGAGGATTATCACCTCTCAATATCCTGGGGGATTATCACCCCCTAGAGAGGATTATCACCTCTCACTATCCTGGGGGATTATCACCCCCTAGAGAGGATTATCACCTCTCACTAACCTAGGGATTATCACCCCTAGAGAGGATTATCTCCTCTCACTATCCTGGGGGATTATCACCCCCTAGAGAGGATTATCACCTCTCACTAACCTGGGGATTATCACCCCCTAGAGAGGATTTTCACCTCTCACTAACCTGGGGATTATCACCCCTAGAGAGGATTATCACCTCTCACTATCCTGGGGGATTATCACCCCCTAGAGAGGATTATCACCTCTCACTATCCTGGGGGATTATTTCCCCTAGAGAGGATTATCACCTCTTACTATCCTGGGGGATTATCACCCCCTAGAGAGGATTATCACCTCTCACTAACCTGGAGGATTATCACCCCTAGAGAGGATTATCACCTCTCACTATCCTGGGGGATTATCACCCCCTGGAGAGGATTATCACCTCTCACTATCCTGGGGGATTATCACCCCCTAGAGAGGATTATCACCTCTCACTATCCTGGTGGATTATCACCCCCTATAGAGGATTATCACCTCTTACTATCCTGGGAGATTATCACCTCCTAGAGAGGATTATCACCTCTCACTATCCTGGGTGATTATCACCCCCTAGAGAGGATTATTACCTCTCACTATTCTGGGGGATTATCACCCCCTAGAGAGGATTATCACTTCTCACTATCCTGGGGGATTATCACCCCCTAGAGAGGATTATCACCTCTCACTATTCTGGGGGATTATCACCCCCTAGAGAGGATTATCACCTCTCACTATCCTGGGGGATTATCACCTCCTAGAGAGTATTATCACCTCTCACTATCCTGGGGGATTATCACCCCCTGAAGAGGATTATCACCTCTCACTATCCTGGGGGATTATCACCCCCTAGAGAGGATTATCACCTCTCACTATCCTGGGGGATTATTTCCCCTAGAGAGGATTATCACCTCTTACTATCCTGGGGGATTATCACCTCCTAGAGAGTATTATCACCTCCTAGACAGTATTATCACCTCTCACTATCCTGGGGGATTATCACCCCCTAGAGAGGATTATCACCTCTCACTATCCTGGGGGATTATTTCCCCTAGAGAGGATTATCACCTCTTACTATCCTGGGGGATTATCACCCCCTAGAGAGGATTATCACCTCTCACTATCCTGGGGGATTATTTCCCCTAGAGAGGATTATCACCTCTTACTATCCTGGGGGATTATCACCCCCTAGAGAGGATTATCACCTCTCACTAACCTGGAGGATTATCACCCCTAGAGAGGATTATCACCTCTCACTATCCTGGGGGATTATCACCCCCTGGAGAGGATTATCACCTCTCACTATCCTGGGGGATTATCACCCCCTAGAGAGGATTATCACCTCTCACTATCCTGGTGGATTATCACCCCCTATAGAGGATTATCACCTCTTACTATCCTGGGGGATTATCACCTCCTAGAGAGGATTATCACCTCTCACTATCCTGGGGATTATCACCCCCTAGAGAGGATTATCACCTAACACTATTCTGGGGGATTATCACCCCCTAGAGAGGATTATCACTTCTCACTATCCTGGGGGATTATCAAACTTAGAGAGGATTATCACCTCTCACTATCCTGGGGGATTATCACCCCCTGGAGAGGATTATCACCTCTCACTATCCTGGGGATTATCACCCCTAGAGAGGATTATCACCTCTCACTATCCAGGGGGATTATCACCCCCTAGAGAAGATTATCTTCTCTCACTATCCTGGGGGATTATCACCCCCTAGAGAGGATTATCACCTCTCACTATCCTGGGGTATTATCACCCCTTAGAGAGGATTATCACCTCTCAATATCCTGCGGGATTATCACCCCCTAGAGAGGATTATCACCTCTCACTATCCTGGGGGATTATCACCCCCTAGAGAGGATTATCACCTCTCACTAACCTAGGGATTATCACCCCTAGAGAGGATTATCTCCTCTCACTATCCTGGGGGATTATCACCCCCTAGAGAGGATTATCACCTCTCACTAACCTGGGGATTATCACCCCCTAGAGAGGATTTTCACCTCTCACTAACCTGGGGATTATCACCCCTAGAGAGGATTATCACCTCTCACTATCCTGGGGGATTATCACCCCCTAGAGAGGATTATCACCTCTCACTATCCTGGGGGATTATTTCCCCTAGAGAGGATTATCACCTCTTACTATCCTGGGGGATTATCACCCCCTAGAGAGGATTATCACCTCTCACTAACCTGGAGGATTATCACCCCTAGAGAGGATTATCACCTCTCACTATCCTGGGGGATTATCACCCCCTAGAGAGGATTATCACCTCTCACTCTCCTGGGGGATTATCACCTCCTAGAGAGGATTATCACCTCTCACTATCCTGGTGGATTATCACCCCCTATAGAGGATTATCACCTCTTACTATCCTGGGAGATTATCACCTCCTAGAGAGGATTATCACCTCTCACTATCCTGGGTGATTATCACCCCCTAGAGAGGATTATTACCTCTCACTATTCTGGGGGATTATCACCCCCTAGAGAGGATTATCACTTCTCACTATCCTGGGGGAATATCACCCCCTAGAGAGGATTATCACCTCTCACTATTCTGGGGGATTATCACCCCCTAGAGAGGATTATCACCTCTCACTATCCTGGGGGATTATCACCTCCTAGAGAGTATTATCACCTCTCACTATCCTGGGGGATTATCACCCCCTGAAGAGGATTATCACCTCTCACTATCCTGGGGGATTATCACCCCCTAGAGAGGATTATCACCTCTCACTATCCTGGGGGATTATTTCCCCTAGAGAGGATTATCACCTCTTACTATCCTGGGGGATTATCACCCCCTAGAGAGGATTATCACCTCTCACTAACCTGGGGGATTATCACCCCTAGAGAGGATTATCACCTCTCACTATCCTGGGGGATTATCACCCCCTGGAGAGGATTATCACCTCTCACTATCCTGGGGGATTATCACCTTCTAGAGAGGATTATCACCTCTCACTATCCTGGTGGATTATCACCCCCTATAGAGGATTATCACCTCTTACTATCCTGGGGGATTATCACCTCCTAGAGAGGATTATCACCTCTCACTATCCTGGGTGATTATCACCCCCTAGAGAGGATTATCACCTCTTACTATCCTGGGGGATTATCACCCCCTAGAGAGGATTATCACCTCTCACTAACCTGGAGGATTATCACCCCTAGAGAGGATTATCACCTCTCACTATCCTGGGGGATTATCACCCCCTGGAGAGGATTATCACCTCTCACTATCCTGGGGGATTATCACCCCCTAGAGAGGATTATCACCTCTCACTATCCTGGTGGATTATCACCCCCTATAGAGGATTATCACCTCTTACTATCCTGGGGGATTATCACCTCCTAGAGAGGATTATCACCTCTCACTATCCTGGGGATTATCACCCCCTAGAGAGGATTATCACCTAACACTATTCTGGGGGATTATCACCCCCTAGAGAGGATTATCACTTCTCACTATCCTGGGGGATTATCAAACTTAGAGAGGATTATCACCTCTCACTATCCTGGGGGATTATCACCCCCTGGAGAGGATTATCACCTCTCACTATCCTGGGGATTATCACCCCTAGAGAGGATTATCACCTCTCACTATCCAGGGGGATTATCACCCCCTAGAGAAGATTATCTTCTCTCACTATCCTGGGGGATTATCACCCCCTAGAGAGGATTATCACCTCTCACTATCCTGGGGTATTATCACCCCTTAGAGAGGATTATCACCTCTCAATATCCTGGGGGATTATCACCCCCTAGAGAGGATTATCACCTCTCACTATCCTGGGGGATTATCACCCCCTAGAGAGGATTATCACCTCTCACTAACCTAGGGATTATCACCCCTAGAGAGGATTATCTCCTCTCACTATCCTGGGGGATTATCACCCCCTAGAGAGGATTATCACCTCTCACTAACCTGGGGATTATCACCCCCTAGAGAGGATTTTCACCTCTCACTAACCTGGGGATTATCACCCCTAGAGAGGATTATCACCTCTCACTATCCTGGGGGATTATCACCCCCTAGAGAGGATTATCACCTCTCACTATCCTGGGGGATTATTTCCCCTAGAGAGGATTATCACCTCTTACTATCCTGGGGGATTATCACCCCCTAGAGAGGATTATCACCTCTCACTAACCTGGAGGATTATCACCCCTAGAGAGGATTATCACCTCTCACTATCCTGGGGGATTATCACCCCCTGGAGAGGATTATCACCTCTCACTATCCTGGGGGATTATCACCCCCTAGAGAGGATTATCACCTCTCACTATCCTGGTGGATTATCACCCCCTATAGAGGATTATCACCTCTTACTATCCTGGGAGATTATCACCTCCTAGAGAGGATTATCACCTCTCACTATCCTGGGTGATTATCACCCCCTAGAGAGGATTATTACCTCTCACTATTCTGGGGGATTATCACCCCCTAGAGAGGATTATCACTTCTCACTATCCTGGGGGAATATCACCCCCTAGAGAGGATTATCACCTCTCACTATTCTGGGGGATTATCACCCCCTAGAGAGGATTATCACCTCTCACTATCCTGGGGGATTATCACCTCCTAGAGAGTATTATCACCTCTCACTATCCTGGGGGATTATCACCCCCTGAAGAGGATTATCACCTCTCACTATCCTGGGGGATTATCACCCCCTAGAGAGGATTATCACCTCTCACTATCCTGGGGGATTATTTCCCCTAGAGAGGATTATCACCTCTTACTATCCTGGGGGATTATCACCCCCTAGAGAGGATTATCACCTCTCACTAACCTGGGGGATTATCACCCCTAGAGAGGATTATCACCTCTCACTATCCTGGGGGATTATCACCCCCTGGAGAGGATTATCACCTCTCACTATCCTGGGGGATTATCACCTTCTAGAGAGGATTATCACCTCTCACTATCCTGGTGGATTATCACCCCCTATAGAGGATTATCACCTCTTACTATCCTGGGGGATTATCACCTCCTAGAGAGGATTATCACCTCTCACTATCCTGGGTGATTATCACCCCCTAGAGAGGATTATCACCTCTCACTATTCTGGGGGATTATCACCCCCTAGAGAGGATTATCACTTCTCACTATCCTGGGGGATTATCACCCCCTAGAGAGGATTATCACTTCTCACTATCCTGGGGGATTATCACCCCCTAGAGAGGATTATCACCTCTCACTATCCTGGGGTATTATCACCCCCTAGAGAGGATTATCATCTGTCACTATCCTGGGGGATTATCACCCCCTAGAGAGGATTATCACCTCTCCCCTTGTAGATTTTGGACTGGTACACCAATATGTAGAGAAAAGTGACCTGCTATCCATATTTGGAGTACTTCATCCCTTACCCCTTTTCCCTACAATAATTCTGGTCTAGTTACTTGCTTTTATCTAAGGGGTTATGGGTTAAGAGCATTAATTTTCTGCTAAACAATTTCCCTCTGCAGAGTTTAGAATATGCAACATATAGCTCAGTATTGATAAGAATCCGCCGAAGAGTCAGGGGCACCCAACGTCAATTTTCGTGAAAATATCTCTTCGGAAGACGAGTTGAGATCTAGAATTCTCGGAAGATTTGTTGTAAAATTTTTTGCTTGCCTGCCTCTCCTAGGATTTTCCAACATCTAAAAAATGGTTTAATTGCCCATTTTTAACGGATTTTAACCCCAAAAAGGTCACCTAGAATTTTCGGGAGCCTTTTTTCTGGCTGAAATTTTCGAAAGGTAAGTTTTGATCCCTATAATTTTCGTATCACTAGACTTTCAGCTAGGAAATTCGAACAGATGAAAAATGTTTAGGGGATAAAAATATGCTTATATCTACCGTTTAAATACTAAAATACGTTCAACCATGCTATGTTTAAGTGGTTTTGAACTATATTCTCGTTGGGTGCCCCTGAAGAGTTGAGCTATCGAGCAGTGTTTTGCAGCAAACCTTAGGAAAGTTAAAGTCGCTTCAAGGTACAGAGCTTTCAGTAGTAGTTTTGGTTTGTTTATTAGGATCGTTTTGAATTTTAACTTATAGCTTGGATTTAAGGTGTTGAATGATCGTAATAAACGAAGTGAGATGTTATGAAGCCGTTTGAATGTTTATTCACTTATGATATGTAGAGCTGTAAGCTCATATTTATATGTCTCTGAATATAGTTGCTTCCGATAAATTTGACACACTCTTCTCCAGTAATTTTTATCAGCATCAAGTTATCCTTGCCCGACAGAAACGATGTAACCTATAAATCGATCGAGCGCGTTGTTGCTGGTTGAGATCTAATCTAACGTGGTTGCGTTTTAGTTTCCCCCGCAATTTCAGTACCGAAAGACAAATACGGTATGCAAGAAAAACAAAGATGCATGATATTATTTTTTTAATTTTTTAAGCATTTCTGATTTCCTCTGCCGGTTCTCTTTTTGCTTCGAAAGTCTAAAAATATTTACTGTGGGAAAAATACTGCAATTACCCGCTGACCACCACGCAGTGTGACCGCTTTGCAAGTTGTGAGAACATCGTTTCTCGGTCCCAGACCTCGTCTCTTCCCCCTTTCCCCCCCCCCCCTTCCTGGTCTGGAGCGTCCCCGAGAAAAAAAATGTAAACGAAACCAAACAAGAAAAAACATAAAAAACAAGGAGTAAACGGCCGTTTTAATACTAGATGTTATTTTGGAGTTGAGATCCTCCAAATTCAAAAGTTTTGAAACCAAATGATTCTAACAGGTCATCAAAAGAAAGCAAAGAGGACCCCTAGGTATCTACTAGGAAAACCAAAATGGCATTCGCCGGCGACAGAGTTTCATTGTGAAATATGTGTCATTTTGCGTAATCGTCACAGACATTGGTACCTGTATTAGTTGCAATTTCACTCCCTGATAACTTGCAATTCACGAACTCATTTTGGACCAAATTTTAATTTGTTAAGCCCGGGCTTAATGGCTTGAAGGTAGGTACTATACGCCCCTGTCAGCACTGAATTCTGTCAGGGACTTTTTCCTCTTCTTGTCAAGCTTGCCCTAGTCTGCTACACAGCTGTTTCTAGTGTCGTCACGCAACGCTCCCCGAGCGTTGCCTGAGGACACTAAAAACGGCTGTGTAGCAGACTACGCTTGGGGCAAACTTAAAAAAAGTATTGGTGTGTTATATGAAACGCCTGAGCTAAGATGGCAACAACTAATAGTAGTTTGAAATCGTAGAAGAGCCCTCGTTCCCAGTGACTTATGATCCCTTCGGGAAAGGAATGGTCGTGTCTTCTAGACTTGCTTTGACGATCAATCTCTAATATTAGGACCTGGTATAAGGAGCTGAAGTGCGGACACTTGCAGACGGTTTTTACCATCCTGCGACTACGAACAGGGACCTGCATTTGGCATAAGAAGTACTTTTTGCTTTATCTTCTTACAATATTTAATTAATCCATTAGTTATCACAATCGTTCACACTGAAACCATGAAACTTAGGGTAATCCCATACCCTGTCTAAAAAAGAATACGTCACAAAACAAACTTTCTGTTTCTTTTCTTCATAATCTCAATAAGCACAACGTATACAGCGTTATCTAACTAACCATACGGAAATCAATGTTAGTGATGCAGATGTCGATGTTGGTGATGCTATTACACGTCTACTACTCATGAACATGACTAAAAACCAGTATATGCAGTTTTGTTCAGTTGTAAATATTCAATGATTTGCGACAATTGTTCAGAAACTCGGCTCTTTTAAAATAGTCTTCCTGATCCTGGGCTGTAGGAAATAACCTTTTAAGGTGAACGATAAACGGAACGTTTTGTTACTCTATCTGCTGGATCACAATAGGCATATTCAATTGCAAATAACAGCTGTAGCAAGGTGACTTTTTCCGCACGAAAACACCTACTTTGCTGGAGGGAGGGGTAGTTTTGGGGGGGGGGGGGGGTTGACGTCGTTGTTTTAAGCACTTTTTGGAATACACATATTTTTTGAGATTAGTAAAGGTCATTACTAGGATATTACAACTGTTTTTGTTTTTTCTTTCATTAGAATTTTTTTAACCTCTTGAATTTTTATCCCGTTACTCGTTTTCTTGTTCCTCTGTTACTCGTTACTGCGTTACTCTGTTTATAGTAACACCCGGGAAGAGAGTACCGAAGGAACAGAGTAACAAGGTAACAGAGTAACAAGGTAACAAGGTAACAAGATAACAGAGTAACAAGGTAACAAGGTAACAGAGTAACGAAGTAAAAGAAAAACGACATAACAAGGTAACAGAGTAAGAAATTAAAAGAGTAACGAGGTAACAAGGTCACAGAGTAACAAGGTAACAAAGTAACAAGATAACAGACTAACAGAGTAACAAGTTAACAGAGTAACAAGGTAACAGAGTAACAGAGAAAGAAAGTAACAATAATTCAATAACAAGGTAACAAGGTAACAGAGTAACAGGGCAACAGAGTAACAAAGTAACAAGATAACAGAGTAACAGAGTAACAGAGTAACAAGGTGACAAGGTAACAAGGTAACAGACTAACAGAGTAACAAGGTAACAAGGTAACGGAGTAACAGACTAACAAGGTAACAGAGTAACAAGGTAACACGAAAACAGAGTAACAAGGAAACAAGTTAAGAGAGTAACAAAGTAACAAGGTAACAGAGTAACAAGGTAACAAGATAACAAGTTAACAGACTAACAGAGTAACAAGGTAACAGAGTAATAAGGTAACAATAACAATGTAACAACGTAACAGAGTAACAGGGTAACAGAGTAACAGACTAACAAGGTAACAGAGTAACAAGGTTACACGAAAACAGAGTAACAAGGAAACAAGTTAAGAGAGTAACAGAGTAACAAGGTAACAGAGTAACAAGGTAACAGAGTAACAAGGTAACAGAGTAACAGAGTACAAACGTAAAAGAGTAACAAGGTAACGGAGTAACAGAGTAACAATGTAACAGGGTAACGAGGTAACAAGGTGACAGAGAAACAAGGATAACAGAGTAACAAGGTAACAAGGTAACAAGGTAACAGACTAACAGAGTAACAAGGTAACAATTTTACAGTGTAAAAGAGTAACAGAGTAACAGACTAACAAGGTAACAAGGTTACAGAGTAACAGACTAACACGTTAAAAGGGAACAGACTAACAGATTAACAAGGTAACAGAGTAACAAGGTAACAAGGTAACAGAAAAACAAAGTAAAAAAGTAACGAGGTAACAAGGTAACAGTAACAGAGTAACAAGGTAACAGACTAACAAGGTAACAAGGTAACAGAGTAACAGGGAAAGAAGGTAACAGACTAAAAGAGTAACAAGGTAACAGAGTAACAAGATATCAGACTGACAGTGTAACAAGGTAACAGAGTAACGGAGTAACAAGGTAACAGAATTACAAGGTAACAAGCTAACAGGGGGTGGAGGGGTTGACGTCGTTGTTTAAGTATTTTTTGGAATACACATAGTTTTCGAGATTGGTAAAGGTCATTATTAGGATATGACAACAATTTTTATGTTTTTTCTTTCACTAGGATTTGTTATTTTTTTTTAACCTCTTGAATTTTTATCTCGTTACTCTTTTTCTGGTTACTCCGTTACTCGTTACTCGTTACTCGTTACTGCGTTACTCTGTTTAGTAACACCCGTAACAGAGTAACAAGGTAGCAAGGTAACAGGGAACAAGGTAACAGAGTTAGAAGGTAACAAGGTAACAGAGTAACAAGATAACAGAGTAACAAGGCAATAGGGTAACAAGGTAACAGAGTAACAAGGTAACAGGTAAAATAGTAAAAAGGTAACAGAATAACAAGGTAACAGAGTAACAATGTAACAGACTAACAGAGTAACGTGGAAACAGAGTAACAAGGTTACAAGGTAACAGAGTACCTAAGGAACAAGGCAACAGAGAGAAAACGGTTTCAAAGGAAATAGATAAAGTCGGTACAATATATGTCCCCATACATGAAGTACCTACCAACACAAGAGTTTGGGTGGGAAGATCAGTCTCGCGGGTTCATAAAACCTGGTCTCGGTCATTCTTATTTAAGGGTTTTCGAGGAAAGGGTTCCATGGCTAAATTGCAATTAGAAGTCTGAGTACGTTTACTTCTACCTCACAACAAGAAAAAAAAGTGATATTCAGATTTGAGAATTCGGCACTGATCTTGTCGCCTTTCGCGGATATTTGTAGAAACGATGATATGAAACACTAATTAGGCGCTGGCCTCGGAATGCAAGCATGAGGACGCAATGTCACTTATCCAATCTACAGTCGATCAGATTCCAGTTTCGAAATGGGAAATTCCTTTCTTAGAGTCATTTCCAGCTTGAAGTGGGCGACGCCGTGCTCCCCCGACAAAATGCTTTCTGCCTTAGTATTCTCCTTCATTACTTCTTGCCAGTGATTAATTAAACTGATAATTATTTTGAATTACCAGACCCAACGAGATCTCCTTGGTAAGGTTAGAAGAGATTACCCCAGGGTGCTGAAGCGGAGATTAAGTTACGAGAGACTCGATTTTTCTCCGAACCAGTGTACCCAACGTGTGTGCCAAATCGTAACGCGTTAATTAAACTATTACTTCTATCACGATTAGGATGGTTGGAAAGTTCTCTTTCTAAAATAGCTACATTAATAGGGGTGGATACGGGTGGCAAAATGTTCCTTGCGAGTAGCCGCACTTTATCGTCTGCCACGGTCGCGGGAGCTGGAACTCTGGTGTGGCCTTGAGCTGTCCTTTGAGGTACTGGCGGGGCAGGTGAGGAAACAGTGGTTGGCGGAACAGCAACGGAAGCACAGGTGCGGGAAGGGACAGGAACGTGGGGTACGGTCAACTTGATCGGTTAAACTTGAAGCGCACGGGTCCTTTAGGCTGGTGACGCGAGTGGTCGGCTGACGGGCACTCACTCTGTTTGTGGTATGGGCTGCGGCAAGTAAGACAGTGAGGTTTAGCCAATACGGAAAATAGTACTGTCCACAGTTCTAGTCTACCTGATCCTAGCAGGGTTTCCGCCCTGCTAATAATCTGCTGGTATTTTAGCAGTTCAATGGAACGCCTGGGATACGCGGCAGCAATTACCAGCATGTAGGTCGTATAGGCGTCCAGCCATTTGTGAAATGTATCGATCACTGGTTTTCTTTTCCGCACCATGGAAGGAGGGGAGGAGAGGGAACCTGGGGACGAATCGTCCAATCGCAACTTTAACTCGGGGACCTTAGTTTGAATAAGGGAATCAGGGGGCAACAAAGTGAAATCAACGAACTCACCCCGTAAGATTTTATCTTCCAAACTCCTGTCTAACGGACGATACAAGCCCAGAGGAGTGGCTGTTCCGGCTCGCCGAGGCTGTGTGCCACTGTAAGGAGGTATGGCGCCCATGAAAGGGAGATTCGCTGAGATGGAAAAGCTCTAAAGCGCGCAATCCACAGAGGACTGCACCGTGCTCTCGATGGTGGCGAGCTGAGCATGGGTAAAGGAATTCCCTGTGCTATGCGATGTCTCCTCGAAGACTTCAACCAGAAGATCATCAAGGTCGGAGTAGGTCTCCACCAGCTCTTCCTCGGAGTCCTCACCTGATAAAACAGCCTCAGGGGCTTGAACGATCGCAGGTTAAGGCTGTTCATGGTGTTCAGATGTGGCTCGCCTTGTGGAACGAGTACTGGTGTTAGCTCTGGTTACGGCTCGCGTTTTGGATGGCCGAGATGTAATACCTTTCCGAGGATGCGTCGCGGCTTTTAACCGGCGGACTAAAACAGCCTTGCCTCCAGTAATGGGAAGATTTAGCGCCCGTAAGCGGAGGCGAAGGACCTCTTCAGAGAGAGACGTGAAATTCTGCGAACCACGAGATTTGCGAGGTTTCGACGACGTACGTCGACGAGCCGTCAAAAGTTACAATATTTACGAGTAAACTGTTCAGCAAGCAAGGCAGCTAAGCCTCTCCTTGCTAAGCTGTTTTGAAATCTGGGGACAACCACGTATTTAAATATGCTTAAATTTTTAGCAAGCAGCAAAATATCCGTTGATACAGATATGGCCGACAATATAATCACACATTAAAAGCAAGTAACGATATCTACTTACTCATTTATTCTTCTATTTCTCCCATGACCGTGATTAGGTAATATAGTACAAAGTCCTTCATGCAGATCTTAAAATTTTACTCATCATCGCATTTAATAAGTAAAATTATGATAACATATACTTGTTAGACAGTCATAAGGTAAGCTAATTTTATTTATAGCGAGTGTTATGATCCACGGCGGGACCAAACCACCCCCCAGAGGGCTTATTAAGGCTAAATTTACGTATCTTTTACTTTTCTTTTAATTTCTCGACCAAACTTGCCAGATAGACTACGATTGTTGAGCAAATGATAAAAGTTTTTGTTTGACGCAAAATGCCAAATTGTGACGTCACAAAGGCTGACGTCTCCAAAATGGATTAAAAGCAGTTTTTGATTTCAAAGTCAAACTTGTATCATTTGAAAGAGCTTTAGAAGAGGAGTAAAACAGCGAAAACCGTTTCTGGCTATGACACGCAAAACGCGAGTTATGGGACTTCGAAGAAATTTGATTGCACTCCCCGGAACCATACTTTTCCTTAAAATACGATCCCTCTGATATTTTCTCACAGTGCTTTGCAAAGTAAGCTGATTTTTCGGTTACACAAACTTTTTATAGTTGGCCAAAATCGTATCATTTTAGATTTTTGTTTTTTGACTCAAAAACACCAATTTAAGCAAACCAAAAAATTGATCTCGTGACATTTTATGAAGTCACAAAACTGTTTTCCGGGTTTTTGCGCAGTTAGGAATTTCTTTTTTCAAATTTTTCTTTTTCCTCTAGCTTTCGACAGTAAGGATGTGTTATGTATAACTTAAATAGCAAGGGTGACTCGACAGTAAACTCTTAAATTTAGACTTATTTTAAAAGGGCGGGTTACCCCGTTTTTGTGCTCCGAATTTATCCAAATTCAAAATGTCATATCTCAGCTCATATTTGACATACTGACAAACTTTTTTCAGCTTTCAACTTCCCTTGAATAGTTCTTTCCAAAGCGATATAAAAAAAATGGGAGATTTAAAAGTTCAAAATTTGGTGTCATCCTATAAGCCATTTTGATTGGTCTGATGTTTCGCATTTTCAGGCCAAGTTTGGTTGGAAAAGAGTTAAAGCAAGCAAAGTTATTTTAAATTAATCGAATTGTCACGTTTTGATAAGCCCTTTAGGGGGTGGTTTGGCCCCACCGTGATCACTGTTTTATTTCAAGAGTTGAAAAAGATCAGATACATCATGTCTCCATGGTTTTAATAACAGCAGTACGTTGATTTTCTTCTCATTTAAGAAAAATTGTTATATTCCAAGACTTTAACTTTTAGAAACATTAAGACTTTCAACAAAAATTAACTGTTTCCATGGAGAATTGACATGAAGTGCATTTGTAGCAGTAAAACACAAAGATAAATATACAACGAAAACATTTTTAAATTTTGAAGAAAAAATGTAAAAATACTACACGTAGGTAAATATTACTCAAAAGAGTAATTTTCGTACCTATATCCTGCTCGAATGCTTTTAAAATGGTCGCATTTACATGTCTATGAGGGCTCTATGACTTTTGTATCAGTAGGACATGTGCAAAATGGGGTAAAAAAACTTACAACTAAAAATGCGAGCTTATAAACAGTTTAGTATTAAGATTGTATAAAGGAGCACCGAAAAATATTTGCATAAATCAAAATTGAAGTAAATTTCAAGATGACGGCCAGGAAGGCGTCTATTTTTAATTGCGACACATCTCATAGAAATGTTTACCATCTTCAAGACCTTATCTCGCCAGAGAGTACAACTCAACAAAAAAACAAAAACAAAAATTCAACAAAAACTCCATACTGATGACGTAAATCAATAATATTGTTTACAAAATTAATCTGGTAGTCACGGGGTTTCAGATGTAAATTTGCTCGATGTTTCTCCAGGTCTAAGCCATTATCGTAAGATTTTGAGTTCTTTTGCAAAGGAGCGGCAGTCGAACTCAAATGCTTCCCGTAAAGCCAAAAGCATATATTACAAGAAGAATGAACTTTTTTCAGTGAATTAATCGCGTGTTCATTTAATTTTTGTCCGTGCACAGGACAGAAGTTAAACGAATGAAATTACCAAATACCCAATCGACCAACCAGCGCTCGTTAACCAGATTCCAGAAAAATCTACGTCATCAGTAGTTTTTTATGGACCAAATCGCAGACGTCAGTCTAGCGAAACATCCATAGAGGCGAGGATCGAGGACAGGCCTTTTATTTTCCAACTGTTTTACTATGCAAAGTATAAATTCTTGTATAGAAGAGAGAAGGTACCCAAAAATTACAATTTATTATGCTAAATGTACGTAAAAGTAAACGATAATACCTGCAGGACCCTACAGGGAAAAATGACTTAAACAGATGTAGTTTTCCTCTTCTCAAAATGTTTTGCGAGCCAAACAGTCATAACTAAATAGAAATTAGCAGCATACACGTAACATATTTACAGTATTGAATTTAGACGTTCAAGTCCTCTACTTTTGCGTACAGCTGATTGTCGTAAATATGCATGTTGATCAGCTTCTGAGGATGAAATGCATTCGTTTCAATTTTCTACCATGTATCATGATAACCAAAACAGATGACTTTTTCTGCTCTCTATTCTCCCCGTTTCATACAATTCATGAAACATCTCTTACCTGCGCTCTTCAAAAACACAAACTCTAAAGTTCAAAAGCCAACTTCGCTGCCGTCAATCATCTTAACGGACCTCTTAGAAAACATAACGGATTCAAAAGGTCATGTTTCAGTTGGGATTTGTCTTTGGTAGATTTCGTTCCGTTTTGTGTATTTCTGTGTTTCACGGTTTGACGTTTACAATACGGTAATTATAATTGAAGGAAGCGAAACACGCAATTGTGAAGGCAGCTTTTGAACTTCAAAGTTTGTGTGGTTTTAAAGGCGGTCAGTAGTTCATGTATGTCCCCATGAAATGTCCTGAAACATACATGAACTACTGACGTAAAAGCTATAAGGTCGTTACTGTTCTCGACCATTGTCCCAGTATTACTATTCTTTATTTCACCAGCTGTATCATCAGAATGTTTTAGTCACTTCTTACAAAAAATCAAAGAATGGACCAGACTAATTAATCAAATCAACCGTAAAGATCACAAAGGTATTTCACCATAGACTGCATTCTGGGGGCCTGTAAGAAACTCCTGATCGCGAGCCAGGATATGCGGGTAAAACAAAATAGGGATAGGGCCAAAGGCATGCAGATAAACCAGATCAACGAATATATATATAACGACAAACGTTTCTGGGCGTATATTATTATTGAATTCATAGTTTTGGAAAGCATTGAGAAAGGTAGGTTGCCGGGTAAATACAACGTATGACAGATGTACTTGTTCTAGTTCAATTTTATCCTTGTTTTGAATTTTTATTTTCTTTTGTTTCAATCTCATAACTATACATTACCAAACCAAAAAACAAAGGAACATGAGATTTAAACCAAGAATAAAGTTTAACCAGAACATATACACTGTAAATGAGAAATCGCAGAAAAAAAGGCTAATAGCCGAGCAATTGTTGTCATTGCAACCTTCCAAGTTAAAGTTTTTGCTTGGTCGCCTTTTGGCGACTAATTCTATTGCATTCAGCTGATGTCATTGAAATACGTTTTATGTCAATATGGACCGACAACCTCACCTTATGCTGGTTTTCCATGTCCTTCAACTGTTTCGTCAAAGCGGTGAATGATGGTCTCGCTTTTGACTCATTTTGCCAACAGTTCATCATGATTTGATACCTGAGAGAATAAAATCATCTCACCTCGATTAGTCTTTCTCCCAAATTGTTCTTTAATAAGAGGTCACATGATTGACCTCTCGTAATATTTATTGTTACTACTTGAGTGTACGAACAAAAAAATACAACTAATATATAGATTTAGCCAGGGCTAAAAGCGAAGCTCCCATTAATAAATTTATTATTTAAATCAAACAATAAACTTGTAATCCACAAATCAGTTAACTTCATGGGAAATTCATACGACTTTTGAGGGAAAGGCTAAGTGATTTTAGAGTGAAACACCTTACATCGAGTTGATAGCCATATAAAACACCCAAAAATAGCAATCATCTTCGATCACATTTAAGAGCCGTAATGGCTCTTGATCACAGTGAATTATACCTGGAAAACAAATTCTTGGAAAACAAATCAGACCGAATTTTTTGCTTTCGTTAAGTTTACTTTTCAAAATCTTGCCAACAAATCCGGGCATATGTAAGCCAACCTTTTATACTTTTTACACATCACATCTGAGGTGAAACAGTACTATTTATCATACAGACCTCGGACAGAATGCAGTATTTCACAATTTTTCAAGACAAATTGCACTCAGTCAATATTCAGGACGATCAATTGTGGGCTTTTAGCGAAACCGTTGAAAAAATTTCCCAAATCACCTATACGGCCACTCAGTTCTCACTTTTGAGGAGCGCCAAATTTGCAGTGAACATTAATAGAGTTATGCTTCAACAAAAATGATTTTTCTTTTACTTATTTAAGGGTTTTATAACGATGTGTAATCTTGAAAAGCGTTTGATACGCGCGGCAAAAAGATAACTCCTGCAAGCGATGTTCATGAACGACTGAAAACAAACAGCACAGCAATTTAAATTGCCAGAGAGACTACTAGCAATCACTAAAAGAAATATAATTCGGTTAAACATTTACAGACACAACAATTTTCATTCACGAAGATAAGTATTAGTTTTAATTAAGCCGGCCTGGCGGTGTTTGCTTTTCTCAAAGATGAACTCGAGGCAAGAAAATCGCTCAAAGTTTTCTTTCCACAGCCAAATTTGTAACTAAATATTCTTCGGAACGTTTTCTTTCTATTTGCGGTGAGAAACTACATCTAAAGGCTTTTTAAAGTTCTGTAAGCTTATATCAAACCTGACATTAGGTCGGTTCATTGTCTCAAATCTTACAAACGTGCATAAACTTGCCGCATAAATTGTGCTCGGCTACATAAAATTAGATATAAAAAACAAACATCAAATGCAATCATTACTCAGGCTTACCATTCGAGATGCAGCTCCTAAAAGCTATCGAGTAACGCGAGAATCGCTTGAGAATTTTGAATCCTATTTAATACGCATCAAGCAAGGTGAAAAACGAAAACGATGCCATCCGAAATCGGATTTCCAACTTTGACAAGCGACGCATCTCTCAACCAAAAAACCAATGAACAAACTAGCCATGAATAACAGACTTGATAGCAGCTGTATTTCATTTTGTACATCCAGTGGAAAAAGACAGTTAAAAACATCTCAAGTTGACACAAAACTCTGTCACCTTCAGCTGTCAAAGTAAAAAATTTTCAAGATGCTGCATAAATTTTCCGCATGAACTCACCTGTCAAATTTTGACCAATGAGAGCATAGAAATTGGGCGTAGAGCGTGACCAACGCGTGACCTAGGGAAGAAAAGGTCTTCCCTGCCTGTATTTTTAAATAACTTGCTGAATTTTCGCGTCCATGGTTAGTTTCAAATCAAACTCTTAATAGTGCGGGGCCACATGATATAAACACAGCATATTTCATATAAATTTGAAAAAATAATAAACTTGGGCCTGCGATCATTTGAAAACCAGTAACTTGTCAGCGGATAACTTCAAAAAAGTACTCGACCTCCATGGGTCGACACCTGAGCCCGCGATACAGGTGATACTGGTCAGCAGATACCTTGTTTTGACAGCTGTCAATTGATCACAACATTGATGTGCAATATGTGTGCAATATCAGTCTTCCTGTGCTCCCAAACAAGCTAGAAAGTGAGATTGAACTTTGGTTGCCCTGTGGTGCGGACGGACGGGCAGCGGGCGGGCGGTGTACGGTCACGTGATTACCAAATGTTCTGGGATAGGTAGATTTACTAAGCTATGGGGCTCCGCCCACGCACGCGCTCGCGCGCGCGTGGAGCTCCGCTGTAAATGGTATACAACTACAAACTGTAATTAATTTAAAAAGTTATAATTACAATTTGTCATCCACGTGCTGGGGCTTTGGCATCCTGTATCCTTGTTGAAGCAAGCCAGCAATTTTCTTGCCATCCATTCGCGGATAAGGAGAACCACCTGAAAATATGGGAATTCAAGCAAACTACGTCTCCAGAACCTATTGCAAAAGAAACTTCCACGAGGAAGGAGATTACCGTTAATCAAGAAAAAACCAACAACTTACCTACAGTAGAAATCTCATAAAGAACAACGCCATAGCTCCACCTGCAAATAAAGTGGAAGCGTTGATTTGTAAAATAAACAAAGCAAGAACCACTCGATAATATTCAACATCATAAACTGTCTTTCCAGACAATTTCTATTCTGTTAACTCACACGTCACTCTTGGTGGTATAAGTGTTAAACATCAACGCTTCATATGCAGTCCACTTGACCGGCAGACGTCCCTGGCGGTAAACAGTGAGACGCAGAACGAGTAAAAAAGAAATCTTCAAAATTATTTCTGAGATTAAGATTCTTAAGTAAAATAAAAGTTTGAGGAGCCTTATTTAGAAGCTAACCTACTTTCGCCGGGAAGTGCGTTAAAGAGAATGGTTACAGTACTAATTATTACGCAAAACAAGTAGTTTTAGGATGGAAGGGTAGTTCGAAATACCCGAAATCCGTGTGGCTGCCTTAATGTGAGACATGGAAGATGTATAATATAATGCAAATCCTTGTTTTTAGATTCCCTTCATCTTAATTACTCTTATTAGTAAAATCCAACCAGTGGTCTATTATCAATGCTGCGTTCTGATTGGTTGAGCTACTACTAGGCTATATATTATAGCCTACTAGTAGCGAAAAGCGCTGACTTGTTGGCGGCAAAAAAGGATTTTTCAACTAGCTAAAGTTGTTTTGTCTCGATATTTTTGACCAACCAGTTGGATTTTACTAAAACTATTATTCCTCTCGCCCTCATTGCCTCTGAGTCAATAGCCCATTCGGCCTTCGGCCTCACGGGCTATTGACTCAGAGCCCATTCGGGCTCGACGAATAATTGTTATTCCCAACTCAGATACCCTTGTCTTTCTTTCGTAAATGTTTTCCTGTTGGACATCCCTGGCCATTCCAAAGTCAGTCACTTTACATGTTTCTCTTTCCCCAACCAACACGTTACGAGCTGCAAGATCTCGGTGAATGATCTGAAAGAAACATTTAACCAATCAATGAAATTGGTACCAGCGGGATCTAATTGAATTCAGGGCAAAATTCACCCATTTCGACCCATCTTCTGGACCACCGGCATATTGATTCCTCAGTAATTATTTAATTCATTAATTTATTAATCTGTAAACGCGCATATGTTTCAGTTAGTATAGTTAGCATGGCTTACTGTTTATTTTGTACAGGAATCCTAATAACTCAATGTCGATGACATTTTTCAAGTCTTTCACAATTCATATCTAAACGCACTCAGATCCTTTGACTTACAGATCTTGACGACAAGTAACTCATTCCATCAGCAATTTGCCAAGCAAACTTCATCAGTTGCTCTGACGTCAGACTTGTTTGAGGCTTGATATCCGGGTCTTTGAAATAAGTGTCATTGAGTCCTCGGCTCTTTCTCAGGTAACCCAAGAGATCTCCATACGGGACATACTCAATCAAAACCAATAACGGCTCTAGAAAATAAGTCAAGTAACTTTTACACCATGCGGGGTTTTCTGTAATACCGGCAATAATTTAGAAACTGAAAGTTATTGTTGAATAGTTTTACATTATCTGTTAACTTAACATGTACGTTCAAAAACGTTAATCGTTGAATCATATTTTTTACCAGTTTCAGTAACGCATCCCAGTAGTCGTATGACGTGTGGATGAGGTTTCAGCGTCTTCATTACTTCGAGTTCAGATAACAGATTCTTTCTGTCAGACTCGGGAGCAGAAGCTAAAAAATATAAGCGATACAAGCTTTGCTATTCATTGAGACGACCACTGCTTTATATTCATAAGTTTTTGAATGATGTTTCAACTTTTATAATTTTCCTTTGTTACTTATTGTCTCTAACTAATAATTAATGACTTATTTTAAAACGTTAGAATGTTTAACTACACATGAATCCTCGAGAAAAAGACACATTTATTATTAGCATTAATATTATTCAGCTTCAAAAGCTAAGTGTGGATTACCTTTAAGCATTTTAACAGCAACTGGAGTATTCCCTGGCCTCCCCCAAAGATCTATCGCGGTTCCCTTGGCAACCTGACCAAAGGCACCTTTACCGATAACTTTTTCTATGGTTACACTGTTTCGTGGAATTTCCCAAGAACGTGTTGACAGATGAAGAGGCGCGTAATCAGTTCCTAGGGATGAGCGTTCCAACTGTGGGGTACCGAGTGTCACTTCCTCTTTGCGCTTGCTTTCAAATGCAGTTACCTCTTTTAGATCCATGTATTCAGTCCTGCGTTGACGTGAATGAGATAGTTGGACCTCATCCATTGCTATCTCATTCTGAAAGTAGTAAAACAGTATTATCAATCATCGGTTCTAATATAACTCGAATCCAAGGACAAAATGAAAAATATTGCATGCCTGTTAATTATTTTCTGACATGTTTTTGATGCTAGGTAACTTGTTACCTTTATTTACAACAATCCCCTGTGGCAATACAATACACCAAACGTAACTCGAACTTTAATTTCCTCTTATAATTATTTGACTGGACGACAAAACAGATGAAAAAATAAATTACTTACGTCATAAACCTCTGTATCGTTGCGTGGCAACGCATATGGTCTGAGAATACGAAAAGAAGAACGAAAACTAACATAAAACAGGTAAACGTTTACTTCCTTTCTTTACAATTCAGATGTATTATTTGATTATTATTATTATTATTATTATTATTATCCTTAATTTCATTGCCAAGTCACTTCAACCTGTAATTAATGTTCACTCTTCACTCTATGCAGATGTTAATGGTTTTCTGAATCCCTCAATAATAACTGGTGAAAATTATCGTCCAGATCTTCTTTTCCTAATCCAGTCCAAGTGCCTATATGTTCTAGAATTAACAGTTGGTTTCGAGTCCAACCTTAACAACAATGCAGTGCGTAAGAAAGAAAAATATGTGAACTTGACCAACGAAATGAGTAGAAATTACAGATGAGTGAGATTTGTAAATCTCTTCATGAGTTCCCTTGGCGTTTTCTACAATGAATGCTCCACGTTCTTAGACATGATGAATGACATTGGCATTGACAAAAAGCAGCAAAGTTATATAATCAAGAAAGTGATAAATATAGCCATTAGAGCAACATATTACATCTTTTGTTGTAGAAACAGGAACTGGGATAGCCCAGACTTAATGCAATTTTGATTTTTTGTGATATTTTTTTTTTTGATTTTGTTTTGTTTTTGTTGTTTGCTTTTTATTATTATTATTATTATTTTTAATAATTCAATCTCAAGCAGCATTTGTAAATTGCCTATACGTAGCGAGATTTATAACTGTACATTCAAAAACACAAATAAAGTTTCCATTATTATTCGATGTTGAATAATATTGCTCACACAATTCGTAGGTCATTTTCTATGAAGCCGCTCTTACTCTTGACACTCAACCGAAGAAGAACTTTCTTTTAGTTCTAGTTTCTTGTTCATCGCTTTCCGAAAGAACAGGACTCGCGACCTCTGGATTAGGTCACAACTTTTCATTGTGAATAACTAATGTAATGGTAATGCCCGCCTAGCTATGCTGAGGAATTTGGGCTAAAAACTAAAACACTAAAAGCCATATTGTGGTTCCAGCACATTTAACTTACTAATAGACGCTTAAATGACTCTAAGGCCCGGTTACTCGAAGTTTTATCCAAGATTAAGCCAAATTTTATGCACTGTTTTTTTTGTCTAAGAGTAAGAACATGTAACTTAAAAGCTAACAAATTCCTGCTGTTTCTTTACTCTGAGACACAGTAATGATAACACAGAATGTTACTCTACCTAATGAATACGAAGGTAAATACAAAAAGTTGAACAAAATTTTTATCTTGAATAAGTCGTGCTAATCGACCTTTCAGGAACCGGGCCTAAGACACGAAAACAAAATTGCACCTGCCTAAGCTTTACATGTAAAACCAATATTCATACCTTTTCTGTCCTCTCGATCCTATGAAAGAAGTTAAAAAGTTTTAATACTCTATTTATTTACTTATTTGGTCTATTCATGTTCTTACTTATTGTTTTGTGTGTCTTAGATGTTATATCCGGAAGAGGTATGTACATTATATGATTACTTGGGTCGTTTGCTTTTTACCATACTGATCAGTCTCTCCCCTTAATAAGTTTATAGATCATTCTGTGTGCTCTACATTTTGATGGATAACGTACAACCAAACAAGTTCCACAATCGTCAAAACAAGGTGCGAGTGGAAAGAATTTAAGTTCTCGATTACCTCTCTTTTGCTGCCAAACTATCACGACTACAAGAAGGATATTAATGAAAATGAGAACACCAGTAACTGCTTTCCAGATGACCTCATTACACTGGCAGCGTTCAGTATCTGTGAATAGAACCATGAATGAAAAGTTTTAAAAAGACTAAACCAACTAGTGTATATCGGCGCGGAAGATCATTGTCTCTGCTGTTTTGTATCAACAGATGTTTACATGTTTTCGATGATCTCATTATGTCGGGATTTATCTCGCAAGACCTGGTCACCAACGTTGATTTCTTGTCATTTTTTATTCTATGCTTTATTTTCTAGAATTTGATCGGCCAGTAAGTGGAAACACTGGCAATTATGATCATATCATCTGTAGTTCTCTCCCAGACCACGTCAATTTCTCTCTACGCGGACCAATTTATTCTAATGACAGCTCGAGAGAAACGTTCGTTATTTTAATACTACCAGGGACATCGTATAACGACAACGGCGACGACAATTAAAACGACATTGATAATGTGTATGTGCTTTCTTCTAAAGTAAATCCCGTTTATACCAACTTAGTCATCTTATTAAAATTGAGGAAGGACTTTCCTGAAATTGAACTCAGCATCGAAGTTCTGAATGTGACAGGAAAATTTCCGTTCTGTTCTCACTTCGAACTCAATAAGATAAATGGCATCAGGAAATTTCAAGTAGCCATGGAGTGTTGGAAAACAAGTGAATAAAAAAAAAATTTTATTCAAGCGCAGAGTAGATTTTTTTATTTATTAAACCTATTGCTATCTTGACGTTCTTGTTGCCATCGATGTCGTGATTGCAAACGCAACGAGATTGCAAACGCAAGGAGGCATTTTTAACTGTGAGATCACCTTTCTGGTTCGAGTAATTACAAACGGTACTTGTTGATCCGGTTGATGCGGCTGTCGTAGGATTAACTGGATGGATTATTTTTAGAGCTTCAACTGTGAAGTTACCAAGCCTTTTATTATTATCCAC
Organism: Porites divaricata; assembly: GCA_038088405.1. Taxonomy (NCBI): domain Eukaryota; kingdom Metazoa; phylum Cnidaria; class Anthozoa; order Scleractinia; family Poritidae; genus Porites; species Porites divaricata. The sequence continues at coordinate 6,003,122 of JBBMOI010000010.1, read as the reverse complement.
GGCGTCTCTCAGTTTAGCAATCCCTTCATTTGCTGCAACAGGAGTTTTAAAGAGCACCACGAAGGAGACTATGACACTGCCTTTACTGTGAAAAATATGGAAAAAAGGATAAGAAATGAGGAGTTCGAGAGTGAGTGGATTAAAAGGACCAAGATTCAAGCCAGTCTTTTACAAACCTTAGCTTGGTCACTACTGTCCCGTCGTATTTTGCATCATCGTCATACAGCTTGTCCATCTAAAAAGGATCAAACAAAACACGCAGAACAAGGTAACCTTACCTCTCTCTGGTAACATGCATTCAGTTACGGCCTTTTTGAAATATACAGTGAATACAAGTTGAATACTGTAGTGACAAAGGCCCTTCGTAGCTGGTCATTCATAGAAAAAAAAGCAACAAAACAATTAAAGCTCAGATCAAAAAACCTTCAGTTTCCAGAAAATCTTGAAAACTTCGGAGAAATATTTGATTTTTTGTCCTTGTTTGTCATGCACGTTTGAAACTGCCAGTCCCCTTAAAGGCCGCGGGGGACACCTATTCATGAACAATTTCAAACGTCCATATAACGTTCATGTTTTGGAGGCAAAATTTAGATAACTTTTTGCTGACATTAAGGAATGATGTAAGTTGGAGGGTCGTTTTATAATAATAATAATAATAATAATAATTATTATTATTATTATTATTATTATATTAGTTTGCAAGAAAACTAGTTTAGGTTGGGTTGCGTTCATTTTGCATTTAGGATGGGTTGGGGTCCCCGGTTGGCGACCCCTTGCAACTTGCTGCTCCTCAGTTATCTTACAGGAGATGGTACGGTCTACTTTGCAAGGAGTGTTACGTTCTGTTGTTTAATCACCCTTCTAGCTTATGGCAAATTGCTAAATAAGTTAATTACGTTTTGAATTAAGGTGAAAAGTTCTTTGACTGGAGCTTTCCCCTAATGATGAGCAACACAGCAGTACGTTAATTACCTCAGCCACAAATTTGCTAATTAACTCTTGTGCAGGTGCACTGTTGAGATTCTCGTAGTCTTGGACATATTCAGCATTCACTAGCGTCACTTGGAGTGAAAAGTTTACGTCTAACAAATTACAATAGCAGTAAAACATGTCAAAGGACTACAAATCACAAACAGCCATAAAGCTCAAAGGAATTGCAATAAAGTTAACAACAGTCACAAAGTTTCTCTTTCTTAGTTTGAACCGCCGCAAAGATAAACTTTTGTGATGGTGTGCACATGAACAAGCTCTTATAAATGTCATCTCTAACACAGTTACTGTTTGGTTGTATTATATATATTTTAATGCTTCAAAATACAATCAGTTTGCTCCCTACATGATAAATTTCTGCATTTTGATTGGCTTAGAGCAGTTGCATTTCAGCTTAATTTGAAATACCTACATGTGAAAATTACAAACCTTTTGTGGGTAATAGTATAAACAAATAATATTATGATTTGTACGTGTTATTTGGCATAAATACCACTTCTGATATACGTACGTACGTATGCGTCTACAGATTGTAAGGTTGGGGTAGGGGAGACCATCAAAAGGAAGGGAGTGGTGTCTCAGGCGTGTCTTGGAAAGTTCACATCTTGTGTATTGGACATTCACAATATGGTCAATTGACAGCTGTCAAAACAGGATAGCCACTGACCAGTATCACATGATCATATCGCGGGCTCATGTGTCAACTCATCGAGGTGACGTGATTTATATGGAAGCGGTCGCTGACCATTTGTTTTACTAGATCGCGATCAATGTTCAATCTCATAGTTTCTAGCTAGTTTGAGAGCGCAGATTGACACAATGTTGTGATCTATTGACAGCTGTCAAAACAGGGTATCCACTGACCAGTATCACTTGACCTTATCGCGGGCTCAGGCGTAGACCCATCGAGGTCAAGTACTTTTTTGAAGTTATCCGCTGACAAGTTACTACTTTTCAAATGATCGCAGGCTCAAGTTTAATTTTTTTTAAAATTCATACGAAATATGTCGTTTATTTCTGCACGACAATTAAAATTTTGATTTCAAACAGACCTCGGACGCGAAAATCGAGCCAGCTATTACAGGCAGGGCAGACAGTTGCTTTTGACTTTGCTCACCATGATCACGCGTTGGTCACGCTCTTCGGTTGCAGGAACACTCAAAATGCCGCGCGTATCAAACGCCTTTGGAGATTACACATCGATAAAACCATTAAATGAAAAATAACGATAATAAATTCTTTATTATGTTGAAGCGTAACTGTGTTAATGTTCATTCAAACACGACCACAGCTCGCTCTGCAAAAGGGAGAACCGGCTGGCTATATATACTAGGTGATTTTGGAAATTTTTTAACTGTTTAGCTAAAATCCCACGCGTGCTTCGATCGATCGTCCTGAATATTGAATGCGTACATTTTGTACTGCAAAATTGTGAAATACTGTTTCTGTCCGAGGACTGTATGATAAAAACAGTGCCTTCAATAGTACTGTTTCACCTAGATGTGATGTTTAAATGGTATAAAAGGTTGGTTTAATGGGACCCTTGCTTTTAGCCCTGACTAAATCTATATATTATATAACTTATTGCTGTGAAAGGTTTGAACCCAGGAGTCATTTCAAAAGTAGGTTGAGTTTGATCGTCCGGGTGAACGTAGTCCTGAATAGGACTGTTGTTGTTGACATTGACTGACGTTTCGACAACCTGTGCGGTATAGTCATCTTCAGAGACAAAGTGAGTTGTATCACGTCAGTAGATGGTATTATATACTCTGGTTATTGATCTGATTGGTCAATAAAGTCAAGATGTTATTGGTCGTCTGTCAGTTACCCCTCGGTGGTATTGGCTATGAAGACTCGTAATCAGTAATTGGTGCGTTTCGACAGTCACTGTCAACAACAACAGTCCTATTCAGGACTACGTTCACCCGGACGATCAAACTCAACCTACTTTTGATATAACTTATTGTTAACAAAAAGAGTACCTGCGCATGCTACTGTCCTAAATTTAGCATTGAAGTCGTAAACAATCCTGGAAAGTTAAAACTTCCCTTGTGTACCCTCAGCACCCTACCCAAACATACTACTCACCAACTTCGAGTATCACAGTGGCTGTGACGGTCCCGACAGAATTATTCGCCCAACAGGTATATAACCCACTATCACTTGACGTGGGCTGATCAAGTTTCCACGTTTTTCCTGTATGTAACGGTTGACCACTGTTGTCTTTTCCTTTGTACCATTGGACTGAAGGTGGAGGGTTCCCATCAACAGGACAGGTGAGAGTGGAAGAGTTTCCTGGGGAGACTCGATAGGTCTTATTTCTCTCGGTAACTTGTGGAGAGTCTAAAAGAAAGGAACCGGCCGGGTATTTTTGTCAGAAAATTATAAATACCTTTACTAAACGCCTATTAATTTGATTGTAGTGCTTTTATTCATTGAAAGTCATAATAACACAAATTATTCTAATAGTGTGAATTCGAGTGAACGTGAAGTGATAATTGAGTGATCTCCCAAACAGTTCGAGCCTCTGAACGCACGGGATGGCCTAATCGATGAAACGCACAGGTTGAAATATAAACCACTAAAAAGATAATTTCATATCCGAACCGAGCCTCAGGATACAGTTTTCCGTTTCAAATTGAAGAAATGACAAAAGTTTTGTCATCGTCCAATCTTTTCAAAATTTTCACTGTGGACGAGTCGCCACCTGGTGGCTTTGACTTGATCGCTTTTTCTCTTATTTCATAACGTTCTTGTCTTTCTTCTCTTCATCGACCACTTTTTATGTTTAGCTGCTTGGAGGAGAGTGACAGAATCAGAAATGTTGGGAGTCCCAAGCAATAAAAACCAAACAAACCTAAGTTTCTAAAGGTCCAATACACTTCCACAGCTCATGGCCACGTAAGTGAGAACGCTCAAAGAGACAACACCTAACAAGAATACTTACTATACACTTCTGCTGGAATCACTTCTGTCTTCCCATCACCAAAATGATTGAAAGGAGTACATGAATAGTTTACTTGGCTTGTTCTTTGAACGACAGATGTTTCAAAGGTATTACCTACTGAGATGTTTCCTAAACTCTCTTGACCTCTGTAGAATCGATAGCTAGCAGGTGGGTTGGCTTGTGCACTGCAGCTGAGGTTGAATGGCGTGTTCAAATAGACAATGTTTACGCTTTTCGTCAGTGTTGTGTTAAAAGGACTAAAGTCTAAGGGGAAGAAATAAGTATATGGACTTGTTAGTGTCGATAATCATCAATCGATTTGCATTTACTCAAGTGAAGAATCTAATAAATTAGTTCTTATGTATTTTGGCAGTTATTAAGGATAAATAATGGTTATAGGACTGAGTCTGTAATCAGACGAGCGATTAACAAAATCGGACGACAGCGAAGCGGGAGTCCGATCTGTTTAATCACGAGTATCATTACAGATCGAATTGGACGACACGAAGTCCTGTTACCAATTAATCATAACCATTACAATTTCCGAGAAAGTAAATGCATTCTTTTTTGGTGAAAATTTTTTTAATACCAAATGTCCAAACCAGTGAAAAGTAAAGCAGTTAATGGACCATTCAAATTTTTAAAACGAAAATGTAATGGTTATGATTAATTATATAATAATAATAATAATTCTTTGTGGAAATAATAAAAAACTAATTCCTTTTTTGAAAAGGAAGTATCAGAGGTTTATAGTCCTATCGAGGATGCTTCCAAATCAAATTCAAATGAGAAAACGAAGCCTAAACATAATCATAAATAGATAGAAATAAAAAAATACATTATGATGTAGCTGGACATAGGACAGTACAAAAAAATAAGAAACCACAATTCAAATGTAACTTAACATAGACAAAATAAGAAAGCTTCACAGCACTTCTATCCTTACCAGCTGTTTTCCACTTTTGTTAATTAAAGGAACTGTGTCACGAAATATATCAAAATTCAAACAGTAGGAAATGTCACACAATTTAGTGAAACGCAAAAATAACCACCTCAAACATGGAAAGAGGGTATAAATAACCAAGCAAATGGAAAAGAAGACAGGGATGGACAAAGTTGAAGAAGATTAAAAAGGATTACAGTTGAAGGTTTTCAAAACTTGTTACCCTAACAATTTTCAAAGTTAATTTTCATTGTTTGTTGTAACGCTTAGAAGGCATACTGTACTTGCTGGACAAGTAGATGCAGTGTTGTCATTTCCAAGTAATTTCGTCGCTAACGATAAGTTCGATAGCCAATAAGAACACGTATTTCAGTGGCAATATTGACAAAATGAACTAGACAGCCGTGACACAGCACCGTTAACCTGAATTGTAAAATCTAGTTTGCATTAGTTTGGCTAATAGCCACTAAGACTTCACATTTAGACTTACACTCGACAGTTATGAAGACCGACTTGATGGATGCATTTCCAATTCCATTACTTGCGTTGCAAACGTAGAGTCCTTCATCGCTTTTTCCACGCACGGTGAAAGGGCTATTTATAATATTGCCATCTTTTGACCACGTAATGTCTGGTTTAGGATAACCATCGGCTCTACAATTTAGATTCACTGACTCGCTCTGATTCACTGTCATGTTTGCAGAGATGTAAGTGATGTTTGGTGGATCTAGAGCAAAGCAGAAAAACAACATAGAATAATTACGTTGTTTGAAGAACCAACTGAAACTTGTATTGAAGACGTTGCCGTGAGACCGAGTCTTTCTCTTCGAAGAAAGAATGTGAAAATTCATTTGATTTCTAAGGAAACAAATTCTCAACAGCAGTCAATTCTATTATTATTAATGATAAAAACTTAAGATTTTCAGTTTGCTTACGTTAGTTCCGAATACTAAAATGAAAGGCAACTAATACATCAATTCAGAGTAACTCAAAGAAAGCTTCATCAGGTTGAATACAAATCTACTTTTATATACTATTATAACTGGCTAAGACATTACTTGACCATCATGCTCTCAAAACACGACGTTAATTCAAACTATGAAAACTGTAAATGTGTAGAATATATTGGGATAGGCAGCATGTTTACTGTACATAACGAATGACTTTTTTTATTAAATTAGTAGTACTAAGGCGCCCCTGCAATTTAAATCATAATCAGAATTAGAGAGTTTTAGATCCGAGTTTACCGCGAACCTCTAACCGCGGTTTGCAGTTACCTGTTTGCGGTTTGACGTTCAAACATAATTCGATTTAGATTGGAGGTGAATTAAGAAGTGGATTCACGAAATGGAGCCATTCTAGGTTTATTTTTCCCTTTAGAAATAAAAGAAATATCAATCAGTGAAAATAAAAGAAATTTACGTTAACACTGGGTTATCTAGCAGCAAAGAGCTGTAAATTCTTACATCAGTTCGTCTTACAAATTTACGGCCGCCATTTTGAATCAGCAGCCATGAATGGCCCTTGTTTTCAAAATCCAATAGAAATTTATCATTTCGCCCGAATTTGTGCCTCTGTTGATGAATAAAGACTTGCTCCACAAGATTTTTGTATGATTACGTGGGATAATACAAGAATTATATGCTAAAAGCTTTCAGGTAAATTACATACCTGAAAACCTGCCGCCCCACGTTGAAAACGCACGTCGTAAACCTCAAACGTGACGCGAAAGACTTGTCACGTGACCTCCAGCGGTTAGAGGTTCGCGGTAAACTCGGATCTAAAACTCTCTAATGTATACGTCTATTAACTTAAGACGCATCTTTGCGAGAAGATTTCTCTTCAAAGTTGAGTGTTACTTTAAGGGTAGTCCCACAGTTAACACATCCACTAGAGATTATATAGAGTAAGGGATTATTTTTTTTAATTCTAATTGATTTGTGAAGCATTCTAACCTTTTTGACTTCAAAAAGGAATGAAATAACTGATCAACCTCTATTAAGATTGGGTATTTTTATACAATTATGGACTACTAAACGAAATCTTAAAGATAAAAGTTTAATATTAGCGCATATTGTTATCTGTATAACTAAATCCTTAGTCCGGCAATGTGATGACCTCTTGTTGATATTAAAGAATAAAACGTAAGGGAAGAGGAGAGTGGGTTAACAGACGGATGAACAAATGAATTTGTTTCAGGTAGCAAGAATAAATGAGGGTAGATTTTCTTGTCTAAATTCAAGATCTTCACATAGATCAGCCTTACAAGTTAGTCAGCTAAGTAACATTCAGAGTAGAAAAAGGTTTTATACTAAACGTGAGGCTTTGTGACATATAAGTGTTTGAATTACAATGATATTGACATTGTTAATAAAACGCGATCGCTGTGGTCATTGGAGAGCTTGAGCTGACCACCAAGGGAGTGAGCGAGTACCTTAAAGAGTACCAGGGGGCAGGGAGATTATGCAGATACAGAGTCTTGTTGGAAACTGCACATATCTCACGAAAAGTGCTGACAATTTTTTTGTTTGACTTTGTTTGTATGTTTGTTTCACACGAAGATAATCCAGATCTAAAGTTCGGACAAGCTGCGACTGTCTCCAGATTGAAACAGCTGACAACTTTGCTAACTCTATAGAGACAAGTTCGCAAGAACCAACAGCCTGGAAAGAAGTGATTACCATTTAACAAAACAGTCGTTAATTGTCCCGGGCTGTAATTTTTTTTTACTGGTATAACTACTGAAATCTTTAACTGATGCGGTTTCTTGACGGCGAATGTCTTTACGTCGGATGGACCGGAAGGATGCCATCACCGTGTAATTGAGAGATATCGAGGTCAACTAGCAGACCTCGTTTGTGCAGCTTTGAAGGTGATCTTTAATGAGTGGTTCATCTAAGTGAAAGGTCTCCTTCAACATCAGGACATGCTTTTACTTTTAAGAATGAAGTGTGCCGTATTACGCGTACTAGGCGGCTACGTAAGAAGGATTTTATGGTCTAAAATTACTGTCATGCAGCTTGCGATGAATCGTCACTACTGGCTTCAAAGGCACTTCCTGTTTAAAAACGCCTTGCTTCCTGTTGTAATCCATATCGAGCGTCCCATATCCGTATACACTGACTTTTCAGCTTTTTCTTCCACGATCAGTGGCAGAGATATCAGTTAGGGGTTAAATACCATATCTCAATTGGGTAAAAAAGCTGTTCAGGCATAAGGGATCAAGAAATGTTAGTGTTTTTATAACATGCACTTAACACAGAGCCTTCCCCTTTCTAAGCTGACCAAGGCTGCTGTAGTATTCAATATCTTCACAAGTAACATTCAAATTGTGGATTTTTTTTACAGTTGAGAACAAAATCGGTAAAGTCATCTGGTTACATTATTCAGAACAGACTTGAGCTGAAAGTATATATTTATCAAGGTTCCAATAGCAAAATATACCATACTTTGGAAAAAGATAAATCGGAAATGCAGATTTTGCTTGAGGGACAACCCCAACGCTAACATTACACAAGAGTACTTGTCACTTTAGAAGCACTTCGAACAAGTGTTGTTACAAGGCAGTTGCATTTCCCATCTTGAGCTTTGTTGGTGCTGGTGATGTTCGACCATTGCATCCACAATGATAAGTTCATCATCGGCATTGACTACCAGGCAGCTGGAGAGGAAATTCCAGATGCATCACAATGCAAAAACACATTATTGCCTTATATACTCAGACGTTTCATGTGTGTTGCTTTACAGACGCTAGAACTAGAGAAAGTAATTAACTTGTCAAGCTTACTGAAGAGTAATTCATTTTAAGATCTTACATTGCACGTTAATGTTTGTAAACGTGTTAGCACTTCCACAAGTGTTGTTTGCAAAGCACTGGTACTGTCCCCTATACGCTTTATTGATACTAGTGATGTTTAGCCACCTATGCTGTCTGATCACTCCAAAGCCAATCTTTGACCATGCCACAACAGGAGCAGGAAATCCCATCGCATTGCAGTTCAAAGACACATTGTTACCTTCCACGACAGTCTCGTTATCTATTTCATTTACAGACGCTGGAACTAGGAAAAAAATGTATATTATTTCCTTTAATTATACATAATTTTACAGATACCTAACACTGTTTACAAAATTCAACCAAGGACCACAAATAAAAAACTCAAGCGTCACATGAAGTTAGGACTATTGGAAAAAGGAAATTGAGCATCATCGAAGTCAAGTTCATTTCAACCAACCTGAAATTCATATTTTAAACTACCATACATAAGTGCACATGCATCAAATTCTCTTAACTTCTTTATCCTTAACGTGCTCAGCACAAGACATTGCACATAAATTTACCTCCAACAGTCAAAGTAATGCTATTGCTTATTCCACTGCCAAGTGAATTGTTAGCCTCACATCTGTAAATAACATGCCGAGACTTGTTTAGTGGCCTTATCCATACTCCTGAAACGTCCATATCGACAATGGTATCATCTTCATACAGATAATATTTGTTAACTGCTGGGTTAGCATCAGCTATACATATGAACTTTACAATCCAACCCAGACACGTCTCGTTACTTGTATCATTTGCAGTTAAGAGAGTATTTTTTGGTGTAGCTGCGAAAAAAGGAATGGCTGGGAATTAACTTTCTTGAGTTAACCATATTAAGTCAGGTATTATGTCTGTATATTGCACGTTAATCTGCTATAATTCAAATACTAACATCTTGTGTTACATGCGACACTCATATTCATTTTAAGTATTTTTCTTACAAATTTTCATTTAAGATTTACCACGCATTCACGAATAAAAATAGGGTGTGTTATTGGTCAACAAATTGATTATACTAAATACACACAAATTGACCTTTGTAACGATTTAAATGCCCTGTGAATTCCCGTATAAAATATTAGAATTTGAAAAGACTTTTCATAATTTGCAGGCTCTCTCTGGTCTTGCATTAAAAAAATATGGCCCTTACGATGTTGCTTGTAGATGATCAAGTGGTTTTAGAATAAATAACACTTGGGAGAAAGATTTTTGTTGACAAAGTTAAAATTATTCATGTCTGTAATTAATAAGTATAAAATTCAGGAACTGTAACTTACTATATTGTAATCTACAGTACAGAAGTATAGGGTACGTGTTTAATCTGTATCTTGTTGTAAGTCCCTCTGATGAACTTTACAAGACGATGACTGCTTTTTAAAAGCTGACACAATCAGTTATGGAAAACATTCCAGAATAGTTTTTCTCTTCGTTTTAGACAAGATTGTGAAGTGCTAGTTTCAGGGGAGCGAACTGGCTGCATCATAAGAAATTTTACAGGATTTCTTTTCCCATTTCTCCTTCCTAATTCAATGACATTCACCCCATAACCAACTGAGGAGGCTTTTTACGACGCGCACTTTCCATACAAGGGAGTAAATACAACAGCCTTCGATGATAAGTCAAGTTAAAACAAAAAAAAAAAATACAGAACTAACAAACTAATAGACATTAATTATTCAATAATCAAATTCCTCTGTTGTCAATCAACAGGATACTTTGGAGTTTTCAAAAAAAACTCAAATTGTCTAGCGTACTGAAGAGTAATTCATTTTAAGATCTTACATTGCACGTTAATGTTTGTAAACGCGACATCACTCCCACAAGTGTTGTTTGCAAAGCACTGGTACTGTCCCCTATCCGCTTTAGTGATATTAGTGATGTTTAGCCACCTATCCTGTCTGATCACTCCGACGCCAATCTTTGACCATGCCACAGCTGGAGCAGGAAATCCCATCGCATTGCAGTTTAAAGACACACTGTCACCTTCCACGAAAGTCTTGTTATCTATTTGATTTACAGACGCTGAAACTAGGAAAAGAATGTATATTACTGTCCATTGTGCACAATTTTGCTGATAATAAACAAAACTGTAGTTTAGAATGACAAATAACACGAACGTCATATTCACAGAAAATAATTACCCAGAGAAAAGCTGTTAAAAACACCCATTAAAAGACTGAACATAATGACTGATGTCGTATAGCTATGCAGAAGCCAAAAGCTACAACATTATCATTGGTTTTACGTCCGTTCATACAAATAAAAAACCTTCCAAAAAAAAAAAACATCAGGCAAAACGAATGTACCCATACAAATGTAAACACGACAAATTATATTCTTCGTGTACACTTTCACGCAATAAACACGGCACAAAAAATAAATTGGAAACCGTCCGATCCAGTAGAGGAAGCGAAGAAAATGAAATGTTATACAAGACTAATAGATAAACAATTTGTCCAAATCTCAGGTCTTTGTGACCCACAGTTTCTGAGTTATTTGCCGAAACGTTTCACGCACCTTTGTAGAGCTTTGTATGGACACGCCATATTGGTGGACAGTTTTGGTCCACCAATATGGCCGCCGGAAATCAACAAAAACACATGCGCATAAACACATCTTTTAGTACTTGAATGGTTAAACTGCTGAAAATCAAGAGGAGAAGACTTTTTTCAATGAGACAGCATTCCTATTTTGGTGTCACGCACTTTGAAAACTCGGAAGTTCAAATTGCTGTATTTTCGAAATGAAAAATGCTTCGGGGCTGGAAACTTGAACAATACGGTACTTGTAAAGCCTAGTATAAATAAGAATTCGTAAATCCTCGCTTTTTTGACTTTCCAATTCGATGAAGTCACTGTGAAAACCATCAATTGATGATGATGATTGCGTGGTTCCGATTAACAAAAATGTTTATATATTTTGCGAGTGTTTCTTGCAGTTGGAGAAATTTTTGCAGGTTAGTTATTGTAATTGTAGTTATTGTATTGTTTTTACGGGATTATTTCGTGACTGAGAGTCACTACTGTTTATAATTTAAGCTCAATGAGTAATGGACAAAATCACCTTCAGAAAACCAGTCGGAGTAGGGCGCGATTATGTTTGCTGTGCTCCCGACCCGACTGACTGCCCTGGGGTTCCCGAAGATTTAAGCACACACATTTTTTATGAAACTTATGACTCGAGTTATTACATTCAAAATGTTTGGGTAAATGAAATGTTTTTCAAGAAGTGAATCAGTTAAAGTTTGCAATGTTAATACGAGTTATATACTTGCTTTTAAGTGCCGTATTTATTCGACTACCCGCCCTGCGCGCTTATTAAATTTTTGGGCCTTTAGAGTGGGTGCTTATTCGAGGTGGGCGCATCTTAAATTCTCACCGTTTTCAGTAAGTGTAATATGTTTATTTTGCAACAAAACAATAAATGGTAATAACAAAACGCAAAGATGTAACAAAGCAAGCTCTCTGTAAACTACTCTGAAGAAAACTCAGTCTTCAGGGAAGTCTCTTATTAGTACTTATTCAATTTCAAATTCAATTTCATTTTCACTCAAGTAGGTGGGGTGGGCGCTTATTCGTGGCTTGGCGCTTATTAACTTTTTCTGCCTATAGGATGGGCGCTTTTTTGAGGTGGGCGCTATTTCGAGGTTGGGCTCTTAGTCGAATAAATACGGAATATACCATGTGTTGAACATGTGACCTTTGGGGCTGTCACGGTTCTGTCATACCCGACACTTTTCTATCACTTCTTTCACACTTTGAAGATGCCTTGGTTATTTACGAGAACTCAGAGGGTAATAACGTACGCGTAACTTGTGATCTAAAAAATCTAAAGGGACACGCAATCATGTAAGATCAAAATTAACTACTTGATGATATGTTTCCTCTGAAAAAACTTACCATTTACAGTCAGGATCACATTGTTTAAACTTGTTACGTTCCCTACAGCATGTAGTGCAATGCAGCTGTAAACATGTTTTCCTCCTTTTGATATCTTTTTAATCCACATTCCACTTCTGCTCTGACTGATTTCGCCATCATTGTCGTAAAGAAGAAAGTTGTAAACAGCTGGATTGGCTTCAGAAGCCACACAAATGAAATTAATCCACAAGTCAGAGCAATCTGTGTCCTCAGTTGTGTTAACTGTCAATTCCACAGTATCAGGTTTATCTGGAAAACAAAATTATTAATGACGAATGTCTAAATAACAGCATCCCATTAAATAATTAATTCAGGATTGCTGGTGGTACACATACTACTTATTAAAAAGATGTCACAAATAAACGTCACAAAAAGTGGCATGACTGACGAAAATTAAATAAGACTTAAGAGTTAGTCATTAGCAGAATGATAGAATCATTATTCAAGCCTGTTTAAAACTAAGAACTGAACACAGATTAAAAGCATATTCCGCCATGCTACAGAGTTAATATGGCTAAAACGGCTTGAGAATAGTGCAACATATGAGAGTATTATATATTATTATTTGATATGTCATTGTGAGTATAATTACATAGGAAAAATTTTTTGGGGAAGTAGAAAAATGTGTTTTTCTTAAAATTAATGAAAGTAAGTTGGTAGTGTGAAGCTGAGAGTATCATTAATGGGAGGCCGCTGACCAAGGTCTCCGACGATCCTAACGATTTGGAGCCTCTTACGCCGAAGCAATATTGATGACGCCCTGTTAACCTGGAATAAATTGTTCTCTGAGGTTGCAGATTCTCACGCACCTGTCAAAAGGCGACGTGTTAAAGAGAAACCACTTCCTTGGATGAACAATACAATCAGCGAAACAATGAAAGAACGAGACTGGATTCATCGAAAGGCGCGGAAATCAAACTCCTCTCGACACTGGAACACCTATAGAAAACTGAGAGACAAGGTCAACTGCTTAGTTAAATATGCGAAGACGAAGTATTACTGTGGCATGTTTCAGGATGCCAAAGGGAATGCGAAAAAAGTTTGGAATGCAGTCAACGAAGTTTGTTATCGCAACTGTACTTCAGAGCGTGTCCAGTAGTTAATAGAGGATGCCTTACCATTCAAATTCGCCACCGATTATTTCTGTCATTTCTCTGATTAACTTCATACTAATTTCATCAGTACAAAAAATGACAGACTTAAGGGGAAATTTTAGCCCGTCAAGCACCCACTTTTTATTTCAAGTTTAACTCTGTCATATTTTGATACTAAAAGAATTTTTGAAATATTTTAAATTTCCCATTAACTCTGTCATTTTTGTGTTTATTTGACACTTTATGACATTAATGGCTCGCCCTGCGGGCTCGCGGAAATGACAGAAATAATCGGTGGCGAATTTGATGGACAGGCATCCTCTTATAACTACTCTAGAAGAAATCAATCGCGAATGTGATAAAGATTATTACAAAATATATTTAGAAAAGTTTAATTATATTTATAAAAATAATTTTGAAATAAATATATTGTAGGAATGTTTATCAAATATCGAAATCTATTTTACTAAATTCTCTTATTCCTTCCCATGTCATGCGAAGATTGAATTTTTTTATATACCAATCTGAATTTTCGATTACAAGTTTCATAAGTTCAACACTACGATAAACATCTGGGTCCATCAATGCAACTTGAAGTTTTTTATTTGTTTGTTTTTTAATCAAATCTTGTTTTTGTTTTTCCTCTTCTGAAAGTGGTACATCCCCTCTGTCGAGTTCCTTCAAATCGATTGTCTTTATTTTATTAAATAGCATAGTTTTTCTTTTATAATAATTTTTAATCAGGTTATAGATTTTTTTTCCGAAATCTTCTTCTTCTAACACACCGAGTTTACCATCGGGAAGAATATTCCAATCGCGATCAAAAGTTACGCCGTACCTATTATAATCATCCAACAAACTGAAGTAAAAATCGACGACATTGTCATCGTAACCATCATAACCAGGTTTGGCATCGTTATCATTCCAACCGTTGTAACTTAGGTTATATTTATAGAGAATCCATAGAAAAAGTTTGTATGGATGATTGGGTTGGATTTTTTTGATAAGTTTTGGGTCGAATGGCTTAAGCTTCATCGATGGATCAACAATGAATTCGTCTAGTTCCCGACTGCCAAGAATCATTTTATTAAAGGGGATATATTAAGTCAATTGTGAAAAACATTATTACAAAATATATTTAGAAAAGATTAATTTTAAATATAAAAATAAGTTTAATTTATTTATATTGTAGAAACCTTTATCAAATATCGAATTCTCTTATTCCTACAAACTTCACAAATTAATTACTTTTCACAAAAAAATTTCACAAATGAAATGTTTTTTATTGTAAAAATTATAAAAATCTGAAGAGAAAATCTGTAGCTTTTGATTGGTTGAGAAAGAAAATATGACTGTCACATGACACCAAACAATAGCTAAATAGTTATGACTCATATTCTGTTTACCAGACATGATTAGACTTGTCTCATTTTTGATTATATTAGAAGTTGTGGGGGATTTCCCTTCAAAATAATCTAAACAAATACTAAAATGGAATATCAAAGCCCCGAGGACCAAGATTTCATTGTTGAAGATGGCTATAAACATGATAAAGATCCTGATTATGTTCCTGAGGAAGAGGAATCATCATCCGATGATGATAAATATGTTGTAAAAGGAAAAGATTTTCAGAAACTGAGCAAAAAGGCAAAAAAACTCGGCGCCGAATCTCTTGATTATTCAAAGCGGAAAAATAACAAGTACGTGGTGAAGCTGCCAAGTGGAAAGAATTTGCATTTTGGCTCGTCGCAATATCCAGACTTTTTAATTCACAAAGATAACGAGCGAAAAGAAAAATATCTTTCTCGGGCGATGAAGATAAAGAATAAGAAGGGTGAGTTGACTTATGAAAATCCCGAATCGGCTAATTTTTGGAGTGTTAATCTGCTCTGGTCGGGGAAGTAGAATATTTGATCTAAGTCTTAAAACAATTTTGTTTCAAGACTTTACTAATGTGAATCAGAAAAATAATTGAAATTTAAAAATAAAAAAACCATTAAATAAAGATGGCCACTGATCTAACTAATCTTTCTATTTCAGAGTTAAAAAAAATAAAAAAAGATAATAAGCAAAAACTCAAGGAGGAATATAAACAAAAGTTGATTGATGATATTAATAAACTGCAAAAAGCAAGAGAGAAAATTAAATCAAAACCCAAACCCAAATCGTATGAAGAATATTATCAGGAGTGTATCAAGAATAAAACATTACCTCCAGATGCTCCATCTTATCTACGTGAAGCATATGAGAGAGCTCTCAGGGAATATGAGCAAGGAATAGAAAAAGAGAAATCATCTTTGGAAGGATTTGCTAATAAATACGTAGTAAAAGGCGAAACTGATATTACACCATTTGAGTTTTTCAAATCCAAGGCTGCTTATCTTAAAGAGTTTCTCAGAAATCATCGAAATATTAAAGTCAGATTTGTTCTTGTTTGCATGATGGAGCAAATGGGGAAGTCAAGCGATGGAAAGTCAAGTCTTTCCATTCAAGATAAAGCTTATTTTAATTCTGAAACACATATCAATCTTGAATCATCAGATGTAAAAGAAATACTGACCAGGGTTATTCGCTCCATAATTGAAAAGATTGCAATTTATCAAAAGAACGGAAGTGGTTGGTATTTCAGGGAAATAGTACATCTCGAGATACACACTGCCGATTACAACCCAATGAGAGGATCATCTTATATTCCACTTCCAGATTGGATAATGCGAAAGAAAGCGATAGTAAGCATTCGAAACAAAGATGAGAAATGCTTTTTATGGTGCGTATTGAGATATCTTCATCCAAGAGACAAAAATGATTTCCGATTGACAGATTTGAAGCAAAAAGAAAATAGTTTGAATACAAAAGGAATTGCTTTTCCTGTCAAATTAAAAGACATTTCAAAATTCGAAAAACTCAATCCAGATCTCCCAGGAATAAACGTGTTTTCAGTCAATGAGAGAAATAAATTTTACCCTCTTCGAATGGCACAGAGAGATCCTCAGAAAACAATCGATCTGTTTTTGTTTGAGAAAGATGGCAAGTATCATTATTCTCTTATCAAAAGTTTTTCAAGATTATTCCGATCTCAAATAACATCGAGAACGAATGGTCGAATACACATTTGCAAAAGATGCTTTTCTCATTTTTCAAAAGAGGAATTATTTCAGCGTCATATTGAATATTGTTCTTCCAATGAATCAGTTGTTGTAAAAATGCCTCCAAAAAATACGAATCTTGGTTTCAGGAATTATTTTAAAAAGCTTCCAATCCCTTTTGTGGTTTACGCTGATTTTGAATGTTTTACCAAATCCGTAGAAACGTGCAAACCCAATCCAGCAGGTTCATATACACTTGGTTACCAGAAGCATGAGCCGTCGGGGTTTTGTTTTTATATCAAGGGAATAGTCCCAAATATTTTTAAACCAATCTGTTTTACAAAACAGAAAGAAAGTGATAATGTTGCTGAAGTATTTGTTTCAAAAATTGCAATGATAACAAGAAAATTATATGATGATTTTTATCGACATCCAAAACCTCTCAGATTAACTGAGGAAGAACAGAAATCTTTCAAAGAAGCCAGTATCTGTCATATTTGCTCAAAAGAATTAAAAGATGATAAAGTCCGGGATCATTGTCATTTTACCGGGGAATATCGTGGAGCAGCGCATAACAGCTGCAATCTTCAATGCAAAAAACCATTGATACTGCCTGTCATACTACATAATCTTCAAGGATATGATGCGCATTTGTTTATAAAACAACTTTCTGGTTTGAAGGGTGAGTTGAATTGTATTCCATCGACTGAAGAGAAGTATGTTTCATTTTCAAAGAAGATCAAAGTTGACGAATACAGATCCAAGCGAACTGGAGAAATGGTATCTTTGAATTTTGAAATCAGATTTATTGATTCGTTTAAGTTTCTTCAAACCAGTCTTGCAAATCTTGTTGGAAATCTGCAACCAGATGATTTTCAAAATACAAAAGAAATAATGAAAGATAATGTTGAACTTCTCTTTCGAAAAGGTGTTTATCCCTATGATTATGTTTCATCTCTTGAAAAGCTATCTGAAACACAACTTCCAGCTAAAGATCAATTCTATTCAAAACTGAATGACGAAGACATTTCAGATGAAGATTACCAACATGCTCAAAATGTTTGGAATACATTCAAATGCCAATCAATCAGAGATTATCACGATCTTTATCTCAAGTCTGATGTATTGCTTCTGGCGGATGTTTTTGAAAACTTTCGAAGGACATGCCTGAAGCATTACAAACTGGATCCGGCGCATTATTACACATCTCCTGGATTGGCTTGGGATGCCTGTTCGAAAGAAACTGGCCAACAACTTGAATTACTGTGTGATTACGATATGCTGATGTTATTTGAAAGAGGAATCAGAGGTGGAATGACGCATATAGCAAAACGATATTCAGAAGCGAATAATAAATATATGAAAGATTATGACCCAGAAAAGCCTTCAAAATTCATTCAATATCTTGATGCAAACAATTTATACGGTTGGGCCATGAGTCAATCACTTCCAACGGGAGGGTTCCGATGGATGACAAATCTCACAAAAGAAAAGGTGATTGAAATTCTTGAAAAAACAAATAGCAGTATGAATAATATGGGAAAGAAAGGTTTTATATTTGAGGTTGATTTAGTTTATCCGAAGGAATTGTGGAAGTCACACAATGATTATCCTTTGGCTCCAGAGAAGATGAGAGTAGGTGGAGTGGAGAAACTTATTAGTCATTTTAAACCTCATAAAAAATATGTTATTCATTATCGCAATTTGAGACAATGTCTTGAACTGGGATTGAAAATCAAAGCTGTTCACCGAGGAATTTCTTTCAATCAGAGTTCTTGGATGGAGCCCTATATCAGGAAAAATACAGAACTCAGGAAAACAGCGGCAAATAGCTTTGAGAAAGACTTTTTTAAGTTGATGAACAATTCTGTGTTTGGAAAGACGATAGAAAATATTCGAAAAAGACAAAATGTTTTTCTGGTTGATAATCGAGAAAAAGCCGCAAAATTAACATGTCGGCCAAACTTTGAACGGGCGACAATATTTGATCGAAATTTGCTTGCGATTCACCTGAAAAAGACGGAGGTTTATTTTAACAAACCTGTTTATGTTGGCCAGTTGATACTGGATTTATCAAAGTTGTTAATGTTCGATTTTCATTATAATTTCATCCAAAAGAAATATTCTTACAAAAAAGCTAGGTTGCTGTTTACTGATACAGATTCTCTTATGTATCAATTAAAAACCGACGATTTTTATAAAGACATAAAAGATGATATCAAAACCAGGTTTGACACATCGGATTATCCTCGGGGGCATGAGTCTGGTATATTGACGGGGGCTAATAAAAAAGTAATTGGAAAATTCAAGGATGAAGTGGCTGGTCGGCAGATTACTAAATTTGTAGGTCTTAGACCCAAACTTTATTCTTTTAAAATCGAAGAATCAAATACTGTAAAAAAATTAAAAGGAATTAAGAAGGCAGTTATCAAAAAACAGATTGAATTTGAAGATTATGTTCGGTGTTTATTTTCGGGAGAAAAACAGATGCGCAGTATGAATATAATAAAAAGCGAGAACCACGATATTTATTCAAAAGAAGTAAACAAAGTAGCTTTGAGTAATGATGATGATAAAAGGATTATATGTAAAGATAAAGTGAATACGAAGGCGCTAAGATAAAAAGGTTTAAGGATTTTATATTAAAAATATAAAATCATGAGTAATCGAGAATATGTTAAATATCAAGGAATTAAATTCTTTTTTCATCCTTTTAGTAAATATTATTTGGCTAGCAAAAACGGAAAAATTTTAAGTTTAAAAAGAAAAGAAAAGAGAATTTTGAAATTACTTGTAACAAGAAAAGGTTATTTAGAATTCATTTTTTGCGAAAACAATAAAAAAAGACATTATTTTGTTCATCGTTTTATTTATGAGTGTTTCAAAGGCGCTATTCCAAAGGGGATGGAAATCGATCATTGCGACTTCAATAGAAAAAATAATCAAATTTCTAATCTCCAACTATTGACGCATAAAGAAAATGTTAGAAAATCTTGTTGTAAAAAAGTCATTTCTTTGAATATTGAATCGGGAGAAAAAAAGATTTTTGATAGCCTTAAAGAATCGAGTGAATTTCATAAAATTAATGTTTCATCAATTACTTTAAACTGTCAGAAAATATACAAAACTTGCAAATCCAAGAAAGATGGCAAGCGATATCAGTTCTTCTATTTATAAATTTATTTATTTAAACTATAAATAAAATGCCTTTTACTGATAATGAAATAAAAAAATATCTTGATACAATTCATAATTACACAAAATTTCCAAAAAAAGAAACCGATCGAAAGATCTCTTGCTCAAATTGTCAAGAAAAAGAATTTGATTTGGTTGCAGGATATGTATTTTGTATGAATTGCGGAAAACAAAATGGGCGTTATTTTGATTCATTTGATAAAAGAGACCAAGATCGGCTACTTTTTCGAAAAAAAAGTATTTACCAGCGTAAGTACCATTTTGAAAAGAAAGTCAAACAAGTCTCAAAAAGATTAAATCTCTCTGAGGATGAGAAATACAAACTGTATTTAAAACTCTTAGAAATAGACAACAGCGTCATGGAAGAATTAAACAAGAAATTCAATCGAAAAAGAACTATTAGTATCATATTCCTTATAAAAAAAATTCTTGAAGAAATGAGAAATCCAAAACACAGTCTTGTTGAAATTAACATTGGAGATCAAACTCTGGAGAATTACGAAAAGTGGTGGAACAGTTACAAAACACTTAATTTACGCCTTTATGAAAAAACCAGTAAATGATCCCAGTCAAATAACCAAGAACTTCAGATTTGATTGGTGAGTTGAAGGTATAAACACAACCTCGACTGAGATGGAAATGTTTCCGGAATTCTCGAAAAGCGAGATTGAAAATAAGATGATTGGATAGTATTGACGAGTTTGATCTGCAACTGTGTCTGAAGTCAGACAATTTGTAAAGAATTTGATTAAAACCCAATCTTTGAGTGAAATATTTTATATATAAGTACTGATAAACCAAACAGGCCTTAATAAAGTTGTCGTCGTAGAATTTTGTTTTATGAGAAGGAAAATAGAAATTCACATAAGCCACTATTGATTCTAACATCTTCTATCTATAGAGTAGATAGAAGATGAAAAATATTATTACAAATTATTTTAATTAAATTCTTTTTATAATATAAAAAAACTTTTCTTAATTAAAGTTTTGTAATAATCTTTATCTATATTTGGATTGGATTTTGACATCTTCTATCCTAGTTTTAGATGAAAAATATTATTACATAATAAATAAATTAAAATCTTTTTTTATATTAAAAATAAATTCTTCTTTTTATATTTTGTACAAACCTTTTTCAATATTATTTTTTATTTTATCTTTGATTATTTTTACATTATTCAAGTCGTTTGGATTAGCATATTTGAAAGTGTACTTATTACCATTTAATTTCGACTTTGCTGTTTTCCTCTTTCCATCTGCGATTAGTTTAATAGATCCAGCGTTAATCTGAAGTGCTTTAGAAGCCTGATATATTGAGTTAAAAAATTTTCTTTCACCAGTTGTCAGATTAGTTGCCACAATTTTTCTGTTTTGACCTTCTGGATTGGAAGATTCGTTTAAGACACGTTTTAAATTATCTGGTCTGTTATTTTGCTTATCTCCGTCAATGTGAATTATCCTGAAGTATTTATTTGTTTCCTCATTATTAAAGGCTTCCCAAATAAACTCGTGTTTCAACAAGCTGATTGGGTTTGAACCTCGAGGTCGAATTGAGATTCTAACAAAGCCGTTTTTATTTGGTTTATTTCCAATTTCTCTTCCTGTTCTTGAATTATAAACACCACCGTTATCAGATGTGAAGAATCTTGAATATGATGGGTGGAAATACTTTGCCATGATGAAAAAGATTATTACAATTTATATTAAATCAATTTTATTTTTATATTAAAAATAAAATTCTCTTTTTATATTATGTAATAATCTTTTACAAATATTTTTTATTATATTTTTTTGAGAATCTATCTGCAACTGGAGATTGATCGATAATCATCTCATCTATTAATTTCATTCGATCTACGAATTCTTGTTTATTGAATTCATCACCTCTCAAAGCCGATCTCAGTTCGACCAGTACCTTCTCATAGGTTGTAAATGCTATTTGAGACATTTCAATCTTTTTCTTGTAATTCTTCATTTTTGAAACCGAACTCACCAAGACTCCAAGACCATTGATAACACCCAGGATTATTGGATTGAGTGTTATTCCTCCAGCAATAGTTCCCACTACAACCAGTCCTCCTCCAGACAAAGTAAGTGTTTCATCAAGAATTTTATATCTTTTGAAAGATTTCTTAAAACACCAGAATTTCTTGTGATAATGCTTATAGAAATCTTTGAGAGTTTTGATCTCCGATTCTGATAGACTGTTATCAATGTGATTAAATTCAAACAAGTCCTTCATTTATTTATTTAGAGTATATAACTACCATTTATTTTCTCTTGTATCATTATTCTTTTAAATGCTTCGGAGTCAAAGTCGTAAAAATTGGGAGAAAACATAATTTTGTTCAAAATTCCATCTTCAGTTGTAAAATCAAAATCTTGATTGGGTACGTAATTAGCGCTATCTATAGTTAATGTTGAGCTGTAATTACTCAAGTTAGCTTTTGTAACAATTGTATCAACACTATGCGCCAACCATAAAACAATTTTTTTTCCATTAAAACCACTTGGTAAACTAAAAAATTGTCTTTTACTAGAGGTAAGTAAAGTTAAATAACCAGCAGCTTTAGAATAAGTTAAATTCATTAAATGTTGGTTATTTTGTTTATTTTTCTTAACTAAAGCAAAATCTCTATTATCCCAATGATAAAAAACCAGGCACGGGGTATAATTTTTGAAATTATCAGAGGGATTTAAAGTAATGGTGTAATTATTAATATTTAATTCTTCCTTTTTGATGTTACTCAAGTCTTTATCTGGGATGGTAATACCATTTAAACTATGAAAGTGATTCAGGCCACTAATTACAATACCAGATGCACCTGTTTTTAATTCGTAATTATTTGCATCTGTAAAATCATAAATTTGTTCAAAGAATCGACTATAAACATGGTTTACCGTAAAAGGAATCAGCTCTTTTACCATCCCAACTGTTGCAGCACTACTATTCAGATTTCTATTGAGAGCAAGGTTCAATATACTTTTATTATTTGCGTTAATGTCAACATTGTACTTTACTTGCGATCTATAAATTTCAAATGATTTATGATAGTCATAAACTTTATCCGGGTCGATATTGCTAACTTTGCTCATAATACCATAAGCAATCATGTAAACTCCAGAAAACTGAAGAGGATACACAGCCAGATCATTTCCATTATTTGGAATATTAACCAAAATGTGAATAAAGAACCTGCTTCCAGTTGTCAACTTCTTGAAATTAATTATGACTCTATGATAATACATAAATTGTGTTTGGTTTTTTGAATCGATGAAACTATGTTGAAGTTTTTTTACACTAACATTTCCAAGTTGCAATCCTTGTGACGTGTTGTTGTCAACGCTTATCTGGGTTTTATGCCATAGTTGATAATCAATGTTAAGTATTTCAAGACAAAGAGTATAGTCAGCTCCTCCAACTAATCTAAAGAAATTAAGCCCAATCTTATACTTATAACCCCCTTGAAAATTCTTTAGTATAGTTGTAAAAAGAACTCTTGTATTGTATTCGTGAAAGTTTCCTTTAAGAGTTGGCAAGTAAGTTATCTTTTTTGGAATAAAACTAGTTCTATTATCTATTTCATCTGTCCATTGAGTTGGACTTGTCATCAGAAAAGCAAACTCATCCTTATAATGACTTGGTTGAACTTGAGTTTGGTGTAGATGAACGTCAACATACTTTTTGTTGGCTGCATCCGAATCTGAAGTTGGATCTTCAAGATTAATTATTTTATGTCCACCGATATTAAGATCTGAAGTCATGGTCCTACTTCCATCTTTTTTAAAGAAAGAACTGAAATCTTGGTTAGAAAGGCTATCATCCACGTATTTTTTGGGAACGGCATCTGAGTTATTTGTTGGTGTGACAAGATTAATTATTTTTTTATTATTCATATTCATATGATTAGTCATCATATTTGATCCATCAACGTGGAGATAAGCAAGATCACCGTAAGCCAATGGTATTGGTTGTTTGGAACCAGTTGGATTTGGAAGATTGAATATTCTTTTGTTATTCATATCCAAATTTCCAGTCATTTGTCTTGTTCCGTCAAGTTTCAAAAATACACTGCCATCGACTTTGGAGTCATCAACATATTTTTTATTTACAGCATCATCATTGTTTGAAGGTGTTTTGAGATTTTTGATTGAGAATTGACTTTTCATATCAATATTGGAATCCACTGTCAAAAGTGATGTTTTTCCTCCTCCAGAATTTGTATCAACATATTTTTTGGTTGCAGAATCGGTGTCAGATGTTGGTGCTCCAACATTTGTCAATTTCTTTCCAACCATATCATAATTTCCATCTGCGGTGAGATTAAACCCAACACCTGGAGCTCCTTGAACTCCTTTTGCAAATTGAAAGTGATTAGAAGAGTGTTCATTAAATATTCCCATCTTATTTATTATTTAGATAATCAGTAAAGTTTTTTGAAACGGTTTTCTTTGGTTTGTTAACGTAAAGAAATGAGAATGGTTTTCGTGTCGCCTCTTTATACATATCTTTATCAACTCCCAATTCAGACGATATTCTGTTTGCTTCTCTGGAAGATGGAAATTCATACAAACAGTAATGAGAACAATTCAATCGAATATCTTTTGGTGTTTTATAAAATGATTGACTCAGATAAATCACAGAACAATTCTTATGTCGACCTTGAATAAAATAATCAACGATTTGTCTCTGATTTTTATCACAGACATAATCATCAAATATCACAAGTTTTTGATTGTCTTCGAAATCCATTTCTGTTACAGGCGTTATTTCGTCATTACTCACAGAAAGGATTTCATAACCGAGTTTATGTGACATCTCTCTCATTTTTTGCATCAGCCTCTTGTACTTATCCTGCTCCAAATTTCGAGCGTAAAGATAAATCTCGTCGTAATACAACAGAGGTTTCATTAGCATATGGAAGAGCAAATTAGTTTTACCACTTCCACTATTTCCACAAATCAGCATTCGAAATGTATCCGATGGCATGAAAGGAAACAACTGCTTGAATTTCTTTTCTCCATCATCTCTGCTATCATAATTTGGTATCTCCATTTTATATAATAAATATATAAATGGATATTGAAGAAATGAAAAAATATTCACAAAATAAGATTGAAGCAGATAATCTTACTAAACAGGTTCGAAAAAAAATAAAAGAGACTATTTGGGAAAAACAAAATTTGAGAGAAGGATTTACTGAAACATTCAAACCTCTGATTTCTCAGTTTGAAGATCCTGGAAAAGATTCTAAAAAACAAAATATATTTACTCAAAACCAGAAAATGTTGCAAAATCAGTTGGCTCTTACAAAAGGTCTCGAAGCCAATCAAAAAGCCATTACAGACAGATTTAGTCAGTTTGAGCGATTTCTTGATATGCAAGAGTTGCCTCAGATAGAAAATAAAGATGAAATAGATCCAGATTTAAATCCAGTTAGACAAAAAGAAATCTTAAAATATAACCTTGAAAAAAATTTAGATGAAGAAGATAAACAGATTTTAGTCTTACTTGAATATCCGCAACCAAATGAACTTTTAGATAAAGACCCTAATGAAATAAACGAAATTTATAAAATTGTAAAGAAAGATGTAAAAGAAATGGGCTATCAAATTGGAGCTTTGAAAAGAACAAAAAATAAAACTGAGGAACAAGAAGGAGAACTTGAATTATACAATATGCAGCAGGAAACACAAAAAAAATATAAAGAAATTCTTGATTTTTACTTAAGATCGCTTGAATATAAAGTAGGCCAAGGCCTCTTCTTCTCCCCCCAAGAACTACTTCATAGATTTGAGTTACTCAATGGATCGCTTGTTGCAGGAAACAATGGTGTGCTGCCTGAATTCATTCAAATAGCCCATCGACTCCGAGATCTTGGGATCCTGACTAATAACCAACTTAACAAACTTCTCAGAAAAGTTATCTGAACATAGTATAAATGAATGAAAGCGCAATTCATATTTCCTCTGTAAAAAGAGAAAAAATAGGAGTAAATAAATCTCACGATTTTTTGGTTAAATTTAATCCTCCTTTGAAACTTGACCCACAATTCAGACATTTTCTTGCCTTGGATAGGTTATCGATGACTTACTCTTGGTATAACATCCGGAGTAGTTACAAAAACAACACAATTAAATACACCCACAACGGATCTACATGGCAAACTATCACCTTCACAGACGGTATGTATTCCTATTCTGACATTAATGACTACATTCATCAATACATGGAACAAAAAAATCATCACACAACAGACGCAAAGGGTGTGAAGAATTACTCGATAAATCTGTCTTTCATTCTCTCCACTTATCGAGTCCTGGTAACACTTGAGGGAAGTTTTCAACTCGATCTGAGAGGAACAGATTTCGGAGAACTCATTGGATTTGAGAAAAAACTTGTGACTAAAACTGAATATGGAACCAAGCTTCCAAATATCACAAAATCAATTGACTCTCTTAACATTAATGTAAGTGCTATAAAAGACTCCGTTGTAAATGGTGTTAATACAAACACAATTGCTGTTATTCCAACGGATAATTTGACAAGGTCGTATCCTTTCACATTTGAACCATTTAGGCCTCTTTATTGTCCTGTAAGTTCTAATACAATTTCAGAAATGAATATTACAGTGAATGATTCACTCAGTCAACCTATTGACTTGAATGGTATTGATTGGTTTATGACACTGTTGCTTCGCCATACAGAAGATAGCAATGTTGTATAATTATATAAATAAAATGATGCGTCAATCAGAGTTTAAAAAAAAATATAATCCTGACAAAGGAAAGTTTTTAAGAAAACATATTTATGGAGAAGGAATAATGGATTCGGTAAAATCTTTTCTTGGAAGAAAACCAACCAGAAAAAAGGTAACATTTGCTCCACCTCCCAAACCAACCCCTGCCAGTTCAAATAAAAAGGCTGGTGACAAAATAGTAAAAATGCTTTCTGGAAAAAATCCTCCATCTCGTAAAACAAATAATCGAAAAATGACACAGCAAGAAATCAATAATAATGTGCTAAAAATTATGTCTGGATCTGGAAGAAAAAAATAATATAATCTATTTATTAAAATGAAGTCTATTAGAAACCCAATATATCTTGAAAGATATAAAGATGTTGTTTTTGATCTTGAACAACCTCTTAATATTACCCCAGAAAATAACACCGTTCAAGTTAGAAATAATCTTAAATTCGAAATGAAGGTATGATCGTCGCAGTGAAACGCAATTTAAGCAATTGCGTAAAGAAGCCTGAAAAAAATTCAGGACTTCAACGGGGTTTGAACCCGTGACCTCGCGATACCGGTGCGATGCTCTACCAACTGAGCTATGAAGCCACTGACGTTGGGAGCAGGTCAATTATGGGTTCATATGTTCCCGTGAAAGAAATGAGTGTTAATGATATATGAAATGAATCATATATGAACTGCGGAAATGAAATGAAATGAAGGTATGATCGTCGCAGTGAAACGCAATTTAAGCAATTGCGTAAAGAAGCCTGAAAAAAATTCAGGACTTCAACGGGGTTTGAACCCGTGACCTCGCGATACCGGTGCGATGCTCTACCAACTGAGCTATGAAGCCACTGACGTTGGGAGCAGGTCAATTATGGGTTCATATGTTCCCGTGAAAGAAATGAGTGTTAATGATAGAAATGAGTGTTAATGAAGTCCTGAATTTTTTTCAGGCTTCTTTACGCAATTGCTTAAATTGCGTTTCACTGCGACGATCATACCTTCATTTCATTTCATTTCCGCAGTTCATATATGATTCATTTCATATATCATTAACACTCATTTCTTTCACGGGAACATATGAACCCATAATTGACCTGCTCCCAACGTCAGTGGCTTCATAGCTCAGTTGGTAGAGCATCGCACCGGTATCGCGAGGTCACGGGTTCAAACCCCGTTGAAGTCCTGAATTTTTTTCAGGCTTCTTTACGCAATTGCTTAAATTGCGTTTCACTGCGACGATCATACCTTCATTTCATTTCATTTCCGCAGTTCATATATGATTCATTTCATATATCATTAACAATCTTAAATTCATTGCTGACAATTCAGGTGAAGCCACTCCATTTGATTGGTATAATGCTAGAATAGCAATGGACTTTAAAGTTGAGCAACACGATGGAACTGATTTTGTTATTGGTGCTAATGTAAATGATGATAGTATTCTTGAAGCTAATAGAGCGCAAATTACTGCTTACGAAGCTGACCAAATGGGAATAGTAAATGGCGCTAATTCTTTTATTTCAAGATTATCTGTGCTGGCAAATGGAAAGGAACTTTATCAGTGTAATTACGCCAATCATAGTGTAAATATAAAAAATTTGCTTGAGTATAACAAATCTTACGCTGATAGTGTGGCAACAAATGAATTTTATTTTCTTGACACATCCACAAGTGCTAATAAAAATAGATTTACAAGAAGAAATGTTGAACATCGACGAAATGCAGCTAATGGTGCAGATGAATCTGGTCTTATGATAGATAACACTCCTGCATCTTTTAATGAAGGATTTGCAAAACGAAAAGCTCTGCTTGGAACTTCAAGCACAGTACACTGTGAAATTCCTCTCAATAGATATTCTTTCTTTGAGGCACTTGAAGATAAATTACTTCCAAACACTAAAATCGAAATAAACTTTGAGACTGAAAAAGATGATAATCTTATATGGAGAACCGGAGGAAATCAATGCCGAGTAGTCATTACCCGTCTTCAACTGTTTGTGCCTCGATTAATTTATAATAAAGAAGGACATAAGATTTATATGAGTAATTATCTCAAACCAGACACATGGACCTATCTCAATGAAGTTGTTGAATCTAATCTGGCTACTAACCAAGCTGTTGGTAATTTTAGAATTACAAACGGAATTTCAAAACCACGGCATGTATTTGTTTTCTTTATCAATACTCCAAATATTGAATCACAGACAGCAAATCCATTTTTATACAATACTTTCAGCGTTTCCACAGATCCTCGAACTTTGAATAGATGTTATCTTGAAGTTGGAAATGGAAATGAATACCCTGATATTGCTTATAAACCTTCATCAGATCCTTCAAGAGTTTTTAGAGATGTAATGTCTTATGTTTATGCCAACAATGATTTTCAAGGTGGAACACTTCTTAATAGACAGAATTTTGAGAATATTTTCCCATTTGTGTATTTTGATTTGACAAAGCAGAAAATAGACATAAAAGATGGTGTTACTAAACTTGCTTTTCATTATGAATTATCTGGAGCGACTGCTGCAAATTATAATATTTACGCTCTTGTTTTGCATGAAAGAGAAGCAGTAATAGAACAGCAAAGTGGAAAACTACTTCTCAGAGCTTGAGAAAAAATAATATAATTTAATATATAAAATGACAACTTATATTGAATACGGAGTAAAACTTTCGGATGGACAAAAATCAAAACTTTTAAGTGCAATTCAAAAAAGAACAGCAATAACACTTCGATTAAAACATTCTCATCTCACTGGCCCTGATGATTTAATGTTGACCCAAAGACAACTAACAAAAATAAAAAAATCACTTGCAAATGGAACAGGATCAGACTTGAAAATAAGTCAAACACAAATCAAAAGTTTAGTAAAACATGGAGGAAACCTTTTCACAAGTCTGGCAAGAATTGGTGCTAAACTTCTTCCCCTTGCAGTAAAGGGAGTTTCAAAAGTTGCTCCTGCACTTGCTACTGGAGCTGCAAATGCACTTGGAGAAATAGGATTAAAAAAACTGTTTGGACGAGGTATTCCAATTCCAAAAAAGTTTTTCCCATTTCTTCCTCCTTTTGCAAGTGAGTTTACTCAGGCACAAATAGATCAAATTAACAAAGTTTTCAAGACAGGAGGAAGATTGGTTATCAAGCCGACTCAAAAACAAATAGAAGGAGGATTCCTGGGAACACTTGCATCAATCGGAATTCCAATGGCAATTAGTCTGCTTCCAAAGTTGTTTGGATCTGGTCTTCAGGTTGACAAGGGATCATCTAGTAACACAAGAAGTGTTTATGTTCCACCCACACAAGGAGAGGGTTACTATCCACCACCCTTTATTGGAACTTGGGAAAATCCAATAGGAATGGGGGTAAAAAAAAAGGCAAAAAAAAAGCCCAAAGGCAAAGGTCTGTTGCTTGGAAAAAACAGCCCATTCAACTCAATTCCCATAATAGGAGACATTTTGTAATTAAACCCCTTTCAAACTTTGACTTGATGGAATGGGTAAAAAAACTTGGCCTGAGACATTTCAGAGGAATTTACAGTCGTGATCGTTTGCCAAATAAGATTCAAAAAGAAATTGGAATAATCAATCTTGATGATATGCAAGGACCTGGCACGCACTGGGTTTGTTATAGAAACTTGGATTCAGTAGTCGAGTATTTTGATCCATTTGGTCTGATAATGCCGAATGAGGCTTTGAAGTATTTCAAATCTGCCGGAAAACAAATTATTTATTCGATAGATGAAATACAAAATCGAAACACTGTTCTTTGCGGTTATTGGTGCCTTTACTACTTGTTTGAGAGACAAAATGGAAAAAGTATTCTTGATGTAATTCATAATCCTCATTTCGACAACGATAACAGTGATTTTATAAAAGAATACTTTCGAGGATAGATAAATATTATTACAAAATATAAAATAAGAAAATTATTTTTATATATAAAAGATTCCTTGAAATAATAATTTGTAATAATATTTTTCAAGATTAAATATAAAATTTATATTTAATCTGAATCCACTGGTGCATCCTTCATCTTTTTAACCTTCTCAACTTTTCTTTCCAATTCTTTTACAGTATCAACAATAGAATCAAATTTTGTGTAAATATCAATCAATCTAAAAAGTTTCTTTTTTTTGTCGGATTTGATTTTCAACCAAGAATATTCTCCTTTTCGTATCTTTTCCCACATATCGCATTCACCAGCCATTAATACCCTTGAAAGATCTGTATTTTTACTCCGAAGAGACTCAAACTCATCAATTATTTTTGTTCTTACTTCTTTCTCAAAATCTTTGATAGTTTCAACATCCATATTTTTTTCTATCTCTGAAAAGAATTTAGCTTCCATTTATCTTTAGTTTATACTAAGTCTTCATCATCTTCATCATCTTCATCTTCATCTTCACTATCTTCAGTTATTTCTTTTTTTAAATTTATTAATTTTTCTTCTATTTCACATAACTGTTCAACTGCATAATAATTATCATGTTCTAACTTTTTGATTATTTTATTTTCAATTAAATCCAATCTTTTATTAATTTTTTCATGAATACTATCTAAATTTGAACAAATATCATTTAACTTTTCATCAATTGCTCTTAAATTTCCTTTAATTGGTTTAAATAGCTTGCTTTCTTTTTTATTGGAAATTAAAGAACGTTTTTTTATAATATTACCAAATTCTCCTAAGCCTAAATCACTTAATTTGCCAAAAGGAGGTAAATCTAATCTTTTTCTTCCTTCCATTTTATTACAAAATATATTTTTTTAAATTATAAATAATTTCATTTTACTAACCTGTTTAATAAAACAGACTGACCTTTGATTTCCATAACTAACTCAATTATTTTCTTGAATCGATTATCATTCTTTAACATAGCAATATTAAGATATTCAAAACTATCATTAAGCACATTATATATCTCATTAAGTTCAATCTTTACCAATTCAACTCTCGCTGACATTTAATCTAAACATTATACTAAATGAAAGAATCATATTGCATTAAAGATAAAATGGTAACTCCTTGCACCGAACCAAGTGGTTACCAAACTGATAAAAGAGGAAGAAAACAATTCTTTTGTCATTGCGCTGTTTGTGGAATTAAAAAGGTGAGATATGTTAAAATGACCCAAACTGGAAGTGGAGTAAAGAAAAGAAAAACTAAGAAGAAGACAAAAAACTAATAAGCCCGTCTGAGAAGGCGGGCAAGCAATCTGGAGGAGATGTCTTTGACACTGTTGTTGGAACAGCTGCAGATGCTTTTGTTGAACATGCTCTTCCTTGGATGGCAAAAAAAACAGTCGAAATGGGAAGGTATGGAGCAAGTGAATTAATGAGAAATAAAAAACTGCAAAAAAAGGCTGTAAATTACGGAATCAATAAATTGTCTCCTTTTATTCAGGATAGTGTTGGATCAGCAATGGATCAACTATCAACCAAAGTTAGGCCAAAGAAAAGATATAAAACTAACAGACGCGATTTGGATGGAGCTGGAATTGATCCAATGACTGTTGTAAAAAAAGCACCAGAAATTGCTATGAAAACAACTCAAGAATTGATTCCATCTTTGAAACCAGTTTACGATCGATATAAATCTGGTGATATCATGAAATCAGCTTTTGGATCGGATCATGGTGTGACTTCTGGTAAATTCTGGAGAAGACCAACAGCCGCTGAAGAAGCCAAGATGGGAATTATAAAAAAAGGTTCTAATCCTGAATTATTTTTCAGATTTGAAAAACCTTCAAGAAGAATGAAAAAGTCAAGATTTTTTGAGAACAATCCAGAAGCTCTGGCAGATATGAATAATATCATTTCTGCCAATCCCGATACATGGCCTCAAATCCTGAGAACCAAATATCAGATTATTGTTGATGAACACTTCTGGGAAAATAATCCTCTGTCAAGTTTTGGAAGTGGAGTTGATATTCATAAAGCCATTCTTAAAGTCGCACCAAAAAAAGGATTTACACTTCCTGGTCATAATTATACTGGCCCCGGTAATCCATTGGAATCTCAATTGAGACACGATCCTCAAACTGGTGAGATATTGGAGATATTTGAACAACCAACTGGACGAACAGATGCTGTAAGTATGCAACATGATGTTGATTACTCTGTCTGTGGAAACAAACCATCCAGTGAACAAGTGAAATGTAAAAATGAAGCTGATAGAAAAATGATAAAATCATTAGATGCAATTCCTCGAAACCAGAGACAATGGGGACATTTTTTAGCAAGAACAATGATTAACACAAAACAACAACTTGGACTTGGACTTCAAAAAAACGCGCGTCGGCGTTGAGTAGTGATTGGTCTCAACAACTTGCCGATGAACTTCACAAACCAATCACAAGAAACTTTCAAAAGAGATCAGTAATCTCAAATGGAATTGATGTTATCTGGGCTGCTGATTTGGTAGAAATGCAAAAGTTTGCTAAGTGGAACAGGGGGATTAAATATTTGCTGATGGTCATTGATGTGTTTAGCAAGTATGGTTGGATAAGAGGTCTGAAAGACAAAAAAACTGAAACTGTCAGTGAAGCATTTGATGATATTTTTGAAAGAGGGCGACAACCAAAGATGTTGTGGACTGATAAAGGTTCTGAGTTTATCAGCAAACACTTCAAAGATTTTCTGAAGAAAAAAGATATTAAACTATATCACACTGAAAATGAAGAGAAATCTAGTGTTGTTGAAAGATGGAATAAAACAATGAAAAACAAGATGTGGAAAATGTTTACTGTGAATAACAACACTGTTTACGTGGATAAGTTAGATAAACTGGTTAATGATTACAATAATATGAGACATTCTAGTATTAAGATGTCTCCTGTTGAAGCGAGTAAAAAGAAGAATGAAAAAACAGTTTGGTCGAATTTGTATGGTGATTCTATCTTCTTGAAACCTGAGAAACCAAAGTTCGAGATTGGAGATCATGTTAGAATTTCAAAGTATAAAAGAAAGGTATTTGATAAAGGTTACACACCAAACTGGACAGAGGAGATATTTGTGATTGATAAAATTATTCCAACAAAACCTGTTACGTATTCAATTGTTGATCTGATGTCGGAATCGATCAAAGGATCTTTTTACGAACAAGAATTACAAAAAGCAAAACAGCAGACTTTTAGAATAGAAAAAGTTATCAGAAGAGATAACAAGAAAAAGATGGCATTAGTAAAATGGAGTGGATACCCTGATAAATTTAACTCATGGGTGAGTTTCAAGGACTTGGTTAATTTTTAATACAAATTTTGTATTAAAAATCTCATGTTTATTCCTCAATGTCGGAAATAATTAAATCTTCAACATCACCAACCTCAACAGTCACATCATCATCATCACTTTCACTATCAAATTCTTCCTCGGTTATTGTCAAAAGAGATTCTCGAGGTTTCAATGGTTTTACATAGCACTCATGAACTTTTATTTGAATAGATGTAACAGTCTTGCTCAAGAATATTCCTTCAACTATCAATGCCATTTTGACATTGCAATACTGATCAATATAATTAAAAGGATTCAAATCTTTCTTCCCCCTGGTCTTGAATAGAGAAAGTATTTTCTTTGACTTCTCAGAGTAAATAAGTTTTGCGTAAAGAACTGGTGCGGCTGAATCATCTTTTTTTGTTTTCTTCTTTCCCTTTTTATCAACAAATTCAACCTGTTTGTAGTAAAGGGGAGAAGACAAACTTGATGCCATATCAGATCCGTATTCAGTTTCAAGATGTTTACAACATATTTCCACGATATTATTCAAGGTATCAAAAAATTCTTTTTCCTCTGTATTTGGTTCACTATCTTTTCCCCAGAGGCAAACTGGAATGCTATATCCAACGAGTTTGTTATTCTCTTGGTTTTTCTTTTCATTTACTCCAAAAGAGAAAAGAAACGGAGTTTCAATTACGAGAGCACCTTTCTTTCCATTTGGGTACTTGACTTCAATTGGGATTCGTTTGTATTTAATTTTGCTATCTTTGACTTTGAATTCTTTGGCTTCATTGAAAATAATATTTTCTGGTGTGAGACGATCGTAACTTGACAACTGCATTTTTATTATTATAATATATTATTTTTTAAATCAAAATTATTTTTCAAAATATATAATCATTAAATAAAATGATTACTAGTGGCCCCGAATTTGATAATTTTGAAGTCAAACCAGGAATGGAATTAGAATCATTTGATATGAATCAAAAAGATGAAATATTTCTTAATCACCCATTCAAAACTCTCATGCTTTATTTAGGAAAACATCCCCCTTACTACAGTAGATGGAATGATGTTGATTTGTGTGATTTTTACTTTGAAATGCTTGATAATTATAACAGATATGGAATTAATTTTAGAAGAAGAGATCATATTTGTGGTTTTGATAACTGTCTCTATGTAGTAGAAAACGATAATTCAAAAAAAGATCATGAAATTCGTTTCAAAAGTAAATATAATATTATTTCTGTTAATCATTTTGATCTAAAAACTCTTCTTTTTAACAAAGTAAAAAAAATTAACCTTGATGAACTCAACAAAGAATCTGAATCACCTATTCTCTATGAAGATTCAATTTTTGAAAAAATTCCATTCTTAAAACCTTCAGAAAGAGTTGATTTAAAAAAACCAGCTTTAGAATGGGAATTATTAGAAAAAATAAGATCAATTAATAATAAAAATAAAATTACTGAATGGGAATACTTGAAAAGAAAAACAATCAAAAAACAAAAAAATAAATATCTCCAAGTTGCTTTAATGGACCCAAAAGTATATAATAACGACGAACTTTTTGAGGAATTAATTTTTGGATTACTAGATGATTTTAATGCAGAATTTGAACATTATGCTCGATTAATGTTTACAGATGAAAAACATGAAAATTATTTAAAAAGAAATTTCAAAAAAATAATAGATATGTTAAAAAATATTAATTATCTTATTGAAGAAGGAAATAGTGAATATCTTGGAATTATTGATAAATAAATCCAAGTCCGATAAACATTTCTACAATATATTTATTTTAAAATTATTTTTATATTTATAAATAATCTCTTTTGAATATATTTTGTAATAATCTTTATCATTCAATCTCATCCAACCACCCCACCTCACCTCACCCCCAAAACAAATCCGATAAACATTCCTACAATATAAATAAATCAAAATTATTTTTATATTATTAATTTAACTTTTCTTTTTTTATTTAGTAATAATATTTATCATACTTCTTTCATCCATCCCAACCCAC
Source organism: Porites divaricata (assembly GCA_038088405.1). Taxonomy (NCBI): domain Eukaryota; kingdom Metazoa; phylum Cnidaria; class Anthozoa; order Scleractinia; family Poritidae; genus Porites; species Porites divaricata. The sequence goes on along the minus strand of JBBMOI010000010.1, from coordinate 5,967,140 downwards.
CTCACCCCACCTCACCTCACCCCCAAAACAAATCCGATAAACATTTCTACAATATAAATAAATCAAAATTATTTTTATATTTATAATTAAACTTTTCTAAATATATTTTGTAATAATATTTATAATAATTCTTTCATCCAATCCAACCACCCCATCCCACCCCCTTCATCCAAATCCGATAAACATTCCTACAATATATTTATTTCAAAATTATTTTTATATTTATAATTAAACTTCTCTAAATATATTTTGTAATAATCTTTATCATTCAATCTCATCCATCCACCCCATCCCAAACTCAATCCCCTTCATCCAAATCCGATAAACATTCCTACAATATATTTATTTCAAAATTATTTTTATAAATATAATTAAACTTTTCTAAATATATTTTGTAATAATCTTTATCACATTCGCGATTGATTTCTTCTAGAGTAGTTATAGGAGGATGCCTGTCCATCAAATTCGCCACCGATTATTTCTGTCATTTCCGCGAGCCCGCAGGGCGAGCCATTAATGTCATAAAGTGTCAAATAAACACAAAAATGACAGAGTTAATGGGAAATTTAAAATATTTCAAAAATTCTTTTAGTATCAAAATATGACAGAGTTAAACTTGAAATAAAAAGTGGGTGCTTGACGGGCTAAAATTTCCCATTAAGTCTGTCATTTTTTGTACTGATGAAATTAGTATGAAGTTAATCAGAGAAATGACAGAAATAATCGGTGGCGAATTTGAATGGTAAGGCATCCTCTATTAACTACTGTGTCCAGTGCATTATTTCTGATGGATTCAGCACACTACACCTAAATCTATTGCTTCAGCAATGAACAGCTTTTTTGCGTCTATTGGTGAGCGACTGGCTGATAAAATAATAACTACTTGGCCGAGTTGTAATTCAAGTACAGATTTGCCGAAGTCTCAGTTGCAGTTGGCTGAACTAGAGGAATCGTTTGTGCTTCAGCAGTTCCTCGTTCTGAAGACAAACAAGGCGATCGGCTTGGACAAAATTAGTGCAAGATTGCTAAAAAACTCTGCTCATACGATTGCACTATCTGTAACTAAGTTACTGAATCTATCAATTAAAACTGGTAATTTTCCTAAATTGTGGAAATGTTCTAAAATTAGAGCCCTGTTTAAGTCAGGGGAACGGACAAATGCATCAAACTACCGACCTATCTCTATTCTGCCTACACTCAGCAAGATTCTTGAGAAAGCCGTACATGTACCGTTATACCAGTTCCTGGTTGCCAATAAACTCCTCTCAGGAAAACAGTTTGGATTCCGGAAGGGACTGTCCACTTTATCTGCTCTGATATCCTTTGCCGACGAAGTCCTTCTCAATATGAAACAGGGTAAACTATGTGGAGCCATGTTTTTGGACCTAACAAAAGCTTTTGATACGGTGGATCATCAGATCTTATTGTCTAAGCTATCGGCGTATGGTTTGTCTGGAAATTCGCTTCAATGGTTTCGTTCCTATCTCACTGACCGAAAACAGCATACATCTTGTGGGAATGAGATGTCTAACGAGATGCCAGTAACTCATGGGGTGCCTCAGGGTAGTATATTAGGCCCCTTGTTGTTTGTAAGTTATATCAATGATCTGCCAAGCATTCTGGAATACTGCTGTGTTTCCCTCTATGCAGACGGCACAGTGATTTACTGTTTACGGCTCATCTTCCTAGGAGCTCAGTGATAAGCTACGTCGCGACTTGTTGGCCGTAGCGCAATGGCTAAACGATCACAAGCTAACTCTGAATCTCGAGAAAACCAAATGTATGCTTGTAGGTAGTAACAGGAAATTGGAAAGCAAAATGGCTCTAACAGTATCAATCTTCGACCACAATGTAAATAATGTCAACAGCTTCAAGTACCTTGGAATTTTTATATCATCCGATTTTACATGGACAAAGCATATTGAATACATTGCTGGCAAAATTAATCAAAGGCTTGGTCTTCTTAATCGCATTAAGCATTTATTACCTTTTCGTGCACGCCTTCTTTTTTATAATAGTCTTGTCATGCCTTTATTGATTATGCAGACCTTGTTTGGGGAGACAAGCATAATGTAACCTTAATGACCAGTTTGCAAGTCTTGCAGAATAAGGCTGCTAAAATAATTATAGACAGACCTCTTTATTCATCTGCTACGCACGCGCTTGCCACTCTTAATGGGTTCCATTAGAAAAAAGGCGTTTTCAGAGAAGGTGTATTTATGTGTATAAGTGTTTAAATGGACTTGTTGAGCATGATATGAACCTCATGAGACAGCAAGAACAACATAATTATAATACCAGAACTAAGCTGCATCTCAAACTTCCAAGTGTCAAGAGGAATTGGGGCAAGCAACGGACTGCATTTCATGCCATCAAGGAGCGACCCATTACGAAGTTATGTTTGCTGGAATCATTTGAACATTGAAACTGTCTTGTTTTCCCGGATTTGTTCAAGAGACTTTGCGTGACTTTCACTGAGCTTACGTGATGTCCTATCAAGTTTGAACAATGAAGCCTGTTGAGGCACTTAGGCCTTCGTCACGCTATTTTTCGCTTAAGGAGTTTGTTCTCAGATTTTTCGTGAACATGTAAAAGTGTATCCCAACAAAACCTTTTGTAAAAGCATTGTTTCTGAACACTCTTTCATTCTTGAGGGTTTGATTTTGCATCCAAGTGGGGGAAAACTGATGAATTTGCGTTTTAATAATCATGCACTGTAAGCTCTCAGATTCATTGACAAGAACCCTCACCATTTGGAAGATGGTTTTATTCTGATATTTACTCTATGACGATTTGTTTATACATACAAAATGGGCGCCAAAAAGAATTTTACTGTTATGCTTAAAATGTTTACATAATGTCTTGAAACATAACTGAAATCAATAGAAAATATGAAAATAAAAATATATGTATTCTTTTCCCTGCCCTACTGTAAAATATGATAAATGTGATTTATCATATGACCATTACAATATTACTCCCTCTTTGACACTAGCACAAGCTTAAGCACAAAACAATTCTTGCCCTTGTTCAGCTTTGCACCGTGCTGGACTGACATTCCTGTCTGAAGTGCAGACAACACTGCACATAAAATCCCTGAATTTGATTCCTTGCATTGGCATCCACATAAGAATTAGCTTCATCACATACAGTGTGTTTGTATGCTTACAAAAATCATAAATGTTTATTATTCCTTTTCTATCCAAAAGATGTCTTTCCTTCTTGAATATAAATTCGTATCCATGACACCTTAGAAATCCTGAAAATCTAAAGGGGTATCGCTAGTTCTGGCCAACAACAAAATGCCATACGGGTAACTTTTCACCCTCTGATAGAAATAATTCTTTTGATACCTGGGTCTCACATATTCAGTGTTTGTGCACATGAATTTAGGAGCACTTGGCTTGCCAGTGTCAGTTTGGCTGTCTATGCACAGTGGTAGTGTATATATTCTTCTATCATAGGCTGCACAAGTTGCAATTTATATAAAATTGCCCCTGAAACAAGCTCATTGATTCAGGTGATAGTACTTGAGGACGACTGCATTGTCACATTCAAGCCAGTTGCACTTTTCACTCAAGCCATAGCAGAGCTAGTACAAAATGGCGACTACCTGTTTTTTTTTTTTATTTTAACCCTATGCTGTCTGCAGAATGTGTAGGGTCTGCCACTCTATCCTGAACTGCATCAAATAGCCTTGGTACCCCCAGAAGACACACAGACAAGCCTTAATTTTATTGAGTCATATATTGGCTCACTTGAAGCTACCAGAAACTCAGATTTTTTAAATATCAGTCTTTAAGATTCTTAAGTTCTCCTCATGTTGAAATTGAATGAAAAGGAAAAGTTAGAGCTCATTTTCAAATTTTTAATCTTCAAATGATAAGAACTTGGCCCCAAATAGATATATTGGGCAAGTTAAGGGAGCTATAGCCTGCGAACTGCAGACGTATTTCCGGTCGTCGCTTCTCTCCCTCCGAAAAATAACGTCTGCGATCTCAAGTTGCGATACGATTTCCATGACGTCAGTGTTTATTAACCAATCATAGTTTGGCTCTTATTTTTGTGGAACGAATACGCGTAGGGTTTACGTGGGAATCCGCTATACGCGAGAAAACCAAAATAGCTGAAGATGAGGTCGGAGCTCACTAGACGACTAGTCTGCCAAAATATGCGATATTTTCGGTTTTGAGAAGCCTAGACAAGCACCAAGAAGAAGCAATTCGACAAGTAGTCGAAATGAAAAGTGATGTTTATGTGAATTTGCCGGCTTGTTAAACGCGAGAAGAATATTGTAATTGTTATTTCTCCGCTATTCAATCTTATAAAAGTTCAAGTGAGCCGTCTATCTCCGCTTGGGGTACAACGCGATGATAACAGCTCGGCGGCGGACATGAAAAACGGTAGAAAGTGGAAAATATTCTATCGTTTACGGATCACCAGGACCACCAGAATCTTGGCTTAGTGTCATGCGATGGCGAAGAATGTTGGCAAGCTAAACGTACAAATAGCTGATGTAGCTTTATTTTAGGCTGCAATTTATTCTTCTAAATTTAAATCTGTTAATCGCTACCTGTGAGAATTAAACAGCCTGCAAACAAGACGAGACGAGCTGGGCCGTGATTCAACACTGCAGGAAAACATCACAGTTACGGACTAAAAAAAGTCGCACAGTTATTCAGATCCAGAAGGCACCCTGGAGTAAATTAAAGGACCTAAGGCCTTATTTAGCCGCAATAAAAAGCTTTACCAGCCAAAAGCGGTCACAGATATTCTTACATCATAGGACAAATCATCTTCGCGACCAGAAACAAAAACCACAGAAAATCAATAAGCGTGTCATGACCTTTCAGTATGAAATAAGCGGCAAAAATCACATTTGCTCAGTCGAAAAGTAGAACCCTCCAGCATAATCTACCCGTCAGAGGAAAAACCCATTGGAGCAAGCAGCATTTTGGCGCGCATGAGGTAAAAGTAGTTCCTCAGCGGCGATGAACGAGGAGAAACGTCTGCCTTTCGCAGGCTATTGCAACCGACGTAAACAAACATATCGATATATACTGAAATCCCGGGACGGATCTCCAACTCTCGCCAAAGATCTTCACTTTCTCCTTCAGACTGGAATTTTACCCTTGAGCAAAAAAACCAGTCTCCTTTCGCCAAGGAAACCTTTTTGGCGTTTCCGCACTCATAACTGCATCAACAGTTGGCGGTCCTCGCGATTTCGCTTTCGATAAGTTTCGATTTCGATTTCGATTTCGATTTCGATAAGTTAAGGCATGACATACATTTAAATAGATGTTATTTCTAGAATTTGGGTCTTAAGTTTTATATCATCTAGTCAAAAATGGAAGCACAATTTCATAGCACTGGGCGGGGTATCTTTGAAATTTTATCAGTCCCAGAATTAGGGCACTGCGCCTCGTCTGGACACTTGTGGTTAGGATGGGGTATCTCTGAAAAGTAATCACTGGCAGAATCACTGCACTAAGGTTGCACATCTCTTAGCAACAGGGCGTTCCTGAACCATAACTGACGTGAAATCGTATTATTGCAAGGAGGTTGTCGCAAGAACTGCAATTATGACTATATAAACAGACTAGCATTTAGAATTTTTTTCACAGCGTTTTATTCAAATCTTAAGCGTCGGACGTTTTGTACTCGGTCACAACTTACATGACGAGATTTTTTCCCAGTTATCCAGTGTTTTAATAGAGGAGTTTTGCAGCCGTTACACAGAACCCCATCGAAGCTTGACGTGTCCGCACGCAAACCAAAACACGAAACAGCAATCACTCATGGACCACAAACCGCGCAAAATTGTGAATGATCTGCGACTTATTAGCCTTGAGACCAATCTCGCATATTACACAGAAGACTTAGTCTTATCGGCACTCCACAAAGATAGAACAGATGACTAAGACGATGGTAATTTTTAAAACAGGCGCCATTTTTCTTTGTCGCATTCGCTGCGATCCAATGCCACCACAAACTTCTGTCCAGCGGCTCGCGCATACTCGCAACGTAACCACTTGCTGTTGACGATTCCAATTTAGTTTATAAGAAAAACCAAACCAAGGAAGACCAAATTGCAAAGTTTACTTTCACTTCGATGAATTATGATGAAGAGAAATGGAAATCTTAGCTTAAAGCAGCAAACGCAACCTTGCCACACTAAGAACTTATTTTTCACGACTAGAGTAAAAAGAAAAACCGAAACAGAAGTAAAATTTCTCTTCCAGGGAACTTTCATGCCCAGAGTAAAAACTTGAGGCAAAAAAAAAAACAAACAAACAGGCTCCAAAGGCACTCATACTAAATTATGCAATGTGAAATTCTTTAATTTTCTATCATTGATATTGATTCCGTATTCCGTTTCCGTTTCCGGATTCCAAGTTTTAGTGCTGCCAATTATTTTTCCCTGTGTAAGCAAAATCAATATCGGGATAAAGTAACTTTGTAGAATTTTACTCTTGAACTCCTATATTTATTAAGTCTGCACTGGATTTGTTATTATAAGACGTTCTCGGCTCGTTATGTAAAACACGATATACTGACCAACATGAACTGAACGAAAATGGGCATTTTGTACAGTTTTTTCTTGTTTAACCGGTTTGTCTATGTTTTCTTCCACTTGGCCAAAAACATACCTTAAGCGACCTCAATACTTGCTTCCTCATAACCTTTGACGGGTAATCGAATACAACAAGAAGTCCCTGTATCCCGCCCATCACCCCAAATAGTCCCATAAAAGTAGAACAATATTGTGGTAAGGCTCTTAGTTGATATTCCAAAAAAATTTAGAAATAGTCTGCAGTTTATGTCCGCTTAAAAAAAGGTACATCAATTGTTGGTTGGAATTTTGTTCAATAAAGGGCACTTCTCAACTCACTTCTCAAGAAATTATTGTATGCAAGTGTTTAAGTACTTACAGGAGACGTTGATAATTTCCACCCTACTGTCACTTGCACAGTCATTCTCCACTTCACATCTGTATGTTCCACTATCATTTCTGTTGATGCTTGTGAAGTTAAGTATGTTGCCTTTAATGCGCTGATTTTTGTCCTCTATGATCCAATTAATAATTAGCTTAGGGTAACCAGATACTTCACAAGTAACGACAAAAGGATCACCTTCAATCGCTTTATTTGAAGAATTTACAATCCTCATCACAGAAGCAGGTTCTAGAAATGCAATGTAAATTTCAGGCCCAGGTAAGCAAGATGAAAGCGCCTTATCATTGACTAACTTGGGGTTATGAATAGAAGGAAAAGTAAGCATATACAAGAGTACATATATTAAGACCTGCACTTGATATCAACCCCATTGTGGATATAAATATAATGAAACATATCGTCTTGAAAGCGATGCTTCTTGGTTGCTCCAATGACACAAAAAATAATAATGCTGTATGTACTTACTAATTTTTCGTTGATGTTTCAATGATTTTTTTTTTACTTTTATGCCTACTTATTCTTTTTCCTTGTACCTGTAATTCAGTCTTCTGTTGTAACTATCTATATATGCCAAGTGCCATGTTACAAGGATAGGCCTGCAGGCTCACAACAGCTTTGGTTGCTATGCTAAAACCGGGTGATTTGATCTTAAAATGGGTCTTTCAAGGGCAGGGGGTAAGAACACATTTCATTATATGTGTTATTGGAAAGGGTGAGTAAGGAAAGTTGCACCTTTTGGGGATTGGCAGCCAATTTGGAATAATATCTGAGCGGACTGTTAAAAAGTTCTTTTTTACCCTGAGAGAGTACATGTAATTAAAGATACAAAGAGTGGTAGTCCTCTGAGATCTGGGTCGAGCAATAACCAACCACTGTCCTCCTTTCCCTCACTGGAAATTTCATAGGAGCCATGCGAGCTGCCACAAATTATAACATCTCCATACGTTTTTACATATTCTACGAAACTCAGTTATATTTCGGATATATTTCTACATCTAGATCTAAACTTGGTTGCCTTGAAATAGACCCCTGTACATGACATTAGCCGCAAAATGCTGTATAATAATTACCCGCAACAATAATCTTCTTCTCATTTTCACTGATTGTTTTCCCTACTGTGTTGTTAGCCAGGCATTTGTATGTGAACACACTATTGTTTAACAGCAATCTGACCCACATTCCTGAATTCTCTGTGTCTACAGTGACATCGTCTGCAAGCAACTGATAGGAGAACTCATCCGGTTTAGCAGGACCAACTAAGCAAGTGAAATTCCAATAGTTACCAGGGCAGGTTTTGTTTGCAGTAATATTTGTTAACAGTTGCACATTATCTGGTTTGACTGAAAATAGAAATGAATGAAAATTAATACTGGCATTAAATGATGATTATTTTAGTGATACGGAATATACAAGAAAATTGAGGGGGAGTCGGGAGGAACGGGGGGAGGCAAAAGAGAGGACATTCCTTAACAACCTAATCTATTCATCTTTTCAGTTCAAAGATTAATTGACTTAGTTCATATACACGGTGTACTCTACATAGGGGCCGCGGCGGATAATATATCATGACCCTAAATTCACAGGAGACGAAGAAAATGGGTTAATATGTGATTCTGTACTTACACTGCACAAAGACGTTGACAACACTTTCTGTTGTCCTCAAATCAGTATTCCGAATTGAGTATCGATAATCTCCATCGTCTGATCTATTCACATGAAACAATGTTAACGCTGCTTCACTGTCTGATATAATCACTTGTACATGGTCTGAGAATCTGGCAGCCACGGTCAAGCCGCTGCTATCTTTCAGTGCTATGGTAGTGCCCGTACGTACCAATGTGAAAGTTGAATCTCGAAAGGTGCCATCAATGTTGTAGGACCAACGAAGAGTTATATTTTCCCCTTCATCGACACGTGAAGGATTTGAAGGCTCTTCAGTGAACGATGGTACTGCTTCTGTTACAGTATAAAGCATAACTACTAGTTATAGCAATCGCTAAGTGCCAACGAGCAAAGGTTTTACCTAAAAGCGGGCGCTGTTGAATTTGTTTAGAAATGTCATGAAATATAGTAATTGATGAAAAATAGATTGAACTTAATTCGATTGCATTGAAAATAGTGTAGATTTAAAGCAAGTGGCATACATACACCAAACCACCGCCTGGCCAGTGCCTCACGCATGCGCACAGCCATATCGCGCTGGCAGTAAAGACAGCTGTTTCGCCCTTATGTGGGCCCACCAGCGAGACAGAGCCGTTGGGCTAATGAACGGGGGAAATCCGCGTCTTTAAAGTCTCTTACTGCCGAGGTGAGTGCAAAGCTGTCTATCAAGCGCCAGCTCCAGACAACACGTGTGGCAGCCGTGGACTGGGAACCGCACGGCAGTTCTCCCACGACATGCGCGGGGAAGGTGGATCATGTATGTGTGCGCCTTGTTTTAATTTGTCTTTTGAAAATAGTGAGCTAAAGTGCCAAGGGTTTGAGATATTGAAGTTGGTGTTTTTGTCCGAAGTTGCGCACAAGTCATTTTGCGTAAAGTGTAGTGGTCTTACAAGCAAACTTAAAATCCTCGAAAAATAAGATTAAAGTCCGCGAATATTCAACCTACAGACTTATATTTGATCTCTTTTTAAAGCTAAAAAAATTTATGGTGCGCCAATGAAGCCTTCCGAATTATTTTGCTTCAAAGGCAAAAAATGTCGCTACGTTATTATCTTTCTTAGGGCCTGTTTACATGGAGGTGGGGTACCCCAGATAGGTGATGTAACCCGCTTAAGTGGGGTAACCCGCCTGTCCATATAATCTCTCATTTATGTGATCACGTTCACATGATAAGTGGGGTAATCCGCCACATGTTACCTCACCTACCTGGGGTCCCCCACCTTCATTAAACAGGCCCTTAGCAGCACCCAATAAAAAATTCCAGCGGGAGAATGCGATAAATATCGTGTAGGATGGAAATGATCCACCCGACCATTGGTTGAAGACGGGATGAGCACGGGCCTCACAACACGCACACGGCTCGTGGATTCTGTATCACGTGTTCGCTCGAAAACTATGCATTCTCTGTGCTGCATTACCTCATGGTTGCCTTACATTATTCTGTGTTACATCGATTCAAGATTTTTTCTGCCGCTGGAACAATCGCGTACAGCTCTATTAGGGTGCCGCCTCGCAGCCTCGCCTCTCCGTGAGGCTGCTTGTTGGCAATAACAATTATATTTACCGAGACGCGAAGCGCCGAGGTAAATATCCACCACTTATAACCATCGACACTGTGGTAAATAATTGTTTTAGTATATAATAAAACAGTGAGACAATTGAGAACAATGATGATTTTTAACTCATTTACTGTTGCCAACAATTACAATTTTGGCGCGCAATGACCGAACGGCTGCGGTCGTCGCTTTTTCTTGCCAACAAATAAATCTTTTGAAGGCATTTGTTTAGCTCCTGTGGGGAAATTACTTCAAAAGGAGTTGTGAATTCTTTTTGCATTTAAAATCATTCTGTGAAAAAAAATATATTAAATTTAGTTTTAAGCTTGATTTCACGCTCAAAGTTGCATCAATTTTTTCGTACATTTTCTGTAAGTTTGATACTTTCGAATTACAGAAAATGTATGGGAAAACCAAAGTTTTCTAAAAACTAATCACGGACTTCTCTGCACTCCAGATTTAGTGTATTGTTTCTTTGAACTCAAAAGTTACTTTTTTTCAAAGAGAAAGAATCAAATATATGAATTCAGGAAGAAATACTAATACAAATCTTCTAATTTCCCGCCATCTTGCCCTGATTACCCATGATGCAACTATAAGTAAGGTAAATTGTTTTGACGCTTTAGACTTGTATTTTTTCCCCTATATTTCGTATTCAAATTGCGGAGTTGGTTTCGCTCCAGATCCCATGGGCTGCACGACGGATGACAATATCTGCGGTCTTTATAACTTTATATTGTGTTTAGTGTTAATCGCGTTAAATATCTGTACCACTGGAAATCTCTTTATTAATTTCAATTCATTATTCTTTTATTCTTTTTCCGTGCGCGATTGCAAGTATAAAACGAGCTTTGTAGTAGGTTTTCACTGCCATCATTCGAGAAGGAATACGCAGATTTTAAATTACTATCGTTAAATGTTCGGGGTATTCGCTCTCCAAAAAAAAGAAAAGCTCTCTTCATGTGGTTAAATGAACGGAAACATGACATCGTCTTCCTGCAAGAAACATACTGTACTGCGGACGTTGAAGACATCTGGAAAACACAGTGGCAAGGTAAGCTTTTCTTTTCGCACGGTACTAACCATAGTTGTGGAGTAATGGTCCTAGTAAGAAGTGATTTAGATTTCAAATTAAAATCTATCGAGGTAGATAATGAAGGGCGATACGTTATAATAGAAGCCGACGTCTCATCAATCATGTGTGATGCAATTAGTTTTCTGTAACTTTAATTCTTCACTCTTCCGAAAGCATAATTCTCTACATGTTCTAATTTTATAATTCTACGCTCTGTTCTATACTTAAACGTTTCATCGATGTCAATTCATGTAATTACTCTCGATGATCTACACTCACAATACACTCGACGAGACTCCGAAAACAGCTACACAGTTCCGAGATTCCTGTACAAAGGTTCAGTTCTCTGGTCACGTGACGAATTCCCGCCAAGATGACGCAATAATTTCTAACACGACGTGCAAAGTTCAAATTTTTTGTTTGTAAATATTTATGCGCCTAATAAGGTGGAATTTTATAAGGCGTTTTGGAATGTCGTCGGCAAAATAATGGTGGAGAGCTTAAATTACGCTTACGATCATGGTGAACTGTCCAACTCATAGAGACGGGCTATTTTACACTTATTGAAAAAAAAGATAAAGACAGAAGGGACATTTCTAACTGGAGACCAATTTCGCTCATTAACGTCGACGAAAAAATTGGTTCAAAGGCCATCGCTAAACGACTGGAGGCTGTCCTCCGTAATATCATACACCACAATCAATCTAAATATGTCAAAGATAGGACTATCTGCGACGCTGTTAGGTCTATTGAGGATATTTTGGACTGCACAAAAAGATATCAGATGGAAGGGAGACTAGTCTCAATAGACTTTAAGAAAGCTTTTGATCCTGTAAGCAGGGACTTTTTGTTTCGGACTCTCTCTGCATTTCACTTCGGACCTTCCTTCAAACAATGGATCCAGACATTTTACACCAATATTTCAAGCTGTGTGTTAAATAATGGTTTTTCACTGCCCCTTTCGAAATCCAGCGTGGGGTAAGGCACCCGCTCTCCTCTTGTGTGTTCATCATGGTTTAATTGGAGATCTTGACTATTAATATACGAAGCAACAAAAACGTCCAGGGAATTACGGTAGATGGAGAAGAGATTAAATTGGAAATTTTTGCGGATGACTTGACTGCATTTTTATTAAATGATACTTCTTTAGCAAAGTTTCTTGAGCTTTTAGAAGACTTTGGAGAGTGTTCTGGTCTCAGAATAAATCAGGATAAATCAGAAATAATGTTACTTGGAGGATGTTCAAATTTGTTACCTTATCACCTTGTCAATCGCCTAGAAATTAAGACGTCTGTTAAAATCCTTGGAATTCATTTCACGTACGATTTATGCGCCAAACGAAAGTTAAATTGTGACGATCTGATTAAATCGATCAAGGAAAAGTTAAGAATCTGGAGGTGGAAGGACCTTACAGTTATTAGTAGGATTCAAATTGCTAAAACTTTCATTATTCCAATTCTCCTATATCGTGCAAGCATGATATGTCTAGACAAAGAATTCTTAAACAAGGCCAATAGAATAATATTCGATTTTATCTGGAAAGGAAGAGATAAAGTCAAACGTGTAGCGCTTATTAGCGATGTCGAAGATGGCGGACTCAAAGCTCCTCATCTGGACTCCATTATTAGAATCCAAAGAATACTTGTTTGCAAGAGACTTGCAAACGAACAGTCCAGCAACTGGAAAACTATTTTACTGCATTACTTAAAACCTGTTGGTGGTATATATTTATCCTTTGTTGCGACTTTGATGTGAAAACCTTGCCTATCAAGCTACTACCCTTTTACGAAGAATGTCTAAAATACTTTTCAGAATGCTCTGCATCAAACAAAAGTGTACAGAACCTATTAGCTACCGATATTTTAAAAACTGTCGTTTGGAATAATAAAGCTATTTGCATCAATAGCAAGTCTGTATACAATCACAAGTTAGCGAGCATTGGTATACGTACAATAGGAGATTTAATCTCTGAAAACAATGAACTTATCAGGAAACATAAGTTACGTGAGTTAAATATCTCCCCATTAGATGCTTTTAGACTCACTTGTGTCATAAAAGCCATTCCAACCGAATGGCGAAAAGGTCTAAAAACGTGTCAATATATTACTGCGGAGCCATTCAATTTACAAGACCAGATATAACTACATTTGAACGGGCAAAATGTGCCCATCAGTAAAGCTGTATCGAAGATCATTTACAAGGAGTTACGTGATAGGAACATTACTACACCTACAGCGCAATTCAAATATAATGATCTATTCGAAGATGATGTGTTTGACTGGAAGCAGATATATAGCTTACCGCATCGAGTCGCCCTGGACACAAAACTGCGCGAACTTCGATATAAACTTCTAAACAGATGTCCCGCAACGAATGCTTTTCTTTGCAAAATCGGCATTTTGTCATCTCCAGCTTGTTCTTTATGTGGAGAAGCGGACGAATCCCTCGAACACTTGTTTGTAATTTGCCATTATTCTGTAAATTTATTGGGGGGAGATTATTAAATGAATTAGCAGTCTTGACTTCCAAATAGTCTCTCTTTGTTGTAAAGATATAATATTTGGCATAACAGACTCGAAAGAAAAATTGTTTGTAAATCACATTTTATTAATCGCGAAAAAATATATCTATTGTTGCAAATGTAATATGGTTAAACCTTTTTTGGTGTTCCTTGCTAAAGTCAAGACTGTTTACAAACTAGAAATGATGGTAGCTAAATCTGGCAAGAAGTGGCCAACCCATTTAAAAAAGTGGGGCAAGTTTATAAAAGTGTATCAAAATTGTTAGTTATTCTCGCACGTTTTTTATACTTGCAATTCAACACTTGCTATTCAATATACTTGTAATTCAATTATTTTCAAAGCGCTTGTAAACTTGTAACTCCCAGGTGGTACAGTATGTTTGTTTTTGTAAGTGTTTCAAATTTGTGTGTTTGAATTGTAACATAAATATGTATGTTATCTATTGTGTGTTGTAAAAAAACCTTTCAGTATGAAATAAATATCATTAAAATACAAAAAAATGATGCAACTATGAGCGTTAACTCCTCTATTTGCATTTGGTAAACAAAAAACTTTTTCACCAGTTTTATCGATAAATTCAAGTCAAAAAGACAAAGCTTTGCCTGTTAAAACTTCCAAACAGAACTTCGTCACCTTCTCCGTGTATTTCGGAAACAGCTTGCTTGATTAGTTGTGAAATTTCTTTGTTTGTTACGGCAGCAAACCGGGAAGGCATTTTGCTCGCAACTTACGCGAGTTTGGCGTCGCTCGCTCGGAAGAAGTGGAGGTGAATCAGTGATAGTGCAGGAGATTCACTGATTGAGTAGCCAATCAGAGAGTGCGAAAAACACTATCCACTGTTTTAGTATGTGAAAAAAGGGCTAAAATCGAAGCGTCTCTTTATAAACTGTTAATTACTTAAAACCAAATATATATATATATATATATATATATATATATATATATATATATACTTAACTGATTTTAAAACTAAAAGCGAAATTACAAATCAAGCTCGATCACAGTAATAGGCTTGGAAAGAATTTCTTAGCCATACGTGTGCATCACTGAACCGACCCACCCCCAACCACATCCACCTTAAGTTTGAGAAGCTACAGATGTAATAGCACGTGAAATGTAATGTTTAAAAAGGCTGGTTATCATTCACGAAACTCTTTGGCTGCGTCCAGTTCACAGTTTATGTTTATAGGTCAATCTCTACGTCTCAAAGGGATTCTACACAAATGGTAAATTAGGCCGATTTTTGTGGTCAGAACTGGTGTTCTTTGCAAAATGGGACCGAAAAACCGTTACGTATAAACTACCCTCTTTAGATTATACATCACAATATGTGATAATCAATAACCTTTACTGTTAGTTATACATTTTTAGGGGATGTCAAGGCATGCCCTCTTTATTTCCAGGAGGCGTGTGTATTTCCCTTGGGACTGCATTAATTGTATTAAAGAAGTGCTGTCCCTGGGATTTGCTGAAACCAGTTTACATAAAACTAAAAGAAAGATATGGGAAACCATAAAAACGTTAGGTTTACGTGACTAGATCAGCGAGAATGCTTGTTTACCGATTTTGCCACGACGCGTCTGAAATCCTTACCGCATGCGACCCATATGAAGGTCTATGAACGCTGTGAAAATTCATCGTGAGTTCTGACCTAAGGTTCATGCATATACATTGTCAGGTGAATAAAGATTTGGGGTTTTGCTTCTGCTCCTGTCGTTGTTGTCTTTGTGCTGTTCAATAAGACAAATGACTAAAATTGGTTTTTCGTTCTTTTTAGGATAGCAATCATACGCGTAATTTTCTCCTGTTCATGTTCATACTGTTAAACAATTGAAATTTGACTAATAATATTCCTGGCTACTGGTCCGAGTCAGGTAAATTATTTTGAGGTACTTATTACTCTACTGATGATTGTGTTTGATCCATTCGATTGGTGAGTATACTGAAGCATTTTTTTCTTTCCTTACTGTAGGTTTGCCACCCGCATTCATCATTCAAGTCATGCTATTAATCGTTGTTGACAATGCTTCTTCGATTATTTGGAATGTGAATCATTTCACCAGCACCATGACAAACAGTTAAAGCTGAATTTGTTAGACGGCCAACGGTGCTGAGATGCTCACATTAGTGTTTTAGTATTTACACGCGAATTTCTCGCTTGAAATGACAGAGCTCAAAGTAGATAACGGCCGGCGTATTTAATGGAACAAAATCGAAGCAAAATTCAATCGAGCCAATCGAACACCAATCGCTCGATTGGGTTCAGTAATCGAACATAATCGAACATCTATTTTGCTGTGAGTTCGATTATCGAATCAATCGAACAAGAACGCAATCGAACTCAATCCAAATCGATTTTGTTGGGAGTCCATTTCTTGATACTGAGTAAATCACGCAGGAAAAATCATAATCGACCTTTATTGAATGGTATTAATAGGAAAACGTCGGAATATCAAACTGAATGTCAATGTTTGGTTAAAGCGGAGCGCGCGCATGCAGTGGACACCATGTGTGGATAAGAAATTTGGTAAACTATCCATCCGAGAAAATTTGTTATGACGCAGCGTACGCCCGTACACTCTTTATTACCCTGCATACACATAATGGCGGATTGACTTGAGCGAACAGTTCCTTCTAATGGTGAATTCTCTAAATAAAAATGTTGTAGTGATGGTATTTTTTTAATTTGTTGTGGAAGGGAAGCACGCGCTTCGATCATCCTGAACATTGAATGAGTGCAATTTGTCCTGTAAGATTATTCTGTAAAAAATACAGAATTATAATTAAAATAGGTTAAAAAAATGACATAAATTGTTTCCGAGGTCTGAAAACAAACGGCGCCTGATATTTTTGTTTACCTCAGAGATGGTGTAAAAAGACTCGTTTCCGCGCTACCAGACTTGTAGCGAGCCATACAAAAAAAAAATCCGGGCTGATTTTTCATTTTGGCCTTTCCTTAGGGCAGAGAGATAACACCGATAAGTTATAACGAGTAAATTGGCTGCCACTGTGGACTAATCTACCTTAGCCAAAGTTGATTTTTAATGTGGGGGTGCGTTCGGGCAACTCGCTCGCTACACGATGCTGTACCAGGAATCTGATTTACATCTCGGCATTTATTCTTCTTTGCCTTCTGCTGACAATCTCAATCTTCTACTTTTCTGTACTTTACTCAACCTTACTCTAACCTACTAGTTCAAGTATAGTTACGGTAGCGGTTTTTATAGCAAAAGGTGGACATGTTTGGGTTAGCTGACCGGAAGAGTCTCTATTGTATATGTTATCGCGTACATTGCAACAGGTTTGCTATTGTTAGGGAATAGATTAGCCTACGCACAGCCGCAACTGACAAGTACCATAAAGAACCAA